>JAGDYQ010000009.1:11968468-12020968 GCA_021962125.1 Bulinus truncatus | reverse complement strand
AAGTTAAGTGTATCATCAACCTAACCCAGGGGTCGGCAACCTGCGGCTCGCGAGCCGCATGCGGCTCTTTCGATGTCAAGTTGCGGCTCTTTCGGTGTCAAATTGCGGTCTAATCAAATACCATAATATTGCAACAAAAAATTTTAGTGGCTCTTTAGAAACTGAGAAAAATGCAAATGTTAACTTTTGGCTTTTCCGTCTCAAAAGGTTGCCGACCCCTGACCTAACCTAATGTTCGAGTGGAAACAGTAGACCTACTTAGCTGCACTGTGATCAAGTACCGACAAGCAATAGGCCTACTTCGCTGCACTGTGATCAAGTACCAACACGCAATAGGCCTACTTCGCTTCACTGTGATCAAGTACCAACACGCAATAGGCCTACTTCGCTGCACTGTGATCAAGTACCAACATGCAATGATTTCATATCTTCAAGGGAGCAGCTTTGTACATAATGAATACATAAAGCTAAATCAGCCGTTTGAATTTTTTTTAACTACCAAATTGTAGGAATACTTCGCAAAACATTTTTTACGAGGGAAAGCGCGCATTTATAATGTGTGTATGTGCGTGCGTCCTTGTGTGTGTGCGCGCGTGATTACATCATGCCTTCATATTCGAAATCATCTGTGTGTGACATTTTTCAGACATTTTCATTATTCATAGCACGCAAAGCTATTTCAATTCAGCATAAACTTTAATATGGATTTTTTAATTTTTTAAAAAAGTTTTTATTTTCAAATGTTACCCGCATAAAACAACTGTAACATTATAGCCAACAGTTTAATTAAATCCAAACTTGCACTAGGGAGGGAGATAGAGGGGAGGGAGGGAGAGATAAAGAGAGAGGGGGAAGGGAGGGAGAGGAAATGAGGGAGGGAGAGAGAGGGAGACGGGAGAGAGAAAGGAGGGAGGGAAAGAAAGGGGAGGGAAGGAGAGAGGGAGATGGGAGAGTTAGGGAGGGAAGGAGAGGGAGGGATAAAGGGAGGGAGGGAAAGAGAAAGGGATAGAGGGGGTAGGAAGGGAGAGAGAGGGGAGGGAGGGAGAGAGAGAGGAAGGGAGAGAGGGGGGTGGGGAGAAAACAAAAAACTTTTTTAAACCCGGGCAAAGCCGGATACTTGCAACTAGTGTATATTATTGTACATAGCATGTCTACGTTCAGTAACCTTTCCTTTTTATGTGAACTAGGGTTGTCAGATTGACAGTTTATCCACCAGTTTGGGTGGTTTTTATTGGACTCCGACATGGTTGTTTTTTTTTTTACAACTGGCGAATTGTCGGGAATTCGGCTGTTTTTTTTTTGACGTTTTACATATAAGCCTACAATTCCTATCTTTTATTAAACCGACCAATGGCAAATTGTTCGCTGCAAGGGGGACAACGTTATCACTTGTTAGCTCCCCTTCTCTGTTTATATAATTTGTCCCTTGATTATAAATTTATATATATATATATATATATATATATATATATATATATATATATATATCACACTCTTAGTTCAAGTGTTAAACACTTATATTGCTTGCTATATCACTCACTGCTGTTAATGAGATATCTATCACTTTAAAATAATACAATTTTAGGTTGGCGGTTTTTTTTTAGGGGGGGAGGGGGGGTTGGTCTATATGTTATTATTATTGAGGCTTCTTTTTTTGGATTTTTTCTGTGAATTTCGGCGGTTTCTTTGTTAAAACCATCTGACAACCCTGCTTAAATAATACCAAAGTTCGGAATTCTTTGTCACAAAGCGAAGTTACAAAAACATGTAGCAATGTTTACCGATGTTAACATATATTGGCCTAAGCCCAATGAAACACACAAGTTTTAATATATAAAGATGGTAACAAGAACAAACACGGCGGCAATGAAAAAAGCCTAAACCATAAAAAAAATGTACATCTGCAAGTATATGATAAAGACAACATACCAGTAAAATGTAAAACTACTTGCGGCTCCTACGGATATAAAACACATACAAAGTTATGATGTGTGTTGGTTTTTTTTTTAATGTGCAGTGTAAACAGAAACTAGGTCAGCATCTTAGTGACTTAACCAGGCCGTGTTGTTTGTCCTGTGTGTGACAATAAGTGTGTGTAAATAGTTCTGGTCAACTACTTGCACGAGCGCATTCAGTCTTATCACTTTTTAGACGGTCTAATTTAATGCGCTACAAACGACTAGGAAAAGTCTTTAAAAAAATACTAAGCTGTATAGGTCAGTGTTCGGCAAGTTCAAAGACTGCAGTTGTTATCAATTCAGGCAGCGGATTGATATTAATACTTTTGAAAAACGATGCTGTATTTTTGACAAACAAAAAAAAAAAACAGCCGAGCCTAAGGATTTGAGGGCCCGTGGGTGTTTGGCCTCTTAGGGGGCCCCTGCTTTTTGACATTCGACGCCATGGCATGAGATAACGTAGGCCTACTTAATATTTAATTTTAAAAAAAATTGGGGGCTCCCCTCAAACTAGGGCCCGGGGGTCCCTAGGTACGCCTCTGCAAAAAAAACAACTTTCCTTCTCATAACATTGACTGATACATTACAGCAGTGTTTCCCAAAGTGGGGCTACGCGAAGTGCTTGGCGAGAGAGTACTCGCTGCACCAGACTGACAACATCGGGGAAACATGCACACACGGCCAAAGCGAAAAATAAATGAGGAGAAACCATGACAACCAAAACAATAGGCAAGATTTTTATGGGTACACAGTGTTATGAAAATAAAAAAAGGGGGGGGGGGTAGACAGTGTCGTAGCGAGCTTACCTCGCGCCCGGGGCACACTACCTTTTTAACGCCGTCCCCCATTCGAAAACCATATGAAATTACATTGAAATATACCACTTGGCGCCCCTTTGTGAGTAGCGCCCGGGGGCATGATGCCCCTTTGCCCACACTTGCTACGCATCTGGGGGTATACATATGTCGAAAGTCTGGAAAACTGTGAATTAAAGTATAGATGTGTGTGTATGTGTGACATTATGTGGAAAATGGGCGTGTTATCTATATTCTACGTTGGCGTCTTTCTGTTCACTGTTTCCAATGAACGTTTTACAGTTTTAAACGTTAAGTAACGGCCATCACTTTCCCATCAGGGTCAGCATATTCTTTAAGAAGAAGCAAACAGTGTCATTGGCTGCGACTTAGGTTCGATCCCAGCTGTTTATCCACTTTGACATTTTTTTTAGAGCATTTTCGAAAAAAAATGCTCTATTGTCCCCGTTTTGTCTGTCTGTCTGTCTGTTTGTCCGTCATCACCCAAGATCTCAACAACCATAAGTCCTAGACCCATGATGTATATATTATTTAGTAGGTCTTGGCCTGCCATGTGTGCAGCAAAAGTTCATTTCGCGATCTGACCTCTGAGGGCCGTAAAAGGGGGCGTATTAAGTACCGTTTTTTACAATATAAGCTATATTAACAAAGGAGCGCACTATATCTCAGCAACCATAAGTCCTAGACCCATGATGTATATATCATTTTGTAGGTCTTGGCCTGCCAAGTGTACATCAAAAGTCCATTTCGCGATCTGACCACTCAGGTCCAAAATATAACAGTTTCTTATATACCGTTTTTGCTTATATTTTAAATATAAATAATAAAAGCTAATCAAAGGGGCGTAATCATTATTTATCTTTGTAATAGTTGTTCAACATGATTACTTCCTTCTCTAAATTTATCTAAACCCATATGCGTGGAGCAATATTTATGGCTGTAACCCGGAAAAAAATACGGATTCCGTCCGAAAATGCTCTAAAATGCCCTTTTTCCGAAACGGAAAAGACTTAAATTGCTTGTTTTTCTCTTCTGATGGCCTTTTGCCTTATTCTACCACTCAACAATGAATGCTGCTCAACATTAATTAACATGGCTTGCAGTACACACCGTTGCCAATTCGTTATTCTCACATGTATGATGTTTTGGTGACTTGAATGTCGGTACCAGTGTGTGTGTGTGTGTGTGTGTGTGTGTGTGTGTGGATCAACAACTTCCAATTTCTCCATTTGGTGCCAACTCCCATAGCCGTTTTTAAGTGTTTGGGGGCCCTATAGAAACGAAGATATGTTTTTTAAGTCTTCTAGGGCACTGGGTGGAGACATAAAGAGATAATTGGGGCCCTTGGTAAAAGTACCTGCTGGAGCATCTGATTTTGAAGATATTGGGGCTCTCAGGAGGATGGGGAAGAGATTGGAGTACATGGTGGCCTTGTTTGCCTATCTATAGGCTATGGGCCACGATCACATATGTAAAGCTAGATATATTTTAGTTATTTTCAGTGTCTATTCACACCTGCCAAGAAGCCATTCAATCTATGTAGTACCAGGAAGCCATTCAATATTATGTCAACAGACGATTTTTACTAAATTTGTATTTAAACCAAACAAAAAAAAATATCCAGTATTTGAATTGAATTAGATCAACATTTGATAAACTGTTTATAACATATTTAATACAAACATATATTCTATACATATTTAATACAAACAACATATTTAATACAAACATATATTCCATACAAACATATATTCCATACATATTTAATACAAACATGTATTCTATACATATTTATCTCGTATAACTCGTCTTAAAATTTTCCCACTTGGATTTTTGGGAATCTCGTCAATGAACTGCACCCCTCCACGTAATCGCTTCGTGCTGGCCACTCGCCCTGTTGAACAATGAATACAGTCCACGTGACAGGAGATTTCTAAATAAAACTTAGCTCTAGGCCCTCTCAAATGATACTAGCACAGGGCCCTGCCCACTGCTTTACCCTGATAGGGCCACCCTTGGATATACAGGGCCCTGCCCACTGCTTCACCCTGGTCGGGCCACCCTTGGATATACAGGGCCCTGCCGACTGCTTCACTCTGGTCGGGCCACCCTTGGATATACAGACCCTTCCCACTGCTTTACCCTGATAGGGCCGCCCCTGGATATACAGACCCTTCCCACTGCTTTACCCTGATAGGGCCGCCCCTGGATATACAGGGCCCTGCCGACTGCTTCATCCTGGTAAGGCCACCCCTGGATATACAGGACCCTGCCCACTGCTTCACCCTGGTACGGCCACCCCTGAACATACTCTTAGAACAATGTTTTACTTTACAGAGTAAGAAATGGATTCTAATTTTTTGTTTATTACTTATACCATTTTTAAAAGCGTTTTTACAATTTTTCATTTCTGCGTCTGTTGCGTGAAATTATTGACAAAATATTTCAGACTAAAATTCACTAATGTATGTAAAAAAAAAGTTAACCCCCCCCCTCCCCCGCAAAAAAAAAAAATTATGCATTTTTTTCCGGCTTCTGGATAAAGCTACCAATTTAGCAACCCTATATAGTATACACACAAAAATTGATTCATGTCGGCGAGAATTTTTATCAAACAGAACAAATCTTTACAGCCAAATAACCCCGCTCCCATGAATGTAAGTTGACAATTTTTATATCAAATGTTCTTCACGAAAAGTGATGTATGTATACATATATTTTTTTTTTAAATATTCCTGAATCAGCCCTTCTCAAATAAAGCAACGCACCATAGCTCTTATACAGTTCAGTGAGATCATTGAAAATATATGAAGCAGATCGGCATAACATTTATGGCTCACGGAACACACAGAATGTATACCTTTATCTCTTTGACCAAGTAAACAGGGCGTCACTAGGGGGTTTGGGGGGGGGGCGAACCGGGTGACACCAATTTAGGAGGGGGGGACACCAAAATGAACGGTTGTAAATTTCATAGCAAAAAATAAAACTCGGTATAGTCGGTTTTATAACCGATCATAGTAAAAATAAATCATGAGTAATAGCACATTGTGCCACAATGCAAAGTAGTAGCACAGTGAGCCACAATGCAGAGTAATAGCACAGTGTGCCACAATGCAGAGTATTAGCACAGGGTGCCACAATGCAGAGTAGTAGAATAGGGTGTCACCATACAGAGTAGTAGCACAGTGTGCCATAATGCAAAGTAGTAGCATAGGGTGCCACAATGCAGAGTAGTAGCACAGGGTGCCACAATGCAGAGTAGTAGCACAGTGTGCCACAATGCAGAGTAGTAGCACAGTGTGCCACAATGCAGAGTAGTAGCACAGTGTGCCACAATGCAGAGTAGTAGCACAGGGTGCCACAATGCAAAGTAGTAGCACATGGTGCCGCAATGCAGAGTAGTAGCACAGTGTGCCGCAATGCAGAGTAGTGGCACAGGGTGTCACAATGCAGAGTAGTAGCACAGGGTGCCACAATGCAGAGTAGTAGCACAGGGTGCCACAATGCAGAGTAGTAGCACAGAGTGCCACAATGCAAAGGGTCTGGAGCTTAGGTACTTTCTAAAAAAAAGGGACGCATGTAGTCACGTGGTTTCATAACAATTGGAGGCATGGTTTACAAACACATTTTAATGAAAGTAATATACATCTCTCTGTCAGTTTAGTCAGTAATATACATCTTTCTGTCAGTTTAGTCAGTAATATACATCTTTCTGTCAGTTTAGTCAGTAATAAACATCTTTCTGTCAGTTTAGTCAGTAATATACATCTTTCTGTCAGTTTAGTCAGTAATAAACATCTTTCTGTCAGTTTAGTCAGTAATATACATCTCTCTGTCAGTTTAGTCAGTAATATACATTTTCTGAAATGCAGTCAGTAATACTATCGTTTTTTTTTATCGCTCAAGTACTTTAAAGTAAATTATCTAAGGTCCAGTGCGGGAAAATTCGAAATGTATTCCATTGCTCATGGTGGAAGTCTTGAGGGGGAAGGGGGGGAGGGTGACACCCTGACTTTTCCGCACCGGGTGACACCAACCATAGTGATGCCACAGTGTGGGCGTGTTTCTCCGAACAAAAAGTCATCAATATGGACATTTCTTCCATAATCGATCAAAAGCTTTGTCGTCTTCTGAGCTGTTTGCTGTTGTTGATTTTGGTCTTTACAAAAAATACGCTTTTTAAATATGGAAACGAAAACTGTCCAACTTTATTTGAGTACCCAGATAAAATATTTTACCGCTGACCTCTTTATAACTTCATTACCTTCAATATATTTCATTAAAGACTCCGGTGTGACCTTTGACCCTGGTTTCTTAACAACGAAAGCTCTGGGCAGTTCTCCGCTCTCCTCATCGGGTACACCCAGCACGGCCACATCCTGGACATCTGGATGACCAAGCAGCAGGGCCTCTAGCTCTGCTGGGGCCACCTAATAATAGTTAAATGAATGTGGGTGTCACAATAAAACAGATGTACTAAAGGAATTATATTGATATGTTCTTTATATTGTAATATTACTGAACAATGAACTCACTTGGTAACCTTATAAATGTAATGTTACTGAACAATGAACTCACTTGGTAACCTTTATATTTAATGAGTTCCTTCAACCTGTCCTGCATAAATAATAGACCATCACTTGAGACAAAACCCACATCACCTAAAGAATGTACACAGATGTATATGTCAACTAGTATTAGTATTTGGTTGGTTGGATATTCCATTCATAAAATAAAATGAGGTTATATTTGAAAAAAAATATAACTGCCTAATAGTCACAAGGTCTTACCTGGATGAAGCCAACCACTTACACATTACAATAACATACCTGTGTGAAGCCAACCGTCTGGTTCAATCATCTGATCTGTTGCTTGTTGATTGTTAAAATAACCTTTCATCACTTGTGGACCTTTGACACATATCTCTCCGACCTCCCCCACCCCCAGCGTTCTGTTGGTGTCTGTGTCGACAATCTGGTTTGGAAACAGGTTTATTAAATATTTCCTATTAGCGGGCCTGTCCTGGTCTTTTACTAATGTAACATTATTTGTAATAGCCTATGAAATGTTGAAATAAGTCTTCAAATAGAAAATTAAACCTTTAACATATTCTTCAAACAGCCAATGAATGTTTACCATAGTCCAGAAACAGCCAAATGAATGTTTAACATATTCTACAAGTTGTATAACATATTCTACAAACAGCGAAAGGAATATTCAAAATAGTCTACCAACAGCTAAATGAATGTTTAAAATAATCTACAAACATCCAAATGCAAAAGCCATATGCAAACCAATTACTTTCGAAGTCACCACTGATTAAGGCTTGTCACTGCCTTGGAATATTAAACTAACCTAATCAGTGCAGGCCTTAGACATTTTTGTTATATAGGCAAGGACAGAAATGCCGCCCCTTTTTAGTTTCATTTTTCTAAGAAAACTCTATAAATGCTATTTATTTTGAAGTAAGTCCAAATTATGAAAATAAAAATATGATATATTTATAGTTTTTTTACTGGTCTTCATTCTTCATAACAAACTTTTACAATTTGGCAACTTTACAAAAGTTAAAGAGTTTTAAGTCTACGTAGTTTATTTTTGGAAGTTTGTTTTTTTTTTTTTGCTAAGTTAAAAAAAATTATGAAAAATTAAAAAAAATGAAATGTCATGTTTATTAAGCATTAAAAAGATTGAAGAGAATTCAAGAAAAATATGCTTTTCTAGCTTTTGCAGAGGCAAACTCTTCAATTACTTCGGTCAGATCCAAATCTTTTGCAATCGTTTTCTTTATAGATATTGTAGCTAAACCAAACAAACGATCCTGAGACATGGTAGAACGAACACATGTTTTTATGCACTCGCCACTGTTATCGGGAGTGTAAGCAAAATTCGCAATGTCACGTACACATTCGGAAAAAAGAGCAACCACGCCCATTCCACATAGATAGTCTAATATAACTCTAGGGCTTGATTTTTCTGTAATTTTCTTTTGATAAAGCAAATAATTCATCGCACAGTTCTGTTGCATTAATGTCTGCTGAATCTTCGTTTTCAGTTGTTAAAGCTAATTGAAGGTCCATGCAATCTTTGAAAACCTCTCTTTTATCACATTTCTCCAGTTTTTTAATGTCAAACAAAAAATCCAAATAAATCGCTATAAGATATTAACTGCATAAATCGATCATTAACTTACTGAATTGCGGTATCCAATATCTGGTTTAAAAAATTTACTCTGAAATTCATTTCTGGCTCGAGAATTGGATCATCTGAAACTTCATAGTCAAATTGTCTCTTTCTTACTCGAGATCTTATTTGTATTTCCGTAGGGAAATAGCACTCAGTACCAAAATTCTTCAGCCAATGATTTAGCTGTTGTAATTGCTTTGGCAAAACCTTCATCTGTTGTATAATTCTGGAGCATAGTTTAGTTGCATTCAATTGTTGAATTGATTTCTTTAAATCATGATCTCTTTCTTGAAATGTTTTACTAGATATTTTGATCTCAAATAAAACATCATACCAAATAAACTTGAAATCGAGTATTTTTTGTGCAATTCCCTTAGCTTCTGCAAGGAACTGTCCGTTCCACGTGGTCCAGAAAGTGAAATGTCATCAGCAATTGAAATGAGTGCATCATGAATTTCAACTGTTTGGTATCGAATTACCTTCACAGCATTAACTCGACTTTCCCAGCGTGTTGCGCATAACTTTTTAACTGTTAAACCTGCTGCCTCTTTGTTTTTGACATATTCTAACAATACATTCCAGCGATATGTTGGTGCAGAAGAAAGGTGTATATAATTTGAATGACCTCAAAAAACCTTACAGCTTCCAAACAACAGTTTACGTCATCATTCACCACCAAATTTAACGAATGCACATTGCATGGGACATAAAAGTCTCTATGATTTAGCTCTTTAACTCTTGCATGGACACCATTATGTATTCCCCGCATGTTCGCTCCGTTATCGTAGCATTGTCCCCTCATATCATATAGACAAATGCTTGGATCTGACAGTTCTTTAAGTAAAATTTCCACCATACTTGCACCTGTAGATTTTTCAAGTTCTACGAATCCAATGAAGTGTTCATTGATATAAACTTCTGAAGGTTTGTCATTTGTCGATACATTTGCTGTAACAAATCTAACAATCATTGTCATCTGTTCTTTGTGACTGGCGTCCGGTGTGCATTCGAGAACTATAGCGTAATATTTTGCATTTTTTAGATCATTTATCACTTTCTGTTTTACCTTCTTAGTCATCAGTTGAATGATCTCATTCTGAATATTTTTTCCTAAATAATGGTCATGAATTTCATCTGATTTTATACGTCTTATATGTTCTTTCATTACCGGATCAAAGTCAGCAGTAACTTCAACAAATTTCAAAAGGTTTCCATTATGATGTGTATATAACCGATCAGACTGTCCTCTCAGGGGTAAGTTTTGAACTCCGTGTGCTCTGACCAAAGATATTATGCCTTCTAATATAATATATCCTTCCAGTGTTTCGCTTGACGATTTATAAGGCGCTGATTCACGTCATCAATAGTTTTATTATTTGTTATCCTCATTTTTAGTTCTTTCCAATCATGATAAATGGTTAAATGATCTGGAGATTTTTCATGATGCTGCAATATAATTGACATATTTTTTCAGTCACAACTGCCATGTGTTGCTAAAGCAGATTTACTCATGTTATATATTCTGCAGCAAAAACAATATACCTTATCTACTGACGTAGAATACATTTCCTTTTTAAAGTTTCTCCCTTATCCAGTTTGCGTGTCTAGTGGTAATTAGAAAATTGTCTCCCACTTTCATCTTTTGGATAACCAGACTTAATCTGCTTTGGATCATGGTGAATAAGAAAACAACGAATATCATCACTTATATCTGGCCATTTAGCAGGATCCTCCATTATATCTGAATCTAATTTTGTTAATACAAAATAAGAAAATATTTTTTAAAATAGTGATGTAATAATAGTGATGTAATAAATTAAGATGGAGCGTTAATCCACGTGACTTATTTGTCGTCGCCATTCTAAACAATCTTGTGCTCTTATTTAATTCTACATTTTCTAAAATTTATTGATTTTATTTTTAATTTTTATATTTTTGATTTTATTTTAATTTTGCTGGAATTTGCCGCTCCTTGAAATAATGCCGCTCTAGGCAGCTGCCTATATCGCCTATACCCAAAGCCGGCACTGAACCTAATCCAAAAACGTAATGGTGTTGAACTAACCGACTCATCGTCAATGATGTACAAAAATGTTTTCACGCAAATAACATTGATTTATTTACGACTAGGACACACACACAAATTTTTGATCAAAATAAGATAATTACTAAAGTCTCTGTGAGGAAGGTTTGCTTTTTTTCTTGATCTTATAAACACTCAAGGGTCTGCTTTGTGCATTGCCTTTGTTAGATCCCCGCCCTAGACGAGTGTGCAATGACCATGGATGCAGCACTATTGGAAGCATATGTAATTTACTGGACTTGCTGGGATTTGAGCTCCTAACCTAGCGCGCCATATAGTTACCATGACAACAATAATTAGCACACTTTAGCAAGGTTGCCAGATTGCACTACTTCTCGCAAATGCGCTACTTTTCAAGTTTAAAAAATTTTGCCAAATACATTTTTTTTGGCAAGGAAACTAGTCACTAAAAAAACGAAATGATGAATACATAGAGAAAACGTTTGGTTTTATTCAAAAAGTTGATTGATAAGAAAGTTTACCTTGCCTAGAGTGTTGGCCACAAGATACCCAACGGACCCTAATGTGCTGGATGTGTCTACTGTTGCCACAGGGGACAGTTCCGTCATTCCGAAAGCTGGCAGGCGCAATGAACAAATAATATGAATTATTTTATTTTAAAATCAATGTAATGTACTTCATGTACTTTCTTAGAGAATGTTCTATTTTTTTTCTTTTTGAAGAGGGTGATGCTTACAGAGCAGTAGCTAGCGATCTAGGCGCCCTCGTCCCATTCTGAAAAGTGTAAATACATTTAACAGCGCCCTCTCTGCGTGATTCTTCATCGTTCAGAGCCATGTGAGGCCGAGCAATCCACAGAAACATTTCTACTCAACTGGTTGATTAATACAGTAGTAGACATTTGAACGCCTTTCTCACAATTACCCTAAGTAGTGAGTACTGTCTGGCAATTATCCTAAGTAGTAAGTACTGTCTGGCAATTATCCTAAGTAGTAAGTACTGTCTGGCCTTGTTAAAAAATAATATGAATTAAAATGAGGGTTTCAGTATTAAAAAGTTGTATTTGATTTTGTTTATTTTTTGGGCAGGAAAATAATATTTGTAGTGCACAGAATATCCTACTTAGGCTATATTCGGCTTTGGCAGTATCCGAATGCCCACAGGTAGACAGCCCGGATAGTTAACTGTTTATGTCTCTACAAGTACCAATATTTGAAGTGTTGTATTAAGTACTTGATTGGTTAATTAAGTGTTTGTGTTTAGTATTAAGTAATCTATTATCATAATGCAGGTGACTCATCCTGAACACGTGCCAGGAGCCTCCCCATCCCGCCATTAAGGGCCCCGATCTGTGAAGTCCCAGAGAGGATGAGACGTTTATCTCTTTAATCATATAAAAAAATATGGGACTGTCTTTGTGGTGCCCTGTTTTCAGCAATGTGCAATGTTTTCATTTTAGTGCAATAGCCATGAAGGCACCACGGGAGTCACAATGACCTGAAAAATACTCATGGTTCTCACTGGAGACTGAGCTCGGGACTCTCTAGTTGACAGTTCGGCGCTTGACCGGTGGGGTCACGATAGATGCATTCGCGATTAGAATTGGTGTGATCAATATTTTTTTTAAATGAATACCATTTTTTGTTGAACAGTTTCCTTCTGTCGATCGCATTTTAAGTGAATAATAGAGAGAAGTTAGCACTGGACGAGCAGTTAATTTAAGCTAATGTAAGATATTGTTTATCTTGGTTGAAAGTAATGATGTCATAAGGTAAATGCAGTCAGATATTGTTTATCTTGGTTGAAAGTAATGATGTCATACGGTAAATGCAGTCAGATATTGTTTATCTTGGTTGAAAGTAATGATGTCATACGGTAAATGCAGTCAGATACTGTTTATCTTGGTTGAAATTGGTGATGTCTTAGAGAATATGCAGTCAGATATTGTCTACCTTGGTTGAAAGTGATGTCATGATCCAGTCTCTGGAGCAGCTCCGCGGTGACCTCGGGTCCAAGTGGGGCTGCACCACAGATGATTCTCTTCAGAGACTTCAAGCTGTACTGAAGAACTTCCGGGTTTTTAGATAAGAACAGGGCAAGTGGTGGCACCAGATGAGCCAGACTGATCTAAAAGTACACATAAAATGCGCATCGATTCAAACAGTTGTGAACAATTAGTTACATATCTAGATAGATGTAGACACGGCCATGCAAGTGTATAGGAGACCCCGTTGTTATCAATGATATGCATTTTTTTTTTGCGTCATTGTTGTCGGGAGCCCTAGCTTCCAGCTTTGCCCGTGAGCCTATATTATTATTATTAAGACTTTTTCTAGTAATGTATCATATTGGAACCAGACACATTCCCACCTGTTTGTTCTGGAGACACTGTAGAAAGGTTGATGGCTCAAACTTTGGCAGGTAGACAAGAGACGCACCACCCAGTAGTACAGAGAGCTGGACAACGATCATCCCGTAGATGTGAAACATGGGCAGCAGACCAAGTGCACGGTCCATGGGGCTTGTAGGGATGCTGGAACTATAGAATGTTTGACTTAGTACACTATATATTTATATATCGGTGATAGCCTAGATTTACTTATACCTTTCTATATAAAAAATATATTTATACACCAAAGTCCTGTACTGTTATAACAAATAAAAACTTTTATCCAAAATGAATGATAACAATGCACAAAACATATGATAAATACTCTCACACAACCTCGGTTGAACTCGTTCTCCCCCCCCCTCCTTTCATCTATAATCGTCCTCTGAACTCCTCGACCGATCAAACACCAAGCCCCACTGGTCACACCGGTCACCACCCATTCACTTAGCATTTACGACTTGACCTTCAAACCTTTCTCGCTCAATCCCTCGCACACACACACATATTGTACATGTACTACTTACATGTAGATTAAAAACATTAAAATACTTAGCAATTGTACTTAGAAAACGGAATAATTTCCGTTTTTACCAAATTATTTGCCTAATTTGTCTATCCATATAAACGGGACTATGTATTGATCGACCAATCTATCCATTGACTCTATATGTGGGTAGCGCTTTTGGTAGCGAGCCGGATCTTCATGCTGCAGCTCAATCTGCAAGCTTTTAGGGCTCGACTGCCGATTCGTCCAGTCACCTACCTATATTTACCACCCTATTAGTGTTTTATAGGATCTTACAGGGACTTTCACACACCAACACACATCTCGCTGTCTGTTGATCTGTCAATCTATCTACCTGTCTGTATCTATCTATTAATACTTGTGTTGGTCAGATGGTGTTGTTTTTTGTATATACTTACAAGATTTGTTAACAGTTGGCCATACAGTTGAAGTGGGTCAACATGACACCTTTAGGTAACCCCGTAGTGCCGCTGGAGTAAGGCAGCACAAAGACGTCAGTCACCGGGTTGATGTCCACGTCTGGAAACATTCGTCCGTCGTCATCGAGTAAAGTTTGGAACGGACGAAACCCTTCCGCCTCGCCGAACACAAATAAACCCTGCGGACAAAACAAACAAACCCTGCGGACAAAACTAATAAACCCTGCGGACAAAACAAACAAACCCTGCGGACAAAACAAATAAACCCTGCGGACAAAACAAACAAACCCTGCGGGCAATCAGATTTATTTCAAGTTGATATTTTCAAAAACGCCATGTTGTATATCTCATATGGAGCAACATAGTGGTCGTTCACTTATTACCTAACGCCTTTTTGCGGGTGTATAGAGGTGTTAAGTACTACAATGGAGGGAGGGATAAAAAAATATAAGGCTTTACGTAATATGTGAACAGCCCCATCCAACTTTTAATGAACATTGTCTTCACTTAAAATGCCAGATTTTGTTTTTCTTACAGATATGCTTACAGTTTTGTAAGACGTGAAGCTGCACGACGTGAAACTGCACGATGTGAAACAGCACGACGTGAAACAGCACGACTTGAAACAGCACGACTTGAAACAGCACAGCATGACGTGAAACACCACAGCACGCAGTGAAACAGAACCGACGTGGAACACCACAACACGACGTGAAACATCACAGCACGACGTGAAACAGCACAACGAGAAACAGCACAACGAGAAACAGCACAGCACGACGTGAATCAGCACAGCATGACGTGAAACAGCACGACGTGAAGCAGCACGACGTGAAACAGCACGACGCTAAACACCACAGCACGACGTGAAACAGAACGACGTGAAACACCACATCACGACGTGAAACAGCACAGCCCGACGTGAAACAGCACGACGTGAATGTGCACGACACGAAACACATCTGCACCAGGTGAAACAGCACCACGTGAAACAGCAGGACGTGAAACTCATAAGTATGACGTGTGTAATATCTTTGCTTTCATGCATGATAAGAATGTTATCACCACATAACATTTGTTATTTTATGGCTAGTGCTTTTACTGTATTGTCTCTCTCACTCTCAGTATCTTTCTGTATCTCAAGACTACAAGAGAACTCTACGTACCACAATTACTTCTACGTATTAATTGTACCTTACGTTTGTACAATAAATGTTTGTCTTACTTTAACTTGGGTCTGTTTTAGTTGCAAAGCCTTTGAGACGTTGCCGGTGACGTTGGGTGTGGTGAACACAGCTTTAGAACCACTATGGAGCAGGTGGTTGCTCAGTTCACCTGGTGAAGTAGAAGTAGACCACACTAATACACCTGGTTTAAAGGCGATGGACAAACATGGTGGGTCACTATTTAGACATTAAGTGTTAAGGATTATTTAATGCGAGCAGGTAAGGAGAGAAAGATAAAATAATAAATAGGCTTTAGGAGGGAAATCTTTATTTGTTTCTTTAAATTTTAACTTTAAGTGAATACATTTTTTTTTCAACGTATCGTTCGTTCTTGTTTTTTTTTTTTTAAATACAAATCTATTATGTAAGTGTGTACTAGGGGTGTGCCGGGTCCGTTTTTTCCAACCGGATCCGGATCCGGATTTTCTTATGTGAAATCCGCCAGATCCGGTACCGGATCCGGATTATGATTCCGGATTTTGGTACTTTGCAGATACCGGTAAATCTGAGGGGTTGGATGCCTTCTGAACACTTGGCCTAAATGGTTAAATGACATTGGCTGATTAGAAGTTGGAAGTGAAGAACTATTGTAGTGCACTAATTGTTTTGAATCTGAGGAGAAAGTCAGACTCATCATCTGAGTTCATCTCGCCTTGTCATTTGCTCATTGGATGATGGATGCTTATTGCTAATTGTTATTGTTCAAATGTTCATAGTTTGTGATGTGTATTGAAATGGATAATTAATTGAAAAAAAACAAATAACAAGATTGAATGGAAGTGAGATTTGAGAACAATAATTCTGTATTTCTGTACTTTACAAGTTTGAAAATTGAAATATAAATTTTAATGAATTCAATTGGCATTTGACAAAGCCATTATTCAAGCCTAAAGAAGTAAGAATAAGATGTTGATAACTAACTAATGACTATTAGTTTGTTAACAGTGTTAAGTTACTCCAAGTCCACAGCCTAATAATGTACACATTCCAGTAATGCCACAAAATCACAGCTGAGCGCCGCGGGCCGCGGCTACGTCATACCGTCGTTTAAACCAGGCTTGCGGGGCCGCCAAATTTTTTTCCGGCTCCCACAAATTTGACGGCTCCGGCTCCCTATTAAGATAGTATCACACGAGACAAAATTTTTTGTAATTGCGCCACGCAAACATGCCGCTGATAAAAGTTATGCAAATTTTGTTGCGTTCACCCCCTTAGCAGGCCCGTAGCATGCGGGGGGGCAGGGGGGCCAGGGCCCCATGCGTTTTGTCTGGCCCCCTCTGCTTATTTGTCTACTTAGTTAAATGTATTACCTGCCCCCCTGCTATTGCCTGGCCCCTGCTGTAGAATGCCTGGTCCCTGCTTTGGAATTTTCACGCTACGGTGCTGCCCCATAGTCAGGAACTTGAAAAATATACACATGTCGGTTTTACTAAAAAACAAACCGTTTCAGTGCATCCAAAATCATATCATTATTTTCGACCGAGGTTTCACTAGTCGCCATTTTCATAAGTAATAAAAAGTTATTTCAATGATCAAATTAGCAAATAGTAAAATGATACATTATTTAAAATATTTTAAAGACTTCAGTATTTATATTTATTATTTATAAATTCGAAGTGATTATTCGGACCCGGGTACCAATAAACTCCGATTTTTATTGGACCCCGTCCCAATAAAGTCTGATTGTTATTCGGGTCCGTGGCAAATATGCACTTAGCTTAGCTATACATAAACTTCATTATTGTTTTTTTATATAATTGTTTGAATTCTATGATTTAATCGTTACTCAGTGTCTAGGGTTCCACAAAGCGGACTCTGTATTAATTTTTTTTCGGGTTCCGTCAAATAAAGTTTAAATATAGCTAAGCTTAGTGTATATTTGCCACGGGTCCGAATAACAATCGGATTTTATTGGGACCCGGGTCCGTATAGCCACAGCCTTATAAATTTATCTACTCTATTTCAGATATTCTGTTTATAATAAAATTGTTAAATACAGAAAGCGATCATTTTGTTTTTAGTCTATTACAAATTTGCGGCAGCCCCGTAGCGTGAAAATTCTACAGCAGGGGCCAGGTATTCTACAACAGGGGCCAGGCAATAGCAGGGGGGCAGGTAATACATTTTACTAAGTAGAGCAAATAAGCAGAGGGGGCAGACAAAACGCAAGAGGGGTTAAGCCCCCCTGACCCCCACACACGCTACGGGCCTGATTCGCGGTCAAATAATAATACGAATTAACGAGTTCTATTTGTCGTCTTAGTAAAAATTTATTTTAAATGATTGATACAATTATTCTATGAAATAAAACTGTTTTAAATTTATATATAACAAAATAACAAGCCGTTAAAAAAATTTCGGAGGGTAAACTAGATTTAAAACGAACACAAAACGATTCCCCATTAAAGATTTCTTGTGGTGCTGTGCGTGCACGCTATCATTTTAACGCTGTTACTGTTGTGGCGTTCGTAAAAATAACATTTCAAACTGTAGGAGGCAAACAATCAAACAAATTTGGAATTTCAAAGCTAAAATAAAAAAATTCTGCTGTAAAAAAAAAGCAGTTTGGAGCCGTGGAGCCGCCAGATTTTTCGGCTCCGGCTCCAGCAAAAAGTAGCGGCTCGCTGCTCCTCGGCTCCGGCTCCGGCTTCGCAAGCCTGGTTTTAAACCAAAGAGCACAGATCATAGCGCAAGCGAGAATCGCCGAAGATGGCTTGGTGACATAGAGATCAACAAAGACCTTTAAATTAATACTAGACCGCTAACGTAATGTTAATTTTTACTCAAAAATGATACGCATTTTTAACAATTGAGTGAACGATAATATAAATCAAAATATGACTTAAAATTACGGTAAATTTTTTTAAAGCATATTTGACTTTTAATTCCTAGTTTAAATAGAATTATAATAACCTTTATTATAAAATAGAATTATAAAATAAAACAAGCAATTAAGCCTGTTCCATTCTGGACACAGGACGTGTTAGCGCATTTTCATGTTATGTATCAGTACGTTTGTTAGCTTTCAGTAAATATTTGTAAATTTTGGAAATGTTTATAAATTCAATTGTGTAATGCATATATCTGTAAAAAAAATATTATAAAGACGTTTCTTTATATTTGAAAAAAAATTATTTTCTCTTAAATCTAACTACAAGTGGTTTGTGGTTACTGAAATAGGACTCATAATTGAAAACATTCGAAATTGTAGTCATTTAATCGTCCGAAAACTCCGTAAATTGTTGCATAGCTCTGATACTTTCAATTAAACTCAGAACACAAGCTTACTATTTCATTTGATGAGTTTCTTAATAAATCTTGGTGAAACTACGTGCTGCAGTAATTCGCACCAAATGAACGGGTTATTGAACGTACAAGGTGTATATATAATATATAAGCCCCTTAGGAGCCCTGAAGCCCAGCCCTCAGAGGTCCTATCGCGAAATGAACTTTTGATGTACACATGGCAGGCCAAGACCTACAAAATGATATATACATCATGGGTCTAGGACTTATAGTTGCTGAGATATAGCGCTCCTTTATTAATAAAGCTTATATAGTAAAAAACGGTACTAAGGCCCCTTTTACGGCCCTGAGAGGTCAGATCGCGAAATGGAAAAAGTCATTTCTTGGCAGGCCAAGACCTACAAAATGATATATACATCATGGGTCTAGGACTTATGGTTGTTGAGATCTAGGGTGATGACGGACGGACAGACAGACAGACAAAACGGGAACACTCTAAAAATTGGGAAGGAATTGCTTTTAATGGAAGACGTTACATTAGGGTTAGGGTTAGATTACCAACTCAGTGACTTGTTATATTAATTAGTGTTAGAGAATTAGTGTTTCTTCACGGAAATTTCAGAATGGAAAAATATTCTATTTTTCATTTTACAATATTTATTATTCATATTTGAACTATTTTTTCAACAGGAAATCTCGTGGGTGATGCATTTTAATTTAATAACAAAGGAGACATCTTTTCCATCTCTCAGAGAAATCTACATAACTTAAATGTTGAATTTATCAAAAACCATTCATTTCTGTTATTCATTTTGTAGCGGGCTGGCGGCCAAGCGCTTGGGCAGTATAGTTGCTTATTATTTCTGTTACAACGTCATTGGTGATTGCGGTTAATAATTACTCATCCCCACACTATCATGTATGGGATTGGGCCGATTGGCCAATATTAGCGGTGCTGACTCTATGTTCAAAACATTAAACAAGCTCAACGCTCGAAACAATCGTTTAATGTGTCGTGATCGTGTAGAATTCGGGAAAGAGAATTACTTTTATTTCAGATTATGGTCCGTGAGTCACAAAATCTGGCCAATTCAGAAATCCGGTATTTTCCGGATTCCGGAATCCGGTTATTCCGGATACATGTAAATCCGGCAGAACCGGATTTTACCGGATATTGCCAAATCCGGCGGAACAGGATTCCGGACCGGATTCCGGCACACCTCTAGTGTGTACGTTTATTGATCATATTCAACAGACTTTTGTTCAAATAGGATCAATTTCCCTGTTATTTGGTTATGCTGGTTTTTTTTTATCTTTTCAGCCTATAGCCTCTATCAAACACTCATCCACTATTTATAAAAAGTTCCATACTGCATATTTTACCTATGAAAGACGTTTGCGCCATTGATATGGAGGCACTACGGGAGACATTTGTCACTGTCGTATTTGAAGCTCCAACACGATAACTTGCTTACACAGCCGCATCTCCACTACCCACCCCTGTCTCCCGCTAATCAAAATCGGATTTGGACAAAGGCTACATCAACTAATGCCCACCACCCATTTTAAGCTACTTGTGTGTAGAGCTTTAAACTTTCTTTTAAAATGTCTAGAAATAAAGTGAAAAAATAATGGCTTACCTGGTGTGTAGATAGGGTTAACGGCACTGAACCACACACCTGTGGCGGCACATGCCAACATGAGCACCGTGTAGTTGATCTGGTTGGTAGAGTACACGGTCACCACGTCACCCTTACGGTAACCTGACCGGTGGAGACCGCTGGCCACCCTGATGGACTTCTCTTTCAACTGGCCGAATGTGTACTGGTGTCCAGTGATGTAGTCTTCCTGATCAATGGACACCGAAACGATTGGCATTGGAATATTTAGACAGAAAGACAGGCAGCAGACAGACAGGCAGGCAAGCCGGAAGACAGACAGACAGACAGACAGACAGACAGACAGACAGACAGACAGACAGATAGATAGATAGATAGATAGATAGATAGATAGATAGATAGATAGATAGATAGATAGATAGATAGATAGATAGATAGATAGATAGATAGATAGATAGATAGATAGATAGATAGATAGATAGTCAATTTTAAAGGATGCAATGGCCAATAGATTTCTGGTCGTCGAGATGAGCAAGAAAATCAAACCGTTTTGCGACTTCAGACCCACTCTGCCAACTTACCACAGCCACTCTGACGACTTACCACAGCCACTCTGCCCACTTACCACAACCACTCTGCCCACTTATCACAGCCGCTCTGCCCACTTACCACAACCACTCTGCCAACTTACCACAGCCACCCTGCCAACTTACCACATCCACTCTGACCACTTACCACAGCCACTCTGCCAACTTACAACAGCCACTCTGCCAACTTACCACAGCCACTCTGCCGACTTACCAAATCCACTCTGCCGACTTACCACAGCCACTCTGCCGACTTACCACAGCCACTCTGCCGACTTACCACAGCCACTCTGCCAACTTACCACATCCACTCTGACCACTTACCACAGCCACTCTGCCAACTTACCACAGCCACTCTGCCGACTTACCAAATCCACTCTGCCGACTTACCACAGCCACTCTGCCGACTTACCACAGCCACTCTGCCAACTTACCACATCCACTCTGACCACTTACCACAGCCACTCTGCCAACTTACCACAGTCACTCTGCCCACTTACCAAATCCACTCTGCCGACTTACCAAATCCACTCTGCCGACTTACCACAGCCACTCTGCCAACCTACCACAGCCACTCTGCCAACTTACCACAGCCACTCTGCCCACTTACCAAATCCACTCTGCCAACTTACCACAGCCACTCTGCCAACTTACCAAAGCCACTCTGCCCACTTACCAAATCCACTCTGCCGACTTATTACAGCCACTCTGCCCACTTACCACATCCACTCTGACCACTTACCACAGCCACTCTGCCAACTTACCACAGCCACTCTCCCAACTTACCACAGCCACTCTGCCGACTTACCACAGCCACTCTGCCCACTTACCACATCCACTCTGATCACTTACCACAGCCACTCTGCCAACTTACCACAGCCACTCTCCCAACTTACCACAGCCACTCTGCCGACTTACCACAGCCACTCTGCCAACTTACCACAGCCACCAGAGACTTGTACTGGTCACACCTGTCAAACATAAACTGATGGAACGGAACATTGGTGGGGAGGTCGATGTCTGGCAGGTTGCTATGCATGACGTTGTCTGGACCTATCAGACTGGACGTTGGACAGACACTTGGAACATAACAATTTGTTCAGTGCTGGCCTCAGTCCGCGGAAATGACCTTTATGAAAATTGGTTTGAACTATGACCTTATGAAAATGACGGTACATGATGACATCTGATGTCTTCCACCCACCAGATTTGTTTTCATCGCAGATGTAGTTATAAGTTTACAGCAAATCAAATTAAAAATAATTCATAATAAAGAATTTAAATAGCTAGCATGTCAGTTCTCTTACTAATACTAATTATCGTTTTAAAACAAAATAAACCGGGTTGTCTAACTAGTTCAAGACTTTCAGAACATTAATTGAACTTTGACATCTACATCATTAGAAGTATAGGCTATATTATGAACCAAATTATATATATATATATATATATATATATATATATATATATATACATGTATATATAACACAAGACTGCGTTTATTCTACAATTTAAATTTTATGTTCAGATTTTCATATGTGAAATCTTTCGTTGTGATCACTTTCGGCGGCACTAGGTAAAGACATCAGAGATAGCTGGGGACCCTAGGTAAAAGTGCAATGTGGGGCACTGACAGCATCAGTGGGGGCCCTTTATTGGTCAGAGACAGAGACGGTCGCCTAGTTTACCCATGCACATAAGAAGGGCTCAAATTAAAGTGAAAATTGCGGAATATACAAGCCCCCCCTCCCCCAGCCACCCGGTGGATTTCATGCGCAAGGATGAGATCTCTTGATCTAACAAAAAAGTTTCCCTGGGCCAGCCTTAAGCCTATTTGATTGATTGACGTGTATATTGTCGTATCGCGACGCCACCCTCCCATATGAGAAACACTGAGCTGTATACTCTCTACCACTGAGCTGTATACACCTCTTGACCCACAAACGATATCCAATCAAATTTGATTAGTATAGAAAACTAGAAAACTTCTCCGAATGTCAGAGTGGGACGTATGGCCGAGTGGTGTAGATATTCCGACTGTCGACCTGAGAGTCCTGGGTTCGATCCTCGGTGAGAACCATTGGGGAATTTCCCAGGTGAAATTTGTTTCAAAGTCATCCCATCCCAGCTTTAAATGGGTACCTGACTTTAAGTTTGGGAAGTAAAGGCGGCTGGGCGTTTCGTTATTCACGCAATACCTTCACATGCCGAGGTTATAGAAACAGGTGAATTCTACACTTCATCTGCTCCTAAGGGAACTTTAGAGAAGGTCAGAGCTTAATGAATAGATGGAAATTAGAATAGAAGTAGAGTCATAGGCGGAAGGCGATTAGGGGCAACTGCTGCAAGCCCTGAGCAGAATAAGGCCCCGCGTTGTGGTCTGATGTATATAGCCCATACACGTAAAGCTTTTGCTATATTATACACGTGGGATAAATTTGAGATCTAATAGTCTTAGAATTAGCAGATTGAGATATTTTACCCAACACAGGATATCCATTTTGAGATCTTATTGCTTTACAGCTTTGTGTGGAATTCAATCATTTTAAGTAGGGGACAAGAATTTAAAAAAAAACGATTTAGAATGTAAACACTGACATAAATTTTGTTTCGTATTGTGGCGAGGTATCAGGACACTGAACACCCAAATTTCCGGCTTGGGAAATAAGTGTCACCTGGGCGGACCGCCCCACCCTATTTACGCCCCTGCCCTTTCGCATCATAACAACTTGATTGAAATTCATGCGCTGCCCCTACTCGGAGTGTATTTGATTTCATTCATGATGACATAAAATAAGATTACCAATACCCCATTCGTTTATAAAAGGTTATTACAAAACGCAGACTTATCCCTCGCACACACACACACACACACACACACACATGCATCTTCGTGTGGTACATGTGTGAGTAGTAACTAAGTACACAGGTAGATGAATGATATGATTATTTGCAGGTGTGCAGATATGAAAAATGTTCTCTAATTAGATATACAAAGGACACGCCGACCTGTATTGTAACAATAATAATCAGAGCAATAATTTATCACGTCTGCTGTGTGAGATATTAACCAGTACCGTCGCTAACAATTTAGGGACTCTTCAGCATAATGTTTGGAAAGGGCCTCCCTCATTGAAACAGTCATTCACCACGTCGAGTTCAAATAATATCTACCCCCATTTCACAGCGGCAGCCCTGAGCCCTATATATATCGACGCCAGCCAGCGCTTGCGCTCAAAAGGTTCAGACGTAAATGACGTTTTTTTTCCAAAAAAAAAAACCATTACATTGAGTTCTATCTTCCTAACATGGTCTGTTAGTTCACGTATTACGTCACGCCCTAGAGCCGCGGTTCTCAACCGGTGGTGCGCGTACCCTAAGGGTACGGCAAAAAATTCTACAGGGGTACGGCAAAACGTTATGCAGGGGGGTACGCAGCTATATGTAATTTATGTCATTTATTTTCGTTTCAAAACAACCGACAGCTTGAAGAACTTACGTATGAGGAATACCGGAGGACCATACGTGTGAGGGATAATGCCGGCGGACCATACGTGTGAGGGGGTACCGGCGGACCATACGTGTGGGGAGTGTACCGGCGGACCATACTTTCGCACCTTTTGGGTGCAGTCGTGGAAAAAGGTTGAGAACCACGGACTGGGAGGGATGGGGGGATTGAGGTGCACTTTGTTAGGGGAGTGGTCAAAATTCGTTACGGTTGTGGGGGGGGCACAGTGGCGTAGCAAGGGGGTGGGCAAGGGGCATCATACCCCTGGCGCTACTCACAAAGGAGCGACAAATGGTATATTTATTTTACATATAATATTATATGGTTTTTCGAGGGGGCGTTAAGGGTATTGTGCCCCGGGCGCAGAGTTAAGCTTGCTACGTCACTGGGGGAGGGGTCCAAACGTTAAGAATAAATCGCGCTACGAAATTAATTAAAGTTTCTACATCTTGAAAAAGAAAACCAAAACAAGCACATTAAAAATTGTGCAGGCCAGTGATGGCCAAGAACTGGGGGGGGGGGGAGAGAGAGGGGGCGAGGGTTTGGATATTTAAAAAAAAACCTCTAGAGAGCCGCATCATTGCCATTTTATCAAGATCCTGGCGAATAAAGTAAATAAATACTGGAGTGAACTGGCTCGTTCCGAGACTCACATAACCCGACAAACAACCGCATGAGCCACAACTGGAATGAACTGGATCATTGCGAGACACACATAGCCCAACAAACAACCGCATGAGCTGCATATGCCCCCACAACTGAAATGCTATTAATTAATAGCGATAGAACCTTAATGAAATGTATTCAACTCATCCAGTGTCTGGTTGATGTCTGGTCTGGCATGGCTGGTGACCACTGTCGTCTTATACGTCATATGTCACGTGAATCCCTACGACTGGAGAAGGCTGGCCAAAGACAAGCAGGCGACTCTCAGGGAGGGGGGAATCTTTCACCTGTCTCAACAGCTTCTGGTTCACTGTCAGCACCCCTTCTGTGGCAAGGTAAGGAAGCTCATAACGTTGGTGATTTTAATTTGAATTTAAAAAAAAAATTCCCGTGTAAATAATGTAGGCCAGTGGTTCTTTAAATGTGTTAATCGAGGCCCATTTGTTGGTCTCGAGCTGGCCCCTGAAGTGGGTCTTCAAAATGTTGACTAAAAATTTAATTGATCATATTTACAGCTAGTTTTAGATTTTTATTTCTTCCATCTATTTTTTTGACGTACGTGTGGGTCACAATTCTCAAAAGTTTGAGAGCTACGCATGCTACATGTATAATCAGTGTGTATTTATGTACTCTATTTATTGATTTATAAACGGATGGCCGAGTGGTGTAGATACTCGACTGTCAACCTGAGAGTCCTGGGTTCGATCCTCGGTGAGCCCCATGGAATACTTTCCCAGGTGAAAATTTGGTATAAAGTCGCCCCACAAGTCCACCCAGCTTTAAATGTGTGACTGACTTAAGTTGGGAAAGTAAAGGCGGCTGGGCGTTGTGCGAAACCACACGGTGGTTCCTTCATATGCCGATGTTATAGAAACAGATGAATTCTACACTTCATTTGCCCCGGATGGCCCGTTAGGGCTAATGGAACTTTTACTTTTTTTTAAACGACAAATAGACTGAGACAAACACAGACAGTCAAGACAAACAGATAGGTAGCTCTGTTTGGCTGGTTTGCTGGCCAGTCGGTCATTCGGGTAAGTGCTTGTTTGTAAAAAAAAAATTGATTGATAGATTGTTTATTGAATGGGTAGGTGGACCGTAAATAATTAATTATATGTGGTTTTTTTCAAATGTCAATCAGCATAATGTGCATTCATCTGTTCATATATAGGTGTGCGCAGTTCTATTTTTTGTTCTTACCTGAACGTAACCTTTATGTATTCTGGCTCAGGCTACACCAGGTCACCACGATCTCTAGGGGCACGTGTGGTAGTTTGTTTTTGGTGGTTCTATGTTCTCATCTTTCTAATAATGTACATCGCCAGCATGACCAACTACCTACGAGTGGGTCCAACTCCAAGCATCATAGAGACTTATACACATATTCAGGTGAGAGAGAGAGAGGGAGAGAGAGAGGGAGAGAGAGAAAGATATAGGGAGAGAGAGAGGGAGAGAGAGAAAGATATAGGGAGAGAGAGACAGAGAGAGAGAGAGGGAGAGAGATAGAGGGAGATAGAGGGAGAGAGCGAAAGATATAGGGAGAGAGAGAGAGGGAGGGAGGGAGGGAGAGAGAAAGAGAGAGATTGGTTCTATTTTTTAAACCGTTATCATTAAGATTAAGATCTGTTGGGGCTCTGTGTGATGAAGAAAATGTAGGGCCTCCATCAAGAGATAGAGTAGAAAAATATGGCCCATTGTGCTTGACATCAATCTGCCTTAGTTTAGTCTAGATAGATCATGTTTAGTCTAGATAGATCATGTTTAGACTAGATCGTGTTTAGTCTAGATCGTGTTTAGCCTTGATCGTGTTTAGTCTAGATCGTGTTTAGTCTAGAATAGTCTAGATCATCTTTAGTCGTATAGATGTTTGTTTATAATCTAAACATATTTAGATTATTTCTAGATACTTTAGTTGAACGTTTATTAAATACAAATGTATGTGTGATACTAGAATGTAAATAAGGATTTCATTAATTCAATTGATGTTGATCACTGCTTCAGATGCAATCAATAATACATGTTTTCGGTTTATATGATTGAAAAAAATATTTGTCATGGTAAGAAATTAAGAAAAATAAATCTTTTGTAAAACTGTGCAGATTTTTTTAACTGTTTATTCCATCCACTTTTTTTTTTGTTAAATATTATTTCATCCATGGTGACAGTCTATTGATGATTTAGCCAATCAGGATGATATTGATTTTGGAGTGATCAAAGGAGGGTCAACTGAAGTATTTTTTGCTGAAAATGAGGTAATTGGTAATTAGTTGAATAATAAGTAGATACTTATTTGTCGTATTTTTTTTTGTAAACTTACAGTTAAATGTTCATTTAAAAAAAAATAATTCAAGCAGACCTACGAACTAATTTGATGTTTTATTTTCTGATCTTAAGCTCGATAATTTAAAGAAGGCCTATAAAAAAATGTTACATCATAACAGTTTTGTGAGCAACTTGGAATCAGGGATAGCCAAAGTTAGAAAGCCAAAGCCATTTGCTTTAATCGCAGAATCAGCCATGGCCAAATATTATACAAAACAAAAACCTTGTGACCTATATATGGTTGGAGATTTCACTACACATGGTAAAGTTGTTTTTTTTCCTATTAAAGAGGAAGGTATTATTGCTTGAGTTTAACACCTCAGACATGGGCAAACTATGCCCTCCCTATGTGCCGATAACAGCCCCATTTTAGCTGTTTAATCAGTCCCAGGTTCTACTCATTTCATAACTTTAAACTTATAAAAGTTCATAAAATAACTACGGTACATAAATCTGCTCTTAGTTTGAGCCCTTCTATCGAATTTAAGAATCTATCGTGGCCTGGGTTTTAGAAAGTTTACTCATCCTGGTCTAACTGGTCTATCTCTAAAAACAATATGTGATGAATATGGTAAAATAGAAATAGTGTTTAGAAGGTATACTCTTCTTCTCATACTGGTGTGTGAAGTCCCTGTAAGCAGGGCCGTTTTAATGTCATCCTAGATCCTAGCCACTTTCAAATTCGTAGGCCCTCCGCGACTTCATTTTTAATATTTTTCAAGAATGCACCCGCACTTCTTTGCGATTCGAAAATCTAAATAGAACTTTCCGCATTATTAATTATTCTATGCAGACTCTATGCTGTGATGACGTAGTAATTCCGGTGATACATCATGCGCTTCGCATTCGTTGTTTCTCGTTAATCGTGTGCTTCTTTTTTTCTTACAAAATTTAAAAAAAAGTAACGAAAGTAATTTTAAATAACCGTGTCTGGTGGATACAAGAGGAAATACGAGAGTGAATTTGAGAAGCGGAAGAAAAAGGAGGAGAAAGAAAAAGCACTGAAAAAAATTCGGGGGGGGGGGTCGTTGCTGCAATTTAAGAGCAGAGACACTGATTGCATTACTGGTAAAACAAGTAATACTAGTGATAATGACATTTCATTGACTTCTTCGGCCACAATGTACACCAACAATCCCGCAATACCAGAAATAATGTTTCCGGACTTCTGAAAAAAGTCAAACAATTGTAACAAAGAAAAGGTATCTGGAAATTCTGTTATGGGTCATGCTAAAGCTGCTGTTTGATTTGCCTACAGACTCATGTTTAGTAGGAGATGCCGGTTTGAAGCATGAGCTGCATGACAAAGAATACAGTTATTTAAGTGATCCAGCTGATTGAGAGATAACTGCACATTTAAGAAGTTATTATGCTGAACATCTTCCTTCACAAAATTTGGAGTCAGATTTTACAATAAAGGGTAGACAATTGGGCGACAAGATCAGCTATGCACGCAAAAAATATTTTGCTAGAACGTTAACAAATGGAGAAATTGTCACGCGAGACTGGCTTCTCTATTCTCCTTCAACGGGGATAAGTGTTTTGTTATGTGTGCAAGCTGTTTGACTACAACACCAGCTTTATAAATAGTTTATCGATGGTTTTCATGTATCAGAAAACGCCATCGCAAGGATTAAATCACATGAGAAGTCAAAAAGATCACATTGATACTCTGTCAAGGATGCTAGAATGTCAACAGACATCTAGAATTGATGAAAAACTGCAAAAGGAGAAGCAAAAATTGTGCAAATACTGGACTGATGTTCTCTTCTCAATAGAATAGTTGCTGTGATAAGATTTCTTGCTGAAAGAAGGTTAGCTTTTAGCGGTGACACCCATTTACATAACTGTTACAACAATGGAAATTAACTTGGTTGCATTTACCTTTTAGCTGAATTTGATACCTTTCTAAAGAAACACATTGAGAAAAATTGAAAGGAGAATATATCATATCTTTCTGCCAGTATATGTGATGAATTCATTGAGTTAATGGGATCTATAGTATTGATGCAGATACTGTCTGAAATTAAGAATGCTAAATATCAGTATCGATTCTACTCCTGACATCAGTCATGTAAATCAACTGACAGTTGTTGTTCGCTATGTTCTTAAAAGTGGAACTGTTGTAGAGCGTTTTCTTCAGTTCATTCCAATTGAACAACACGATGGTAAATACCTTTTCAATCTGTTGGTGAGTACTCTCAGACTTCATGGTAATTGGTACGTGCAGATCGCAGTCCTATGACGATGCGAGTAATAATTCTGGGAGTACCAGCTAGATTTAGAGAATTTAATAACAAATTAGCGGAGTGGGTGCCATGCCTTGCCCACAGCTTAAATTTGGTTGGCTCATCTGATGTGGAGAGCTGTTCAGCTGCAGTCAACTATTTAGTTATTGTTCAGTCAGTCTACACGTTTTTTTTCGCTTTCCCGAAAGAAAAAAACCTTTATGTTGAAAGGGCTATCAGCAACAAGGTAGTCAATAATTAAGGAAAGGTCGCTACTAGAGCTTTATATGCCAAGTATAAGGAAATTCGACAAGCATTGTCTGATGTTGCAACAAGCGAACGTCAACCACCAGCATCTGTGCATGAAGCCAAATCACTCATAAAGAAGTTGGACCATTTCGAGACAGTTAATGTGTGTAATTTGGAAAGACTTGCTTCAAAAAATTGATATTGTCAACAAAGTGAACGACCATCATCAACTTGTATGGCAGTCTTGTGGTTTTAGGTATGAGTTCTAGTGAAAATTTCCGTACTCACTACTCAGTCTTTTTATGTTATCATAGATAGACTTATTACTGAGATGGGGAAATGGCGAGCAGCCTACACATCACTTCATAAAAGATTCAACTTTCTTCTGACAGATCTCTGTAAACTGATCAAACAGTTTCGAAAGCCAAGTCTCTAATTGAGATGTACCCATCATGTCTGGAAGAGGCATTTACCAATTCTTACTTTTGTTCTCACGGATGTTTACTGACAAGAAAACTGTGGCTGAAATGCTTCAAGCACAAATACAGAAAAGGTTGGTGACAAGCTTTCCAAATGTAACAATTGCTTTCCGAATCTATCTTTCAATTTTTGGAACAAGTGCTGAAGGGGAACGTTCCTTTTCTAAACTACAATTGATAAAAACGTATCTTCGGTCAACGATGGGACAAACACGGCTATCCTTCCTGGCATTACTTTCAATTGAAAAGCTATTTGATGAGGGGAAATGGCATTTGAGGAAAAGTTAACATACTGTAATTTACAGATCTACAGCACTGCAGCTTGACTTGCTCAGGTGCTCATCTCACACGGTTATATATATTTACTTTAATACAAACATTATTAAATTTTACTGGCAATCTGAACTTGTTTTCACTTTATGCTCTGGTTTTCGCAGACCCTTGAAAAGACCATAGGCCCTAGGCACAGTGCCTACTGTACTATACCTCAGTTTGATACATTTTGTACTTTATATTGATAGCCGGCATGATCTTTTGATAAATTTGGGCGCCCACGTGGAGTACAAACTGTGGTTTATTTATTGACAAAATTAGTTTAAGCTACTTTGATGAATTTTAGAATATTTTCTGTGTATGATCTGTCATGCCTTCCCTGTATATTTTGGTAAAAGATGCCCAACTATATTCTCTTTTTTAAAATTTTGTTTACCTAATAACAAAGGTACCTACTCTTTGGCATTCCCCCTGAATTTCAATGCAACCTTCGTGAGAAACATCAACATGGCTATAGTAAAACTTAGAGAATCTGGTAAAATAAAAGCAATGGAAGACCGCTGGTTCACAGGAGAATGTAAAGGATATTTATTGGAGCAGTCTACGGATAACAAGTTTCATATTCCACCATTTTATGAAGTAAGTGTCTGTGTTAAAGCTTCATTCTTTCTGTTTTTTATTTTACCGAAAAATAAAAAGTGTTTAATTATTTCATACTAATGGGCAAGACTATTGGGTGCTCAGCTGATCAATGTTTTTGTAAGGGTACCACTTTTTTTTTTAGCTAAAATAGAAAACAGTGAGTTAATTGCATTAATTGATACAAGATTACCTTCTTCCATTTTACTGCTATTAAATATTTTAAAAATAAATAAAAAACAGTTAATCCTCCATCATATGTCAGTTTTATTAAATTATTCCTTTAGACGTATTTTTCACTTTTTAAATCAATGGTGGAAAAAAAAATACTATGTTATGTTACTCCTAAATTCTCAAGGTATAACAAAACTAAATTATGATGGGTCACTATTTAAAGTATTTACGTCAGCTTATGGTAATTGATAATGGCAGATTGCCCATAAAATAAATGACTCTCTGTGCAAACGTCTTGATGTGAACCCTTTTATAACACATTATTTTCTTCTAATTTTCTAGTCCTTTATGGGAAGTTCCACTGTATTTAATGCATTTATATTTTTTATTTTTTTAAATCATAAAAATGACTATAATATAACTAAATACCTGATTTATTTTGAGTGAAAAAAAATTAAGTGTGTAGCAGAGAGCAAAAGAATGTTAATAAAACAAAAGAATGTTAATCAATGTGTAGACTTTTCCATGATGTAGATAACTTCTCTAAATCTACCATATTCTTTGGTAATCATAGCATGGAAAAGTTTACTGAACCAGGTATTTTACTACAGCTACATAAACTATATTTCTATAACATGTAAACCTTCCACAGAAAACACTTCATTTCAAATAGACTATTTTAAATATTTAAAGCTTAATTGATAATTTATAATGTTTGTAACCATAGTAACTAAAAATTTCTCCGAGTGATTTTTTTAAAACCATAATCAGTTCAGAATACTAAAATCCTATATCCATTTTTGCTTAGGTTGATCTTGGTTCATTTTCTGGAGCCCTCATCATTCTTGGACTGGGACTAATTTTGGGCAGCATTGTGACAGCATTGGAGATCTGTTTATTTAAATTTGCTGAAGCAGTTAGTATACTTTAGATACACTTATATATAATATGCCATATGGGTACCTTTTTTTTGAAAACTCATTATTAAAAGACTTATATTTTGATTTTAAAAATAGTTCAGATTGAAAGTGGCATTTCTTTCGTTCTTTCAGTAACAATTTAGATTAAAAGCACACCATGTTATTTTTAATTCCAAATAAAAATTAAAATTCCATTAAATATGAAAATATTGAAAAAAAATTTATATTTAAATGATGTGTCATTCATAAATTGCTATGCATAATTTTCAGTCAGAGAAAGAGGATGAAGAAGATAGAGAAAAACTTAATGAGGAAAAGTATTCCTTTGGCAGCTAATATGGAGCCAATTACTGATGTCTAATATTGAAGAAATACTATAATAAACTATAATAAACAAGATTTTCTTATATTCAGTGAGCCTATATCAAGAAGCAACTCAAGTTTGTCTAAAAAAAATTGCTGCAGTTTCATGCCACCTACCTAATGTATGAAAAGAAATTTACATTACATCCATTACTAAACTGGATGAATAGTTACAACACTTATTGTTTTTCTCATAGTCAAAATCAAAGCAATGCTTTATAAATAGAAAATTATGAGAAAAAAATTTATATTGTGTCTCTTTTATGAGATGATGCTAACTGAATCTCAATGTATTGTGTTGGTAGTATTGCTGCCCAAATCCACAGTCCAATTACAATTAGTTTGTTTATCAACAGTTCAACAGAGCAGAGCGTATTATAACTGATTTTAAAAAAAAAAACATTTCTTGAGTAAATTATACAACTACAGGCCTATACAGAAGATAGTGAAAAATATTTGATAACATCATTTGAACAGTAATTGTGTGTAAGCACTATGATGTGCCCTACCATACTCTTGTTCTTGGAATTTGTCTATTTTTAGTACCATCGATTTATTAAACAATAATAAAAATCATTTATTATAACCTTTATGGGAAAAATCATAATAACAGTGAGACAATAATTGATTCTCTCACTGTTCAAACAAAAACAGTCCTATATAAAGAGAAAATTATGAAAAATATTTGTGTGTGCTATTCTGTTCTTTTGAGTGTGATAGCACGGACTGAATCATATGTTTTGTATAGACAGTGTTACTGCCTTGAGTCCAAAATTAAATTTATCATATTTAGTTCTATTTGTTTGTGCAATTATCATCTGTCATGTGTATTTGTGTCATCAGGGATCCAGGAAAAGATATTTACTGTTTAGTGGCGTGTTAATGGTTTTTTTTTCTTTGGTTTACTAATACAAGAATATTAACTAATTCTTTACTTTATTGAAGTTGATATATAGGCCAGTATTATTTAAGAAAGTTGTTATCAACAACTGTGTCTATGATGAAGCATACCAACAATTTTTTGTTCAAGTTGTCTGTTTTCAAGTAAGCTAAGGATTTCAAGAAAAAAAGCACACAAAATACATAAGAAATTGACTATGAGATATAGAGAGATAATAAGATTTTAAAAAAATATTGATAATATTATCATTTTAATCAACTTTAATATTTAAACACCCTTTTATATTTTATTTTAAATCAATTTTTTTTAAACAAATATCATATTTTTAAGTATGTCACTATTTTTTTCTACACTCACCATGAATGTTTTTTTTTTACTGATCCTGTCATTGACTTAATTTTATAACTTTTTTATGTCAATAATATTTCTGTCATTTGAATAAGTGTGTAATGAAAGTTTATTAAAACTTCTTTGTTTGACCTTTTTCGCAATAGTCTATACTATTAAAAAAAATCATTATTTCATATTATTAATAAATAAATAAAATTAATGTTTTTTTTTTAATTATAAATGTGTACAAATTCATAATTATCTAAATTTTCTTTCATGATTTTCTGGCATGTTGTGGATGGTGAAAGGACCTATTTAACCTTCAGTATATTTAAGGCATTTATCAGCCCATCTGGCTATGGGTTTAAGATATATTTATTCTTATTTAAAGTGGTTTTAATTGCCAAAATTTTAACTTTAAATTTTCCAATATTTAATTTTTTGGGTGAAATTAAAATATCTTAAAGATATATGTATTTGAAATTAGTTGTTTTGTATCCCTTATGATAAACATGACTAGGCATCTAAATGTTTATAACATATCAAATTAAAATGAAGCCCTACTATTCAATATTTTGCAAAAATAATAATTTAGTGTGAATTCATAAACTTTTTTCAAAATGAGCATCTTATCCCTATTTTAAAAAATTAATTTAATTAGGTAATTTTTACTGTCAAAAAAAAGGTTTTGTAAAATTTTAATGTGCTATGTTAATAAATGAGTTTTATAACAATTGGTTTACAGTGTACTTAATTTTATTTTAGATGCTAAATCTTCTAAATACATATTTTTTTCAAAATACATGATAAATAGACCATCCATCAGGAAATGGACTATTTTAATTTTTTTATAATTTTTTCTTTTGAGCTGGTGAATTAAAACAAATCATATTTTCAAAAGAATATTGTAATATTTGTATTAGCATATCAAGTTATTTTATTACAACAAAATATAAAAAATCACTGCAATTTTTTTCCTGATTTACATTATTTATCTTAGATTTTCATTGTCTTACGTCTGCTTTTTTAATTCCCCTTTTTTCTTAGTTTGTACTATATAAAGAACATTTTTTTTACTATTGTGTTTATGATTGTGTTAAATATTGCGCACAACTTTTGACACAATTTCTTCAGATGCTTTAATAGTTGTCACTAAATACTTTGTGTGTTGCACAAACATTAAACTATTTTTAATTGTGTTTTTTATTTATCTTTAGACAGTCAAATAAATATCAAGCATGTTTTTTTTTATTTCCTTATCTTTCAACAGTCACAGTTCAAATAAAAAAACCATTAATGATATTCACAAAATAAATGATCTCCCAATTAATTAAAAATCAATTCTCAAGTAATTAAATTTATTATATTATGTTAGGAACTGAAGATTAAATAATTTTATTTAAAATTTTAAAAGGAAAAAAAGGGGAAGTAACTTTAACTTTTAATTTTTTAGCGAAACTTTATCATTTGTTCATGTATGTATCTGGAATTACCAATGCACTGGTTAAAAAAAAAAAAACGCATGTTAATTATTATACCGCAAGGTACTATAAATTAATAGTTTAAACACAAAAAAACATTGTAACATCTTGGACTTCGGTGAAATAAAACATTTTAAACATATCTACATTTAGCAAAAACCCTATTTTTATATTATATATTTGTAAATCCAATAAGCAGTCATAGGCCACTTAATGCAGGGGTAACAAGCAATATTAAAGTCTGGGCCTTTAAATATGAAGCCTTTTAAGTTCAGACTGACCTAACCCAAGACAGGTTAGATTACTATGGCTCTGAATGGTTCATGTAACCAATATGTAACCAAGGAGACAATTTCAGACTTCTTATTCCAGAAATTATAAACATATTTTATTATTAAAATCCATTTATTTAAACAATAATTATTCATGAAAATGAAACATTCTTGAGTGATTAAGTTGATAAGAAAGTTTGTTTGTTGTTATATATTTCTTTGTTGATGTTTTTTTTATCTAGAGGTCATTTAACATTAGGATCCTCAATATAATTTTATCAATACTTCCAGCAAAATTATTTTATTTCATTTTCACAAAACTAAAAAATTTTTTTTCCTAAGTTCATAAAACCATGAATCATAAAACGGGAGACTTTAGGTTCTTACGATACAAACTGCTGCCAGACAAACTATGAGTGTTAATGAAATCAAAAGAACACAAGATTTAAGCAAATACCATAAATTTTAATGAAAAACATTTTTTAAAAAATGAGCAGAGATGACTAAATTGTGATTAATAATACAAGAAAATATAAAATAATGAATTTTATGATAGAATATGATGCAATGTAAATGAAAGACTATATTTACCCGTAACTACAAGACAAAATCTACAACAAAAAATATATAATTTCAGAAAATGTGGAAGGCTTTAAAAGAGTTTGATAGTTAAAAAAATATAAGTATTTTAATATCAATAACAATACAGGTCAGGCACATTAACTATTGCAAATGCTTTTGTGGAGTAAATATATAAATCAATAATTGTAAATATTAAATAAATATATCAAAGAAGTTTGAACTATATTTCAAACCAGGTAAAACAGGTTGTAGTATTTCAATCATTTCAACATTTGTCTCATATCTCTCTGTCCTTCTCGTCCTCTGGTTTAACCTCATCTGGTTCCATATTTTCTATTGGACAATAGTCACCTAGAAGGCGTGCCATTCAACAAAAACAGTGGAAGAAAGCTGAGGAATTAAGAACCAATTAATCAATTATGTCTAACTGATAAAAAACTGTTCTATTTTATTATGAACATGATTGTATAATGAGATTCAAAGTATTAGGTAGCTGAAACATAGTCATGCTTCATGTTATTACTAGCGGTAATATGCCCTAGTAACAAAAGAATCTGATAATCCGTATTATATTTTCTTTTTTTAATTTTTCCAACAGTAAATACCAGGTTGATGTTAATTTTCACTTTGCTTTTTATCACCCCAGAACACTCCCAATATTAACACTAGTTTATAGAAGCCAGGCCAGTTAAGAGAAAGTTGTAAATTTATTTCAATTTAATGTCAACTGGTTGTCATAAAATTAACTGAATCACAAAAAATGATAAACAGCTTAAATATGTTTGTATTCTTATTAAATATATACATATTGTGGGTATACTAACCCATGTTTACAGATAAACTACAAACCCATTTTTCTAATGAAATTTTGATCAGTGGCTTAGAAATAGGACCAGAAAAGCTCAATCACAGGAACATTTGGATAAAGGGCCCCCAAAGGGCAGGGCATTATTTAAGAATGGCCCTTCATTCTTAGCTACACCTCTAGTTTTGATGTTATTATTTACTTACAGTACTATTAGAAATGTAGCAACAAGAATACCAGCAGCCAACATGTAGCAGAAACCAGGATACCAGTTATAGGTTGCTGGATACAGCTCATTAAACATCAAGGATGACAAAAGTGCTGTCATACTTTCTGTAGCAGAAATTATACCAAATAGTCGACCTGATAATAAAATTTTTAAATTTCTTCTTTAAGTCCTCTTTTATTCTCATAAATACAAAATACTGAAATGACAATTAACTATAAAAAAGGTAATTATTATTAAATTACCCTGTTCTTGTGCTGTGACTAATGAAGATATGGTTGCTCGAAGCCCTGCAGCTGGAATTGCTTTGAACATGCCAATGACCACAGCTAAAAAATATTTTGAATTAAATTTGCAGTATAGAAAAGTAAACATGCATAATTTAAAAAATATTTTATTAATTTAATAAAGTAAACATTTTAAAAAGTATTATACACACAAAAATGTACATTTTTTTTTATTATGGCAGAGTTATAAAATTGTAATGCTATGTTAATAAATAGTTTTAAAACAATTAAAAAAAGAAATTGAAAGAATAATATTATATTACCAAAAAAAACTAGCCATTTACTCCGAGCTACTCCTGTTATTATGAGCTCTGCGATATAAGACAACAAGCCAAACAAAGCCAATGGCAAAAAACATTAATCTCAAATATATAAGCCCCATCGCTGGATTAAATGTCAACATAACTAATCCTCTAAGACCATAGTCCAAACTTTTTTAAGTATCCAAATGTGGTTGGGGAAAATCTAGAGTTTTTCTCATGTAAAAAATGGGCTATACCAATATCACCTGAAAAAAAAAAGTCAAAACACTAAATAAAAAAATAGAATGATATAGAAAAAATCAAAATAAAATAATATAGTACAAAACCTCCTATTTAAGTTAATGACAATCAGATTCTTATATATAATATAAATTACCTGTAGCTAATATAGTTATCAAGTATCTTCAGAGCTATAATCTGTAGTGCTATAGCTACCAATGTACATCTGTTTCAGCAAGTAACGATGCATTGAAAAGATTCTCGAATAAATCTCAACATTAACCAGCAATAATTTTGCCTTCTTTGACAAGTAACTGTGCAGCGTACATTATCAAGCCTAAAGATAGCAAACACTGCAAGTAGCAAGCCCAACACTAATGCACATAACTGAAAAAGTGAAAATGGGAAACCTTGGTTATCAATCATTATTCCTGAAACAAAGACACCAATGGTTCCAGAAATAAGTAGTATAGCCTCAACTATTCCCATTCGTAAATAAGATTAAGTCTCCAGGAGTAGCAACATGACCTATATAACTGTAAATTGCCATAAGACATGCCATGAACCCTCCAGTTAGACCATTTAGTATAGAACCAATGAGAAGATAAGATAAAGGTGCTAATTCATATTTCGCATGGAAACTCCAGAGAGATATGTAGTAAAAAAAGAGCCAAGGCAAGGCAAAATTACAGGCAATTTTCTACCAGTGACATCTCCAAGGGAACCCAGGAAAAAAATTACCATAAAAAAAGATGGGAGTGTCAAGGATAAATTTACTTTCAATATCGAATAGGATGTTTCTGATGTGACATAGTCAAACCGTGTCATGTCACTCGAGCTTAAAAGTTTTCGTTGTTCTCCAAAAGCTCACAAAATGTAGAGTTATAACTATGCACAATCCAAACTTGATGAAAACCTAATACTTGAAGAGTTGGGTAACAGAGAAAACTTGGCAAACATATACAGAAAAAGTACAGGGGCTCAACTGTTATATCTGCTAAATTAAAGTGATACTTTCTTAGACCAACATTATCATGTTGGGCTTTGTGTATATTTTGACACATATTTCTGAAATAAAAAAAAGAAAATTGTGAACTGTAGAAAATATGATATAATAAAATATACACTTTAAGTTGTTGTTGTTTTTTTACAATTATTTGTAAATAATTTTAGTGTAAAAGATCTAATAAAACAAACCTTGCGATGTCATGAGTCATAAGTGTAACTGTCAAACATTGAAACTGAGTTGATCTGGTAGCTAAAGGAATACAGAGTAAGTTGTTTAGTAATTTTTTAGATATATTTTTTCTTAAAATTTTTTTATTGGATACATTTCAAGAGAAAAAAACATTTTTGAAATAGAACTGGATAGGTCTACAGCATTAATTTATAAACTTTTGTGGCTATCTAAAATTGAAATTAGAAAGCCAGTAAAAGTTTTTTTATTATTATTAACAGTCACCATAAAACAGCAATACTTTAAATATCACGCAGTGTGAAGCACATAACTTTGTCAGTTTAAATCATAAGGAGATAGTGGTCTGAAAAGAGTGAAACTAAATGCACAGTTTGATAAAATAAGAAGTACCAAAGATACTAAAGTTAAGCAGAGTTTTTCCTAATTAAGTTACAATTTAACAACCTACTAAAACCATAATTTTGATCAGTAATAATTTTAAGAGTGGATCATAAATGAAAATGAGACTACTGGAACTAAATTTCAGAAGCTTATTAGGAAGCATTTTGTCGGTATCCAAAAACATGAAGAATAAGAAAAAAATGCCCATGGTCATGATCAATATTTTTTACACCTTCTATTCAACAATTCAATAACAACTGGCAGGTTGAAATAAAAGATGAATTAGCTAAACCAGTTGTTTTTTGGGGTTTTTTTCTTACAAAAGTATCTTTAATGATGAGATGTTTATGTCTTAGATCCAACAATAGGATGGTTTTCATAATAATTGTTCTTTTATCCCCATCATAGATGAGAGTGCAACGGCCATGGAGGCACCACAGGAGACAGGGTTCTCCAACTAATATCAGGTACCCGTTTAAGCTTATTAAGTGTACTTGAAAATTTCACCATAAACTGAAAAAAAAACCAGGTCTCTCAGCAAGATTTTAACGTCCGATCTACAGACTGATAATTAAGCACTACACCTAGGGTGATTCTTATGGATAAGCAAAAGAAGCGCCTGCTAAAGGGGCCCAAGGTCTGGACTTTCCATTTGCCTTAACCAAATAAAATTTAAAGTTTAAACTGTGGCAAATTAAAAGTAGGGCCTTCAAATTTTTTGAACCATCTTGCTTGCTACTCAATGCATTTTACTAAAGCTAAAAGAAGGGCAAGTTTCAAAGTTTGATAGACGTCACATGCATTTCTAAACAATTAGGCTCAAAACAAGGAAAGGCTATTTGAGCACTTGCCAGGGGTCTTGGGTTCAAATAAACACAGTTGAGGTCAAAGGGTCTACAGTTATCGAAGAGAAATAGGGCTCCAATATGTGCAGGTGGTAGCTTTGAAACAAATATTAAATTAGTAGGTAGGCCTAAATGTATCTTTGCAATTCAATGGCCGGCTTGACAAGGCCAAGTGTCTCAAAAAACGTTAGAGCCTACACAACATCGTCATCTGTCCCAGCAAAACAAGTTAGCCCAATTAAAAAAACGTCCAATAAATTCTAGCAACTGTGTTATTTAATTTTCCTTGCCCCATTTCAGATACGCACTTGCTATGGCACCAGCAAGTCAGAACTCGTATTATTTTTGTCCAAGTACCAGCCATAGATATTGCTCCACACCCTAACCCTATCCCTAACCCTAACCATATCCCAACCCATATTTTAATATTTTAAAAAAATATTTTTAAAAATCAAAATTTTGAAGAATAAAGGGCAAGGGAATTTTAAACCGTAAATTGGTGGGTGCTGAAAGCAATCATGCTTCAGATATGATTGATTGTGAGGGCTGATGCTACTGACTATATAATGTCTTTGATCTTTACACTGTACATTACAGTGTTTGCACCGTGACTTTTTCATGAGAATATTTAGATTTAAACCAAAAATAGTATAATGATATTATCATTGATAATTACCTGTTGTGAAAAAACTATAATAAGATTATATGGTTAAATAACTTACTTTATGCACTTCCCTCAGCCTCCATGTCTAAAATCAAGGCTAAAGCCTAATCTATCGTTCATAGCGACACGCTTGAATTGTTTACGTTTAAGTAACCAACTTCCAACGGAGAGGTGAAAGGTCAAGTGTTGTACTTGTTCTGTTAGTGTCTGGGCCATCCAAACTATTCCAAACCAGCTTGCTGTCAACTAATCATAACTATACGTTAGGATTTATTGTCTAAAGTCTATCACAAATACGAGTATGGGAGATAAAACATAAATGTAAATGTCATCATTGTTAATATTTCGTTGTACTTGTGATGTGTGAACTTCGTTGTTAAATGGAGTTTGGGCCTGGGCTGGGGTAAGGACTGAGATGTTCCTACTCCGTTGCTAGGCAAAAATACAAGTTGGGTCCCTGATTACTGGAAATATAGGTCTATTTAAAACCGTTAAATCTGCTTCTTTCTATCCCTAAAAACTGCTCTGGGTACGGGCTTTTCCAGGTATATTTATTTACCAACGAAACGCTGAAACACACACACCGACACACAAGACAACAGGGCGTAACCGTTCTTATGGGTTGAACAACTGGGCTATCACCTACCCCCCCCCCCCCACATACACTGCATAAACATCAGGGAACACTTCCAGTACACTATAAAAATCTGATGTTATAGGGATTCTAAAGATACTTTAACTTAGGGCACACTAATAACTCTGAAAGTCTATTCTTAGGGCCAAGCAAAAATCTTAGAACGGCTCTGCACCCTATATTATTTATTGGCATGTTTCTGCAGGAAGAGTCACAGCCTACAGATCTTTGGCATATTCGCTGCCATCGTGCCAGTTTTCTTAACCAAAGTTGGTAGCAAGATACTTAGGGCACTTAGGCCAATCGACCTGTGGCTTCGATATTAGGGTCCCCGAGATTTTTTGAGAAGTTCTCAAATAATTTCCGAGGGGGGGGAGTGCAATTACATTGATTTAGCCACTCAAGACGTCACTGTTTGATAATAATCAAAAAGGAAGTGACGAAAAAAAAGGCACTTCACATATTGTTCCTCCCATAAGTTGACATAAAGAGGCAACATGCGTCATGGTGACACCCCCCCCCCAACTTAGCTGTTTACCTAGAATTAGGCCTTCCGAAGACACCCCCTTCCCCACTTATTTATAATGAGGCCATCTGTATCTGAGATGTGCATTTCACTGGAGTGGACTTTTCATTGCTCTGGTTATTGCCCAGTTTCAGAATATATCAAGTCCAAGATATTTCCTTTCTTGGGCCGGTCCTTCTCTTTTTGGGGCTCTGTAGGCCCTAGGAATATGCACATTTGACTGTAGTTAATGAAGTATCAAAACTTGACTTTAAATGTGAATATGCACATAGAAAAAAGAAGTCTATGACTGAATGAACAGGTCATGACATATCCTGACCTTTCGAAGATTTACCTTCTTTCACTCCAAGAACACATTTTTTTTTACTATACATCTGGTAATAATATCAGTACAAAATATAAATGGACAGGACACTATCTAGTCAGTAATTGTTTTTCTATTTCTTTTAATAATATCAGTATTTGATTTACAAAAATACTTCCATTAAAAATGTGCTCTTCAATTAGAAAATAAGTAAAGGATAATGCTGACAAAGTCTTGAGTTCAATTTGTCATAAAAATTATGATGAAAGATTGTGAATAAATCATACTGTCAGAAAATAAAGAAACAAGCAAGAAAAAAAAATTGCATAAGCAAAAACAATAAAATAAAAACAAGTTATGCATTTAAATATAACTCTGGAATGAATAATATGATACAATATAATGCCAAGAAAATGGCTTTGTTCTGTACACAGCTCTACAGATGCACAAAATTATCACATTAGAATTTCAGGCAAAAAGTGATAATTTTATAAGTATATTAAAATATAAAATGAACAACATGTTTTAATATACAATAACAGATTAAAATAATAAATTTAGAATAAATATTTTACAGTTTAAATAATTTTGCAATATTCATAAGAAGGAATACTTCCATAAACCCTTTTTCAACTTCTAGAGAGTACTGAAAATAAAGTGATTATCAAAAACGTTTGTAAATATATATATTGAAATAAGATGAATGCATTCCTGGCCAGCCCTTCAGCAAAGTATTTACAAATATGGTTAAGTTTAAAAGTCTGCTTTTATAGACTTAGTACATATACCTGTAATTTCTCATCCTTCAAACTTTTTTGTCTATTGGAAGATCTAAAAAAAGGCAATTTTTTTTTACCAGTTTTAGTTCGAAAAAAATTACTTGATCCAAATGTCACAATAATTGGGAGAGTCAGGAAAATCCGAAGAGCAATAAATAAAGTAGGAAAAGCTGCAAACTTTGGTCATAAGCATTTTCAATTTCTGATGGCAGAATTTGCTTCAGTGTTTCTAATTCCTCACAAAGCATTTATTCACCTATATCAGCCAGGTTTGTAAATTTAACAATGAGTTATACCTGCACAGAAAAAATGTTTTAGGCAAAATAGGTTTAATATTTATTTGGCCCCTGGCATAGATGTTCACAATTAACTTTGATTGAAGATGTACTTAGATGAGATCTCAATGATGCTGATGTGCGCTGAGAGGTAGATTAGACTTTTATCTTCTTCCGAAGAATGGAAACATATTTTTTTTAGGTAAATAAAAAATTGCAGTAATTCTATAGAGTATAAATTTATTAACAGCTAATCTACTCAAATAATTTATATTTTTTTTTAGCTTTTAGCTGTGTTCATAAAAAGATTGTTCAGGAAGAATGGGGGTGTATATTTTTTTTAGAAAGCTCAATGTCTGAAAAATTACAAATGTTCTTCGCAAAACACAAAGTTATACATATATACAGTAATTTGTTGTGCATTTCTTAAAGGAGAGAATAAATTATTCTTTAGCACAAGGTCCCTTAAAGTGTGAAAGCCAATGTCAGCAATCAGTCTAAGGCCGGGTATGAATGAATACAATAATTTAAAACTAATACAAGTGTTTATATCCAATAGCAAAAAAAATTTCTTCAAAAGCACTATGGTGCTCAAGTGTTGGAAATATATCAACCAATTATGTTAAAAATTTCTTATACATGTACATGTATACAGATTTTCACTTCCTCTTAGTTATAGTTTAACTTTTTAATAATTACTTTATTTTAAATCCTGAATATTATAAAAATATTAAGCTGAAACTGAAACAGATGTATAAAAAAATAACAACTAAATATCTGATTTAAAAATTTAACCACTCGTCACTTAAAAAAAATGCATGCATTTGGAAAACTTGCTAAATGTTGACTAGGCTAAACTGTCATTAAATATCATTGTAAAATGTATTGCCACAAAAATAATATTATCACCTTTGTCAAAACTTTAATAAAAAGTAAGAAGGAATGCACAAAATTCCATTCTGACCAACTAAAGAAAATGAATGATCAAGCACTGAATTGAAATAAGGTTTTGTGATAAGTGATGTAAATACTGAAATTTTGTTGATAGATTTCAATGTGAAGACATTTGGTCAATTTTGATTTCTCTGTGTATAAAAACACTTTATATGAGTGTCATTTCCCTCAGCCAGAACTTTGTTCTGATTGAGATACGAAGTACGTATTCCTCAACTCTGGTAAATATGTATTATAAAATAGTAGTCTCCATGAGCATAATTAAAGAATACTAAAAAGATTTAGGAAATGGGCTTAGCAGTCTTCTTTGTTGCTGTCTTCTTCATCATTTTTGACTGAGTTGTCCATGGGTTGATAAATAGCAACTGTTGTAGCTGGCAGTAAGAAACGATGAAGACATCTGATGGGAAAACAGAAAAGAATAATTAATTTTAAAAGTGAATAATTAAAATATTATTTCACAAACCTGTCAATATATGTATATTTAATAAACAAAATTTAATTAATACAATATCAGTAAAAAAAATATTTATAAATTATTAATTTAACCCATTCTAAATTTTACTTTTAAATACATAAATCTGAGCTGGGACATAGCTGCAGCCTAAATATTTCACTGCTCTATTATTTCTGTACTTTTAATTATCTAAATTCTTTTTAAACAATAGCAATCTAAATTCTTTTTACACAAGTAATGAATAAATTATATATTGAAACCATTTTCTGCTTAAAACAAATTATTTTAAAAGATGAAAAGAAATAAAAAAATATGGTTTAATGGCATGCAGAAATAACCAAATATTTGTTTGCTTACAGCACGATTAGGAATGTAACAACAAGAAGACCAGCAGCCAACATGTAGCAGAAACCAGGATACCAATTATAGGTTGCTGGATAGAGCTCATTAAACAGCAAGGAAGATAAAAGGGCTGTGATACTTTCTGTAGCAGCAATGATACCAAACAGTCGGCCTAAGTAAAATACAACATTTAAACTTTCATTCCAAATTTATTCTTAAAATATGACAAATGCAATTAAACCAAAATCAAAGTTCATTATCAAATTACCTTGTTCTTGTGTGGTGACTAAAGAGGACATGGTTGCTCTAAGACCTGCAGATGGAATCCCTTTGAACATACCAACTGCCACAGCTGCAAAAAATAAAAAACACTGCTTAATTTATTTAAAAATGAGTAGATCACTAACATTAACAGTTTTAAATGTTTACCATTCAAAACTATATTTGTATATATATATATACATATATATATATATATATATGTATTCAAAACTATATATATACATACATATATATATATTTAGAGAGAGAAAGAGAGAGATTTTTAATTTTGTTTTACAAAAATTTAAATTTTGATACCAATAACACTTGACACAAAGTAATTTAAAAATCAATCACCAAGAAAAATGAGCCATTGAGTCCGAGCAGCTCCAGTTATGATAAATTCAATAGCATATGACAATAAGCCCAGCATGACTAACGGCAAATCCTTCACTTTCATCTTGTGCCTCATGAAGGGGGTGAGAGGTAAGCATTATTAATCCTCTAAGAAAATAGTCCAATCCTTTAAAAAGTATCCAAAGGTGGGTGGGTGAAAAATTTAGCGTTTTTCTCATGTACAGCATTGCGATATCCATATCACCTGGCAAATAACAGAAAACATACTTTTCTAAAATGTTAAAAATAGACACCCACTAAACTGTGTCTTATATATTGTAACACATAGTTAGCTTCTAATAACATATCCCTCCTACAACAGTTTCCAACACTCATTCACACTAACTTGGAAATGAAATTGGAAAAATAAAACATGTGAAAAGGATTTGAAATTTAAGGATTCTTGAAGTTTTATGTGTTTCTTATATGGTTTCTTGTCTAGCAAAAAGAAATGGCCTAGTCAGGTGCACAAAGTGGAGTATTCTGTGTTAAGATTAACAGGATACTTTCTAACTTCAAGGGAAATAACAGCTGATTTATTTTGGATCTACTGACACTATTATTTCCCCTACATACACTGCCAAGGAAAACAATTGCTAGATCTAGCCTCCTCAAACTGATTATTGATATAAATTTAACAAATTTTGATAAAGTGATAAAAAAAAATTGTTTGCATTCTAAATCAAAATAAAAAAGAATTGGTTGAATTGAACTACACACCTATACCTCACTATACTGATGCTCTTTATGCAGCATTTTACTATAATGGCCTTTTTACATTACTGTTTTGTACTATGGCCAACAATGTTTCATTACATGGTCAATCAAGCCCCAAATATATCAAGTTTTGAAAAATCAGGCCAGAATTTTTAAAATTATGAACATGAAGTTAATTCTCTTTTGGAAATGTGAAAAATTATACATGTACCAAACTAAGCAAGCCATCTTTGGATATGGAAGAAGGGGATTTGATGGGCCTTCTAGATGCTGACCTTTTGTTGAATATACTTTCTTATTTTTGTGTTTCTTTGAAATGATCCTGACTAAAGTGTCACAAAAAGTAAATTTATTTATTGCCTGTTACCAAACACTACAAAAAAAAAAAAGCAAGACAAAGCAGATAACTCAGCATTAATATTTTCAACTGGGTCAAAACAAAAAGCGGAAAGTGATGATGGCAGAATATAATGGCTTAGTGATTCTTTGTTTTAGTTCATCAAAAGATTAAAACAGTTTATAAACACTTTGTTTTTTATTATATGTATAAATACCTTTGTGCATATGATTTCTTTTTTTTTTTAATTGATATGTTTATTTTTTAATTTCTATTGACTATTACATAGTTTTGTACTTATATTTTTAAGTATGCTAAGCATTTTTTAGAACAGATCTAATCAGTTTGTATGGGTTTGAAATAAAACTTGATTCCTGACATGACTTTTTGCAATCTTTTACAGAATGTATCAAAGCCGGTAAGTGAGGAATGGGTGTATTTCTTATTATTTATAATCACACAACATGGATTAATGGAACACAGAATTTTCAAGAATCATCTCTACTGTACTATAGGAGAAATATGTGTATTTCCAATGAAATTCAGGACCCGCCATGAGTAAGGCTCAGGACTAGATAGGGGAGAAAGGAGGAATGTAACAAAAGAATGTATGAGCTCTATGGTTGAGATAATCTGGGAGCCATTAAATACAATTATAAGCTAACTAATAGTCTGATAGATCATAAATTTAGGCCACCGTAAATGCAACCAACTAACAATACTAATAGAACCATGATGCAAACCATAAAACAATACTGGTACAACAATAGTTATTACCTGTAGTACATAGCATCAACAGATTCAATGCCACTATTTGAAGTACAATTGAACCAACCACACGACCACTTCGATGACTAACAATACACTGGAAAGATTCTCTTAGAAATCTTAACATCATCCAGCAACAGCTTTGTTCCAGTTGGAGTTCTGTTGGAGTGCTTACATTATCAAGCCAAAACACTGAAAATAATAAAGCGATCCCGACAGCAATGCACATAGCAGAGAAAGTAAATATGTAGCCTTGGTTGTCGATCATGATTCCTGACACAAAGACACCAATAGTTCCGGCTACATATACCATTGCTTCAACAATGCCCATTCTTATTAATTTAGTATCATTACTTGCAATATGACCTATATAACTGTAAACTGCCATAAGACAGGCTATGTATCCCCCACTTAATCCATTTAAAAGAGGCCCGATGAGAATATAATACAAAGATGCTGATTCATATACAGCATTTAAAAGTCCGGAGAGATATGCAGCAAAAGCACCTATGCAAGGCAAAATTACGGGAAGTTTCCTACCAGTGACATCTCCAAAAGAGCCCAGAAAAAAAATTACCATGAAGAAGGATGGGAGGGTCAAGGATAGATTTATTTTCAATATCCAGTATGATGTTTCTGATGTAACATCATCATTTTCATTCTTGTGATCATCTTTAAAAGTTTTGTTGTACTCCAAGCTTTCACAAAATGTAGAGTTGTAACTATGGAGACAGACTTTATGAAAAACCAATGCTTGAAGAGTTGGATAATAGAGAAAACTTGCAAACATATACAGAAAAAGAACAGGTTCAACTGTGATGTTAGCTAAGTCAAAGTGGTGCCGTCTAAAACCAAGACTTATGTGTCTGGCCATTTGGATGCCTCTTGGATAAGACCTAAAATAAAATATAAAAATAAAAATGATTACTCAATAATTCTTTATTCTACATTACATTACCATGACTTATTTATAATAATGAAGTTCAATATAAAGCATCTGATGTCACTGACTTAAGTTTCTCTCCCCTGATGATAGATTTATTAGTAATAAAACTTTTTTTAGATTACACACATCTACATCAATACTGGCCATTACAACTGGAAAGGGAGTTCTTAGTAGCAATATTTTTTTATTAACTAGAATAAGAACAAGATCGGACCAGAGAAAAGTCGGTTAGCAGTCGAGTGCTCTGCCACTGACCACTCATACTATAGAAGCTGTACTGTAACTTTACTCTGACAGCATGCCTCTTATAATTTTATTTCTTATTTAATTATAGATACAAATTAAAGTTATTTAAGACCCATATAATGAACACACAATAACTAAACTCTATAGTGTCTAAAACAACATAGTTCATGAAAAAACTCAGGGCATCACACATTATTTATAAATATTAAAATAGTAGTATTAGATAAATCTAATAAAGAAAAATAATACTGACCCTAGTTAGTTTTCTACACTACTCATTAGACTACAGACACTACAGTACAGTTACTGAGTTAGCGTAAGGAATAGTTGCTGTTTACACTTTACACCACATTCTACTATGTCGTCTATGTCACAGGGTCAGTATGTGAAGTATGTAACTACAGCTTCTTTAATAGTTCAGTCTAAGCCAGACAGCTGATGTTGGGGAACGTATGCCTAAATAAACATAAAATGTTGAGCATATTAATACCTAAGTATCCGCTAGCAGAATACAAGGTACCGAATACAATTTTTATCATATACACTTATGTATAGGACCTAGGCGTAAGCTTTACATTCTGCGTCTTTAGTTCAGTTTTCTGAGAATTTTGATCAATTTTAAATTTCTTTATCCAAAAGAGCCCACAGATCTGCCAATATAGCAGTTTCGAAGGGTCATATTTCACTGAGCTCAGTGAAACAGTGTAGTAACTGTAGTTAACAATCAGAGCGGTAGAGACTTCCAGAGATATTCGGGAGCTTCAAAACAAAAAAATACCTATCGGGGCCCTCTTATCTTCAGATTTTATAGAAAATAATACTGGAAGAGGGCACCGTATGTCAAGCCCTTGTTGCGTCAAACATAAATAAAACCAAAATAAACTACAGGGGTAATAATATAACATTTTCATGCTTTGAATTTATCTCTAAAGGGCTCTGTCCGCTTAGCCACTGCTCTTCCGATAACTTTCTTTATTTTAGAAAATTGTAGATACATTTTCATCTATTTATGGAGTTAATATTTTTTGTGGAAAAGAGTTGACAGCTCTAACCGGTTCCCATTTCTCAATAATCTCATTCACCTGTTGTAATTTGCAGTATGCACTTCATAGCGGGGTATAGTGATCAAACGATACATGTCAAAGTTTAATTTTATAATTAAATGTCAGCGTTAAATTCGCTTTTAGGGGTTAAAATCATTTAAGTTGAAAGCTGTTCAGCCTCTCATTTTTTTTTGCCGTGCACTAATAATAACCACAATACTGTCAATACAGAGAATTTATTCATTGGCATCCATTGATTTCATTGGAGTGAAATGTCACATTCAAACTCAAAGCCTTAAAAACTTTTTATTAAAAAGGTATTTACTTTTTAATTATTTGTTTTTTTGTGAGATTTTTTTAATTCTTAAAACTGATTATCTTTACAACGATATAAGAATTTGTGTAAAAAAGTAATTGCTAACAACACTTAAGTTCTTAACAGTCCGCTCATGAGAAAAACTCACAAAATGATTTGAAAATGGTACTTATACTTTATAGACATAGACACATAGTTTATTATAACACCGAGTGGCATTGACAACATGAACGGGACTCCGTATTTTTTTTTCCGGGGACCAACTATAGATGCGCTCTAGACGGACTTTATTTTTTTACGCCTGTGATATGCGCTATAGCTGGACTCCGAATTTTTTTTTATGTGGTCCAGCTATAGATATTGCTCCTAACCCTAGCCCCAAAAACAAAAATTATGCATCTATAGCTGGACCCCGAAAAAAAAATATGGAGTCCCGTTCCTTGGTCCTGTAGCCATTGCGTTATTATTATTATAAATTATAGAATTAGTATCAATAATAAATATTATTATCAAAATAATTTCTGCATCTAAAACGATTGTCATATATTACATAATGTATTATATATATGTAGTATAGGTAACATATAAAAGGTTATTTGAATTTTAGTGTGAATCAAATGGAATTTACAGAAAAATTACTCGCTAATAACTATAAGTTATACTATAACTTATAACTTACAGTATAAGTAATATCATTTAAATATCAGTCCATTAAACCATCTATTCGATCTAAGCTCAGGCTGAGTGCCAGGGTAGTCCATTTGTCTACTATTTGTCAACAATTTTTAAGTACATTGTCATACACGCACCCACCCTGCTCAACAGTCCACCCAAGAGATAAATGTTTTTTTCATATCCTAATGCAAAGGTCTTAATGTGAACTTATTTAAAATTTTCTGAAAAAAATTACTTCTAATCTAATGCAACGGCTTGAAGTGTTGATGAGAATCAAACAAGTAAAATGGACGGCAAAAATTACTTGCTAATACTAGTTCTAAGTTACTTTAATTTTTCTTTACAGATTGCATTAATGTTACAAATCACAGCTGTAAATACATTAAAATATAAGTGAAGAAAATGTACATTTTTACCCCAATACAACTGAAGTATCTATTATAAAAATTCAATTTAGATCTTGATCTTTGCACTGACTAATGAAAGAACCATTTTGCTTGTGGGACTGACTAATATGAACAATAACCCAAGAAGGTTTCATAAAAATAACTCAAAGTATACAATAATAACACATATTTAATCGTGGCAGTCAGCAGTTTATAAAAGACTAACACAGCCACCTCTGGTCACTTCAAGCTGACCATAGACTCTGACAGCTGGTAAACAATTTTGTTCTGACCAGAGTGGAAACTGCACACTTAAAAACACCAGGCTGGTTATAACAATGTAGTTTGACCTTTAATTGCAACAAAATAATTCAGAAAAAACTATAATATGATAAATTTGTAACATTGTATAGGCCTGTTTATATTCATTATGTTTAAATATAGTGCCAATATTAAAATATCTATTAATAATTTTTTTTTTTGAGAATTTTGCCATTGAATGAAAGTGAAATCCTCTTTCCACCATCTAAAGTTAAAATATTTATAATTTTATATTAATTTAAATTGTATTATACTAAATATATTTCTAACATGGCCTTTAAACTGTTCAACTTTATTTGGTAGTCACGAATAAGACTTAATACTTTCCAGTGTTTCATTTATATTATAATGTAAATATACGTGACTGTCAAAGAACTTGGTTTAGTTTGCCGCTCACAGACCAGTTCTGAAATCAGTTGTGATGTAGACCTCCTTATATCGCTTATTTATTTATAGTCTTTACATACAACTTTTTTTTTTTTGGGCTCATTGTATTCACTTTCTATCTGTCTGTCTCTCTC
>JAGDYQ010000009.1:11612720-11967968 GCA_021962125.1 Bulinus truncatus | reverse complement strand
AGATTTATAGAACTGACAAAGAAGATGATTTTTAAGCTACCTGGCGGCCAGATTCTGGCAGGTTTCCCTATTAACCTGCACATGGGTCGTTCTCCTTATTTTTTCATTTCTTTATATTTTTACAAACAGGTAACAAGAGTAGCTATAGAGAAAGCATTTTTTACAAAGTGCACAGTAGAAATGTATGCATTTCTATTGAAAAAGAAAAAGGAGGATTAGGGGGGTGAGGAGGAGTCGGAAGAGAAAATGTGTGACTATGTATCTATGAAATGAAACAACCCAGTTGACTGAACACAAATATTTTATACTAGCTGTGAACCCTGCACAACCTTTGCATTGTTCTTGACACCACAGTTCAACTTTGAGGTCTCAAGAGAATAGATCAATGTAATTAATTACGTAATATATCAGGTCACTTATACTGTATATTATGAGAGTTTAAGATAAGCTTCGCTTTATTAGGGACATTAATATTTAGAAGCAGGACATGAAGTTCCTTACTTTCGATCGAACTATTTATCAATTTAGCAGTAATGATTGTCAAAATAACAAAAAATACAAAAGATTAATGGCAGTGCCTCCCAGTACGGTTACGTACCTCGAACACAAGAATGCCTTTTATTTTATTATTCTTCATTATTCTTGTTAAAACGTTTTGGAATACGAATACATTTCAGGAACGAATTAAGATTAATATTGGAGTGTCACTGTATATACGTTTTAAAGGCAGGAGGGCTTCATAAACTATGGGTCGCGACCCCATTTGGGGGTCGCGTAGCAAAATACAAGTTAAAAGAGATAAAAATACAGATTTAACAGAAAATGTTTTTTAACTTGTAAAATATTAGGCTTATTTTTCTTTTATATTTGTATGGGTCATCAAGAAACTCGCAATCATAAATGGGGTCGTGAATTACAAAAGTTTTAGAAGCCTAGTTTAAAGGAAGGAGGGTTCAGACAATGCCGCGTGTATCATAGGTGAAACTTATTGGCACATGTGAGAAATAATTTTATTTATTGTTTTTTTTTACATTTTAGTTTTAAAAGAACTCTTAACAATTTTCAACAAATTATAATTATTAAAAATTTAGTAGACGTGTAATGTTTCAAAAAAGAAAATTGCTGTCTTCGCCTCACTTTCTTCATTCGAGTTAAATGGCACGCTAATTGTTTCAAAATCCGAAAGTTTACCGGAAAAAAAACATTGGCACACAGCCATTGTGAAGGTTGGCCACCTGGAAAAATAGCTAACTGTGCCAAAAACAACTGCAAATTAAAGGGGGTAATCTCAAGTTTAAACAAATACATTTACATAGAATAGTTTATAAATAAACTTAGTACTGAAAACGAGATATTTAATAAAAAGAATAGAGAAAAGTATATTATGACTTACAGCAGCAGCAGCAGCAACTTAGCCATGCCGGTTGGACGGACATGGTTATTCCAATAACTGGTTAACAGTCACTTTACAAAGGTCTTGAGATACACAGTTTTCTAGGGTTAACGACGGTAGACCGTTAACCGAAACCGTCGCTATGGTAAGGTGCAGTCTCCAACAAATATTGTAATCTATAAATTATTTGCATATGGCGTTTGTGCGGTATAAACGCGAAGCCCGCGTCTTTTATCCAAGACGATATTCGCTCACAGTTATTAATGTAGCGATTTTAATACGTTGATGACCGAAAACGTTGATAACTGAATACGTTGATAACTGAATACGTTGATAACTGAATACGTTGTTAACTGAATATGTTGTTAACTAGGGCTGTCAATCACCAAAGTACTACTGTCTAGGTTCATAATGTGGTTGGCAAAAAATGGTGACTTTATTGATGCCAAACATCCATGAGACACGGTGGACGCCCTCCATCAACGTAAATGGCATTGGCCCCCTAATGCAAGGCCCCCCTCAAGTCAGGGCCCCTTGCATTTCATCACATTGCACCCGTCAGATGGCTACCCCCGGAACTCCCACCATCGGGACAATGACATAATTTTAAGTTGTCCGATTTCTAGGCTATGTTCACATGTTGCCTTCATCTCTTAAACGTGTTTTTCTGTGTTCAGCTCCGGCCGTTCTTACAGGAAACTTCTCCTATAGTGAACGGGACCAAAGTGACCAGCATTATAGGGTTTTCATCTCCGACCTGCTGAACTAAAATCTTCAGCCACGACGGACACTAAGTTCAGTCTTTTCCGTGCGTAAGGACAACCGTTACGGCCAGCAGCTTCTGGAGGAACGGGACGTGGGATGGATTGGATCGGAGATGTGTTGTACAAGGTGACGTGTGCTGTCTCTGTGTTGATGTGTAGGTCTCTCTGGGTGTGTGTGTATGTGTTGTTGTACAAGGTGACGTGTGCTGTCTCTGTGTTAATGTTTAGGTCTCTGGGTGTGTGTGTGTGTGTGTGTGTGTGATGTATGCTAAATTAGCATACACGCACACATACATGTTTGTAGAGGCAGATTTAAGACGATAGACAGACATTCAAACTGGTGGGTAGATAGTTGAGCCAGACAGAGGGTTCCCCGACAAATGTTTATATTGCCATTTATTGTGGCGGAAAACTGTCTGTCAAGAATGTAGACTGTCAGAATGTGAAATTTATCTTAGTATGTCTTTTAGAATTAGTGAAAGATGGCACCGAAATGTGCCACCTATTTAACCTAATATTAACGGGTCTTACAGTAATTCTGGGGTTCAATCAATCATCTAGCGTTAACGTCTCATCTTTCTGGGGATATAACAAGAATATGTTCCGTGCTGCCCTTACTGTGCTTTACACTACCGAGCTGGCTTGCTGGATTTTAAAAGGGGAACTACGACGATCTTAGATTACTTTAAAAATGTACAGGAACGGAAAGGGGGAAGGGGGGAGAGAGAGAGATAGAGAGAGAGAGAGGGAAAGAGAGAGATAGAGAGAGAGAGAGACAGAGAGAGAGAGAGAGAGAGAGAGAGGGAGATGGGCTGTTTTTAAAAAAAGAATTAAAACTTTCTTATCTATTGTTTTAAAATGTCAAAAATACAGTGGATTCCGCTTAATTGGGACAGCCGCTTATTTGGGACAAATCTCATAGAAATCAAACCAAGATGCCAATAAATAGCAATTTTGCATGTATTTAATTGGGACAGCTGCTTAATTGGGACTAAACGCTTCGGTCCCGATGTGTCCCAATTAAGCGGAATCGACTGTATTTTTTTTTTTTGCTTCTACTTTGTATAAAGCTCGGTTTTTTTTTGTTTATTCCCATGATTAGTAACTTAACCCTGACTTAAATAAAACCAGATAAGTACAATGTATGTTCTCATGGTGTTTAATTACAGAGAAAGCAGATATAACGGCAGGTCCTCTGACAGACACATCTAAGCGCCGGGCGGTTGTGGACTTCTACGCCATTCATGTCATTTGGCCCTGTGGTCATTCTGAAGAGACCGACGAAAAAAGTGATGACTCTGGAAGAAAGATTACAGAGACTCTTTTCACCGTTGTCAGACAGGTAAACCAAACATGGCCAGATTTCATAGATCTTATATCTCTAGTGTCGTCAAATTGTGATCGCATAACTTTAGAATCGCCTTATTGAGATATTATGGTTTTTGGATTTGTCATATTGAGATCTAATAGTCTTAGAATTAGCAGATTGAGATATTTCTTACCTTTAGGATATCCATTTTGAGATCTTATTGCTTTACAGCTTTGTGTGGGAATTCAATCATTTTAAGTAGGGGACAAGAATTTAAAAAAAACGATTTAGAATGTCAACATTGATAAATTTTGTTTCGTATTGTGAGGTATCAGGACACTGAACACCCAAATTACCACCCCACCCCTCTCCGCCAGGAAATTAAGTGCCGCCCTGGGCGGACCGCCCCACCCCCTATTTACGCCCCTGCCCCTTTCGCATCATAACAACTTGATTGAAATTCAGGCGCTGCCCCTACTCGAAGTGTATTTGATTTCATTAATGATGACATAAAATAAGATTACCAGTAACCCATTCGATTATAAAAGGTTATAACAAAACGCAGACTTATCCCTGCACGCACACACACACACACACACACACATGCATCTGAGTGTGGTACATGTGTGAGTAGTAACTAAACACACAGGTAGATGAATGATATGATTATTTGCAGGTGTGCTGATACGAGAAGAAATGTTCTCTAATTAGATATACAAAGGATACACTGACCTGTATTGTAACAATGTAATCAGAGCAATAATGCATCACGTCTGCTGTGTGGGATATTAACCAGTACCGTCGCTAACAATTTAGGGACTCTTCAGCATAATGTTTGAAGAAAGGGCCTCCTCATTGAAACAGTCATTCCTACGTCCGAGTTCAAATAATATCTACCCCCATTTCTACAGCGGCAGCCTACAGAGCCCTATATATAGTCGAGCCTTGCCAGCGCTTGCGCTCCAAGGGTCAGTGGTAAATGACGTTTTTTTTTTTTCAAAAAAAAAAAAACAAAACACATTCAGGTTCTATCTTCCTAACATGGTCTGTTAGTTCACGTATTACGTCACGCCCTAGAGCCGCGGTTCTCAACCGGTGGTGCGCGTACCCTAAGGGGTACGGCAAAAAATTCTACAGGGGTACGGCAAAACGTTATGCAGGGGTACGCAGCTCTCTGCAATTTATGTCATTTATTTTCGTTTCAAACAACCGATAGCTTGAAGAACTTGCCGTATGAGGGGTACCGGAGGACCATACGTGTCGGGGGTGTACCGGCGGACCATACGTGTGAGGGGGTTTCGCTGGACCATACGTGTGAGGGGTGTACCGGCCTTGGACTATACTTTCGCACCTTTTAGGTGCAGTCGTGGAAAAAAGGTTGAGAACCACGGGACTGGGAGGGATTGGGGGGATTGAGGTGCACTTTGTTAGGGGAGTAGGTTAAAATTCGTTACGGTTGTGGGGGGGCACAGTGGCGTAGCAAGGGGTGGGCAGGGGCATCATGCCCCTGGCGCTACTCACAAAGGGAGCGACAAATGGTATATTTATTTTACATATAATATTATAATATGGTTTTCGAAGGGGGGCGTTAAAAAGGTATTGAGCCCCGGGCGCGAGTCGCTTGCTACGTCACTGGGGGAGGGGGGTCAAACGTTAAGAATAAATCGCCGCTACGAAATTAATTAAAGTTTCCACATCTTGAAAAAAGAAAACCAAAACAAGCACATTAAAAATTGTGCAGGCCAGTGATGGCCCAGAGAACTGGGGGGGGAGAGAGGGGCAGTGGGTTTGGAATCCCAAAAAAAAAACCTCTAAGGAGAGCCGCATCATTGCCATTTTATCAAGATCGGCGAATAAAGTAAATAAATCACTGGAGTGAACTGCCTCCATCCGAGACTCATCATGGCAACCCGACAAACAACCGTGAGCCACGTAACTGGAATGAACTGGATCATTGCGAGACACACATAGCCCAACAAACAACCGCACCTGAGCTGCATACCCCCCACAACTGAAATGCTATTAATTAATAGCGATAGAGCCTTAATGTGAAATGTATCCAACTCATCCAGTCTCTGGTTGATGCCTGGTCTGGTATGGCTGGTGACCACTGTCGTCTTATCACGTCATATGTCACGTGAATCCCTACGGCTGAGAAGGCTGGCCAAAGCCAAAAAGCAGGCGACTCTCAGGGAGGGGGAATCTTTCACCTGTCTCAACAGACTGGTTACTGTCGCACCCTTTTGCAGGCAAGGTAAGGAAGCTCATAACGTTGGTGATTTTTAATTTGAATTTAAAAAAAAATTCACGTGTAAATAATGCTCAAAGGCCAGTGGTTCTTTAAATGTGTTAATCGAGGCCCATTTGTTGGTCTCGAGCTGGCCCTGAAGTGGGTCTTCAAAATGTTGACTAAAAATTTAATTGATCATATTTACAGCTAGTTTTAGTTTTTATTTCTTCCATCTATTTTTTTGACGTACGTGTGGGTCACAATTCTCAAAAGTTTGAGAGCCACGCATGCTACATGTATAATCAGTGTGTATTTATCTTCATTTATTGATTTATAAACGGATGGCCGAGTGGTGTAGATACTCGACTGTCAACCTGAGAGTCCCTGGGTTCGATCCTCGGTGAGCCCCATTGAAGTTCAGGTGAAAAATTTGGGTATAAAGTTCATACAAGTCCCACCCAGCTTTAAATGTGTGGTGACTTAAGTTGGAGGAAAGTAAAGGCAGCGGGCGTTATGCGAAACCACACGGTTCCTTCATATGCCGATGTTATAGAAACAGATGAATTCTACACTTCATTTTGCCCCGATGGGACGATAAGGCTAATGGAACTTCTTTTTTTTTTAAACGACAAATAGACTGAGACAACACAGACAGTCAAGACAAACAGATAGGTAGCTCTGTTTGGCTGGTTTGCTTGACAGTCGGTCACATTCGGGTAGGGTGCTTGGCGTAAAAAAGAATTGATGGTTTGTTGTTTATTTAATTCGATTAGAGTGGACCGTAAATAATTAATTATATGTGGTTTTTTTCAAATATGAAATCAACATAATATACATTTATCTATTCATATATAGGTGTGCGCAGTTCTATTTTTTGTTCTTGCCTGAACGTAACCTTTAGTATTCTGGCTCAGGAAATACACCAGGTCACCACGATCCTCTAGGGGCACGTGTGGTGGTTTTTTTTCTAGTGGTTCTATGTTCTCATCTTTCTAATAATGTACATCGCCAGCATGACCAACTACCTACGAGTGGGTCCAGCTCCAAGCGCACTCATAGAGACGTATACACATATTCGGAATGAGAGAGAGAGAGAGGGGGAGAGAGGGAGAGAGAGAAAGATATAGGGAGAGAGAGAGGGAGAGAGAAAGATTAGGGAGAGACAGAGAGAGAAGGGAGAGAGGATAGGGAGATAGAGGAGAGAGCGAAAAGATAGGAGAGAGAGAGAGAGGGAGGGGAGGAGGAGAGAGAAAGAGAGAGATTGGTTCTATTTTTTAAGCCGTTATCATTTAGATCATGTTCAGAGGCGGATTAAGATCTGTTGAGGCTCTGTGTGATGAAGAAAATGTAAGGCCTCCATCAAGAGATAGTGTAGAAATATAGTGCCCATTGTGCTTGCCATCAATCTGCCTTAGTTTAGTCTAGATAGATCATGTTTAGTCTAGATAGATCATGTTTAGACTAGATCGTGTTTAGTCTAGATCGTGTTTAGCCTAGATCGTGTTTAGTCTAGATCGTGTTTAGTCTGGAATAGTGTAGATCATCTTTAGTCGTATAGATGTTTGTTTATAATCTAAACATATTTAGATTATTTCTAGATACTTTAGTTGAACGTTTATTAAATACAAATGTATGTGTGATACTAGAATGTAAATAAGGATTTCATTAATTCAATTGATGTTGATCACTGCTTCAGATGCAATCAATAATACATGTTTTCGGTTTATATGATTGAAAAAAATATTTGTCATGTAAGAAATTAAGAAAAATAAATCTTTTGTAAAACTGTGCAGATTTTTTAACTGTTTATTCCATCCACTTTTTTTTTTTGTTAAATATTATTTTCATCCATGGTGACAGTCTATTGATGATTTAGCCAATCAGGATGATATTGATTTTGGAGTGATCAAAGGAGGGTCAACTGAAGTATTTTTACTGCTGAAAATGAGGTAATTGGTAATTAGTTGAATAATAAGTAGGTACTTATTTGTCGTATTTTTTTTTGTAAACTTACAGTTAAATGTTCATTTAAAAAAAAATAATTCAAAACAGACCTACGAACTAATTTGATGTTTTATTTTCTGATCTTAAGCTCGATAATTTAAAGAAGGCCTATAAAAAAATGTTACATCATAACAGTTTTGTGAGCAACTTGGAATCAGGGATAGCCAAAGTTAGAAAGCCAAAGCCATTTGCTTTAATCGCAGAATCAGCCATGGCCAAATATTATACAAAACAAAAACCTTGTGACCTATATATGGTTGGAGATTTCACTACACATGGTAAAGTTGTTTTTTTTTCCTATTAAAGAGGAAGGTATTATTGCTTGAGTTTAACACCTCAGACATGGGCAAACTATGCCCTCCCTATGTGCCGATAACAGCCCCATTTTAGCTGTTTAATCAGTCCCAGGTTCTACTCATTTCATAACTTTAAACTTATAAAAGTTCATAAAATAACTACGGTACATAAATCTGCTCTTAGTTTGACCCCTTCTATCGAATTTAAGAATCTATCGTGGCCTGGGTTTAGAAAGTTTACTCATCCTGGTCTAACTGGTCTATCTCTAAAAACAATATGTGATGAATATGGTAAAATAGAAATAGTGTTTAGAAGGTATACTCTTCTTCTCATACTGGTGTGTGAAGTCCTATGTAAGCAGGGCCGTTTTAATGTCATCCTAGATCCTAGCCACTTTCAAATTCGTAGGCCCTCCGCGACTTCATTTTTAATATTTTTCAAGAATGCACCCGCACTTCTTTGCGATTCGAAAATCTAAATAGAACTTTCCGCATTATTAATTATTCTATGCAGACTCTATGCTGTGATGACGTAGTAATTCCGGTGATACATCATGCGCTTCGCATTCGTTGTTTTCTCGTTAATCGTGTGCTTCTTTTTTTCTTACAAAATTTAAAAAAAGTAACGAAAGTAATTTTAAATAACCGTGTCTGGTGGATACAAGAGGAAATACGAGAGTGAATTTGAGAAGCGGAAGAAAAAGGAGGAGAAAGAAAAAGCACTGAAAAAAATTCGGGGGGGGGGGTCGTTGCTGCAATTTAAGAGCAGAGACACTGATTGCATTACTGGTAAAACAAGTAATACTAGTGATAATGACATTTCATTGACTTCTTCGGCCACAATGTACACCAACAATCCCGCAATACCAGAAATAATGTTTCCGGACTTCTGAAAAAAGTCAAACAATTGTAACAAAGAAAAGGTATCTGGAAATTCTGTTATGCGTCATGCTGAAGCTGCTGTTTTATTTGCCTACTGACTCAGACTGTATATTAGGGTCAGTAGGAGATGGCGGTTTGAAGCATGAGCTGCATGACAAAGAATGCAGTTATTTAAGTGATCCAGCTGATTGGGAGATAACTGCACATTTAAGAAGTTATTATGCTGAACATCTTCCTTCACAAAATTTGGAGTCAGATTTTACAATAAAGGGTAGACAATTGGGCGACAAGATCAGCTATGCACGCAAAAAATATTTTGCTAGAACGTTAACAAATGGAGAAATTGTCACGCGAGACTGGCTTCTCTATTCTCCTTCAACGGGGATAAGTGTTTTGTTATGTGTGCAAGCTGTTTGACTACAACACCAGTTTTGCAAAATAGTTTATCGATGGTTTTCATGTCTGGGAAAACGCCATCGCAAGGATTAAATCACATGAGAAGTCAAAAGATCACATTGATACTCTGTCAAGGATGCTAGAATGTCAACAGACATCTAGAATTGATGAAAAACTGCAAAAGGAGAAGCAAAAATTGTGCAAATACTGGACTGATGTTCTCTTCTCAATAGAATAGTTGCTGTGATAAGATTTCTTGCTTAAAGAAGGTTAGCTTTTAGCGGTGACACCCATTTACATAACTGTTATAACAATGGAAATTACCTTGGTTGCATTTACCTTTTAGCTGAATTTGATCCGTTTCTAAAGAAACACATTGAGAAAAATTGAAAGGAGAATATATCATATCTTTCTGCCAGTATATGTGATGAATTCATTGAGTTAATGGGATCTATAGTATTGATGCAGATACTGTCTGAAATTAAGAATGCTAAATATCAGTATCGATTCTACTCCTGACATCAGTCATGTAAATCAACTGACAGTTGTTGTTCGCTATGTTCTTAAAAGTGGAACTGTTGTATAGCGTTTTCTTCAGTTCATTCCAATTGAACAACACGATGGTAAATACCTTTTCAATCTGTTGGTGAGTACTCTCAGACTTCATGGTAATTGGCAATAGCAGATCGCAGTCCTATGACGATGCGAGTAATAATTCGGGAGTACCAGCTAGATTTAGAGAGATTAATAAATTAGCGGAGTGGGTGCCATGCCTTGCCCACAGCTTAAATTTGGTTGGCTCATCTGATGTGGAGAGCTGTTCAGCTGCAGTAACAACTATTTAGTTATTGTTCAGTCAGTCTACGTTTTTTTCGCTTTCCCGAAAGAAAAACCTTTATGTTGAAAGACTATCAGCAACAAGGTAGAATTCCATCATGAAGTAACGCTACTAGAGCTTTATATGCCAAGTATAAGGAAATTCGACAAGCATTGTCTGATGTTGCAACAAGCGAACGGCAACCACCAGCATCTGTGCATGAAGCCAAATCACTAATAAAGAAGTTGGACCATTTCGAGACAGTTAATGTGTGTAATTTGGAAAGACTTGCTTCAAAAAATTGATATTGTCAACAAAGTGAACGACCATCATCAACTTGTATGGCAGTCTTGTGGTTTTAGGTATGAGTTCTAGTGAAAATTTCCGTACTCACTACTCAGTCTTTTTATGTTATCATAGATAGACTTATTACTGAGATGGGGAAATGGCGAGCAGCCTACACATCACTTCATAAAAGATTCAACTTTCTTCTGGACAGATCTCTGTAAACTGATCAAACAGTTTCGAAAGCCAAGTCTCTAATTGAGATGTACCCATCATATCTGGAAGAGGCATTTACTAATTAATTTCTTTTGTTCTCACGGATGTTTGCTGACAAGAAAACTGTGGCTGAAATGCTTACAGCACAAATACAGAAAAGGTTTGTGACAAGTTTTCCAAATGTATATATTGCTTTCCGGATCTATCTTTCAATTTTTGGAACAAGTACTGAAGGGGAACGTTCCTTTTCTAAACTACAATTGATAAAAACGTATATTCGGTCAACGATGGGACAAACACGGCTATCCTTCCTGTCATTACTTTCAATTGAAAAGCTATTTGATGAGGGGAAATGGCATTTGAGGAAAAGTTAACATACTGTAATTTACAGATCTACAGCACTGCAGCTTGACTTGCTCAGGTGCTCATCTCACACGGTTATATATATTTACTTTAATACAAACATTATTAAATTTTACTGGCAATCTGAACTTGTTTTCACTTTATGCTCTGGTTTTCGCAGACCCTTGAAAAGACCATAGGCCCTAGGCACAGTGCCTACTGTACTATACCTCAGTTTGATACATTTTATATTTTATATTGATAGCCGGCATGATCTTTTGATAAATTTGGGCGCCCACGTGGAGTACAAACTGTGGTTTATTTATTGACAAAATTAGTTTAAGCTATTTTGATGAATTTTAGACCCCCTTTCTGTGTATGATCTGTCATGCCTTCCCTGTATATTTTGGTAAAAGATGCCCAACTATATTCTCTTTTTTAAAATTTTGTTTACCTAATAACAAAGGTACCTACTCTTTGGCATTCCCCCTGAATTTCAATGCAACCTTCGTGAGAAACATCAACATGGCTATAGTAAAACTTCGAGAATCTGGTAAAATAAAAGCAATGGAAGACCGCTGGTTCACAGGAGAATGTAAAGGATATTTATTGGAGCAGTCTACGGATAACAAGTTTCATATTCCACCATTTTATGAAGTAAGTGTCTGTGTTAAAGCTTCATTCTTTCTGTTTTTTATTTTACCGAAAAATAAAAAGTGTTTAATTATTTCATACTAATGGGCAAGACTATTGGAAGCTCAGCTGATCAATGTTTTTGTAAGGGTACCACTTTTTTTAAGTTAAAATAGAAAACAGTGAGTTAATTGCATTAATTGATACAAGATTACCTTCTTCCATTTTACTGCTATTAAATATTTTAAAAAATAGTTAAAAACAGTTAACTTCCATCATATGTCAGTTTTATTAAATTATTCATTTAGACGTTTTTTTCACTTTTTAAATCAATGGTGGAAAAAAAATACTATGTTATGTTACTCCTAAATTCTCAAGGTATAACAAAACTAAATTATGATGGGTCACTATTTAAAGTATTTTACGTCAGCTTATGGTAATTGATAATGGCAGATTGCCCATAAAATAAATGGTTCTTGTGCAAACGTCTTGATGTGAACCCCTTTATAACACATTATTTTCTTCTAATTTTCTAGTCCTTTATGGGAAGTTCCATTGTATTTAATGTATTTATATTTTTTATTTTTTTAAATCATAAAAAATGATTATTATATAACTAAATACCTGATTTATTTTGAGTGAAAAAAAAATTAAGTGTGTAGCAGAGAGCAAAAGAATGTTAATAAAACAAAAGAATGTTAATCAATGTGTAGACTTTTCCATGATTTAGATAACTTCTCTAAATCGACCATATTCTTTTGTAATCATAGCATGGAAAAGTTTACTGAACCAGGTATTTTACTAGCCACATAAACTATATTTCTATAACATGTAAACCTTCCACAGAAAACACTTCATTTCAAATAGACTATTTTAAATATTTAAAGCTTAATTGATAATTTATAATGTTTGTAACCATAGTAACTAAAAATTTCTCCGAGTGATTTTTTTAAAACCATAATCAGTTCAGAATACTAAAATCCTATATCCATTTTTGCTTAGGTTGATCTTGGTTCATTTTCTGGAGCCCTCATCATTCTTGGACTGGGACTAATTTTGGGCAGCATTGTGACAGCATTGGAGATCTGTTTATTTAAATTTGCTGAAGCAGTTAGTATACTTTAGATACACTTATATATAATATGCCATATGGGTACCTTTTTTTTGAAAACTCATTATTAAAAGACTTATATTTTGATTTTAAAAATAGTTCAGATTGAAAGTGGCATTTCTTTCGTTCTTTCAGTAACAATTTAGATTAAAAGCACACCATGTTATTTTTAATTCCAAATAAAAATTAAAATTCCATTAAATATGAAAATATTGAAAAAAATGTATATTTAAATGATGTGTCATTTATAAATTGCTGTGCATAATTTTCAGTCAGAGAAAGAGGATGAAGAAGATAGAGAAAAACTTAATGAGGAGAAAAGTATTCCTTTGGCAGCTAATATGGAGCCAATTACTGATGTCTAATATTGAAGAAATACTATGATAAACAAGATTTTCTTATATTCAGTGAGCCTATATCAAGAAGCAACTTAAGTTTGTCTAAAAAATTTGCTGCAGTTTCATGCCACCTACCTAATGTATGAAAAGAAATTTACATTACATCCATTACTAAGCTGGATGAATAGTTACAACACTTATTGTTTTTCTCATAGTTAAAATCAAAGCATTGCTTTATAAATAGAAAATTATGAGAAAAAAATTGTATATTGTGTCTCTTTTATGAGATGATGCTAACTGAATCTCAATGTATTGTGTTGGTAGTATTGCTGCCCAAATCCACAGTCCAATTACAATTAGTTTGTTTATCAACAGTTCAACAGAGCAGAGCGTATTATAACTGATTTTAAAAAAAAAAACATTTCTTGAGTAAATTATACAACTACAGGCCTATGCAGAAGATAGTGAAAAATATTTGATGACATCATTTGAACAGTAATTGTGTGTAAGCACTATGATGTGCCCTACCATACTCTTGTTCTTGGAATTTGTCTATTTTTAGTACCATCGATTTATTAAACAATAATAAAAATCATTTATTATAACCTTTATGGGAAAAATCATAATAACAGTGAGACAATAATTGATTCTCTCACTGTTCAAACAAAAACAGTCCTATATAAAGAGAAAATTATGAAAAATATTTGTGTGTGCTATTCTGTTCTTTTGAGTGTGATAGCACGGACTGAATCATATGTTTTGTATAGACAGTGTTACTGCCTTGAGTCCAAAATTAAATTTATCATATTTAGTTCTATTTGTTTGTGCAATTATCATCTGTCATGTGTATTTGTGTCATCAGGAATCCAGGAAAAGATATTTACTGCTTAGTGGCGTGTTAATGTTTTTTTTTTCTTTGGTTTACTAATACAAGAATATTAACTAATTTTTACTTTGGTTGATATATAGGCCATATTATTTAAGAAAGTTGTTATCAACAACTGTGTCTATGATGAAGCATACCAACAATTTTTTGTTCAAGTTGTCTGTTTTCGTTACTATGATTTCAAGAAAAAAAAGGGACAAAAATACATAAAGAAATTGACTATTAGATATAGAGAGATAATAAGATTTTAAAAAATATTGATAATATTATCATTTTAATCAACTTTAATATTTAAACATTTTATTTTTATTTTAAATCAATTTTTAAACAAATATCATATTTTTAAGTATGTCAGTATTTTTTTCTACACTCACCATGAATGTTTTTTTTTACTGATCCTGTCATTGACTTAATTTTATACCTTTTTTATATCAATAATATTTCTGTCATTTGAATAAGTGTGTAATGAAAGTTTATTAAAACTTCTTTGTTTGACCTTTTTTGCAAAAGTCTATACTATTAAAAAAATCATTATTTCATATTATTGATAAATAAATAAAATTAATGTTTTTTTTTAATTATAAATGTGTACATTTTCATAATTATCTAAATTTTCTTTCATGATTTTCTGGCATGTTGTGGATGGTGAAAGGACCTATTTAAGCTGCAGTATGTTTAAGGCATTTATCAGCCCATCTGGCTATGGATTTAAGATATATTTATTCTTATTTAAAGTGGTTTTAATTGCCAAAATTTTAACTTTTAATTTTCCAATATTTAATTTTTTGGGTGAAATTAAAATATCTTAAAGATATATGTATTTGAAATTACTTGTTTTGTATCTCTTATGATAAACATGACTAGGCATCTAAATGTTTATAACATATTAAATTAAAATAAAGCCCTACTGTTCAATATTTTGCAAAAATAATAATTTAGTGTGAATTCATAAACTTTTTTCAAATTATGTATTTTATCCCTATTTTAAACAATTAATTTAATTAGGTAATTTTTACTGTCAAAAAAAAAAGGTTTTGTAAAATTTTAATGCTATGTTAATAAATGAGTTTTATAACAATTGGTTTACAGTGTAATTAATTTTATTTTAGATGCTGAATCTTCTAAATACATATTTTTTTCAAAAATACATGATAAATAGACCATCCATCAGGAAATGGACTATTTTAATTTTTTTTTTTATAATTTTTCTTTGAGCTGGTGAATTAAACCAAATCATATTTTCAAAAGAATATTGTAATATTTTTATTAGCATATCAAGTTATTTTATTACAACAAAATATAAAAAATCCCTGCAATTTTTTTCCTGATTTACATTATTTATCTTAGATTTTCATTGTCTTACGTCTGCTTTTTTAATTCCCCTTTTTTCTTAGTTTGTACTATATAAAGAACATTTTTTTTACTATTGTGTTTATGATTGTGTTAAATATTGTGCACAACTTTTTGACACAATTTATTCAGATGCTTTAATAGTTGTCACTAAATACTTTGTGTGTTGCACAAACATTAAACTATTTTTAATTGTGTTTTTTATTTATCTTTAGACAGTCAAATAAATATCAAGCATGTTTTTTTTTTATTTCCTTATCTTTCAACAGTCACAGTTCAAATAAAAAAAAACATAAATGATATTCACAAAATAAATGATCTCCCAATTAATTAAAAATCAATTTTCAAGAATTAAATTTATTATATTATGTTAGGAACTGAAGATTAAATAATTTTATTTAAAATTTTAAAAGGAAAAAAAGGGGAAGTAACTTTAACTTTTAATTTTTTTAGCAGAAACTTTATCCATTGTTTATGTATGTATCTGGAATTACCAATGCACTGGTTAAAAAAAAAAAACGCATGTTAATTATTATACCGCAAGGTGCTATAAATTAATGTTTAAATATAAATAAACATTGTATACATCTTGGACTTGGTGAAATAAAACATTTTTTAAACATATCTACATTTAGCAAACCCTTATTTTATTATATTTGTAAACTTAATACAGTCATAGGCCACTTAATGCAGGGGTAACAAGCAATAATAAAGTCTGGGCCTTTAAATATGAAGCCTTTTAAGCCAGACTGACCTAACCCGCATTGCAGGTTAGATTACTATGGCTCTGAATGGTTCATGTAACCAATATGTAACCAAGGAGACAATTTCAGACTTCTTATTCCAGAAATTATAAACATATTTCATTATTAAAATCCATTATTTAAACAATAATTATTCATGAAAATGAATCATTCTTGAGTGATTAAGTTGATAAGAAAGTTTGTTTGTTGTTATATATTTCTTTGTTGGTGTTTTTTATCAAAAGGTCATTTATCATTAGATCCCTCAATATAATTTTATCACTTCCAGCAAAATTATTTTATTTCATTTTCACAAAACTAAAAAAAAATTTTTTCTTAAGTTCATAAAACCATGAATCATAAAAATGTAGACTTACTGTTCTAGCATTAATTTCTGCTGCCAGACAAACTATGAGTGTTAATGAAATCAAAAGAACACAAGATTTAAGCAAATACCATAAATTTTAATGAAAAACATTTTTTTAAAAAATGAGCAGAGTATGACCAAATTGTGATTAATAATACAAGAAAATATAAAATAATAACGTGTACATAGAATATGATGCAATGTAAATGAAAGACTATATTTACCCGTAACTACAAGACAAAATCTAATAAAGCAAATATATAATTTCAGAAAATGTGGAAGGCTTTAAAAGAGTTGATAGTTAAAAAAATATAAGTATTTTAATATCAATAACAATACAGGTCAGGCACATTAACTATTGCAAATGCTTTTGTGGAGTAAATATATAAATCAATAATTGTAAATATTAAATAAATATATCAAAGAAGTTTGAACTATATTTCAAACCAGTAAAACAGTTGTAGTATTTCAATCATTTCAACATTTGTCTCATATCTCTCTGTCCTTCTCGTCCTCTGGTTTAACCTCATCTGGTTCCATATTTTCTATTGGACAATAGTCACTAGAAGGTGTGCCATTCAACAAAAAACAGTGTAAATAGCTGAGGAATTAAGAACCAATTAATTATGTCAATCTGATAAAAATAACTGTTTTATTTTATTATGAACATGATTGTATAATGAGATTCAAAGTATTAGGTAGCTGAAACATAGTCATGCTTCATGTTATTACTAGCTGTAATATGCCCTAGTAACAAAAGAATCTGATAATCCGTATTACATTTTCTTTTTTTAATTTTTCCAACAGTAAATACCAGATTGATGTTAATTTTCACTTTGCTTTTTATCACCCCAGAACACTCCCAATATTAAAACTAGTTTATAGAAGCCAGTCCAGTAAAGAGTGTTGTAAATTTATTTCAATTTAATGTCAACTGGTTGTCATAAAATTAACTGAATCACAAAAAATGATAAACAGCTTAAATATGTTTGTATTCTTAATAAATATATACATATTGTGGGTATACTAACCCATGTTTACAGATAAACTACAAACCCATTTTTCTAATGAAATTTTGATCAGTGGCTTAGAAATAGGACCAGAAAAGCTCAATCACAGGAACATTTGGATATAAAGGGCCCCTAAAGGGGCAGGGCATTATTTAAGAATGGCCCCCTCATTCTTAGCTACACCTCTAGTTTTAATGTTATTATTTACTTACAGTACTATTAGAAATGTAGCAACAAGAATACCAGCAGCCAACATGTAACAGAAACCAGGATACCAGTTATAGGTTGCTGGATAGAGCTCATTAAACATCAAGGATGACAAAAGTGCTGTCATACTTTCTGTAGCAGCAATTATACCAAATAGTCGACCTGATAATAAAATTTTAAAATTTCTTCTTTAAGTCCTCTTTTATTCTGATAAATACAAAATACTGAAATGACAATTAACTATAAAAAAGGTAATTATTATTAAATTACCCTGTTCTTGTGCTGTGACTAATGAAGATATGGTTGCTCGAAGCCCTGCAGCTGGAATTGCTTTGAACATGCCAATGACCACAGCTAAAAAATATTTTGAATTAAATTTGCAGTAGAGAAAAGTAAACATGCATAATTTAAAAAATATTTTATTAATTTAATAAAGTAAACATTTTAAAAAGTATTATACACACAAAAATGTACATTTTTTCATTATGGCAGAGTTATAAAATTGTAATGCTATGTTAATGAATAGTTTTAAAACAATTAACAAAAGAAATTGAAAGAATAATATTATACTACCAAAAAAAACTAGCCATTTACTCCGAGCTGCTCCTGTTATTATGAGCTCTGCGATATAAGACAACAAGCCAAACAAAGCCAATGGCAAAACATTAATCTCAAATATATGTCTCATCGCTGGATTAAATGTCAACATAACTAATCCTCTAAGACCATAGTCCAAACTTTTTAAGTATCCAAATGTGGTTGGGGAAAAATCAAGAGTTTTTCTCATGTACAACATAGCTATATCAATATCACCTGAAAAAAAGTCAAAACACTTAATAAAAAATAGAATGATATAGAAAAATCAAAATAAAATAATATAGTATAAAAAAACTCCATTTAGTTAATGACAATCAGATTTTTATATATAATATAAATTACCTGTAGCACATAGCATCAGTGCATTCAGAGCTATAATCTGTAGTGCTATAGCTGCCAATGTACATCTGTTTCGGGAAGTAACGATGCATTGAAAAGATTCTCGAATAAATCTCAACATTAACCAGCAATAATTTTGCCTCCTTTGACAAGTAACTGTGCAGTGTACATTATCAAGCCTAAAGATAGCAAATAAGGTAGCAAGCCCAACACTAATGCACATAACTGAAAAAGTGAAAATGTAGCCTTGGTTATCAATCATTATGCCTGAAACGAAGACACCAATGGTTCCAGAAATAAGTAGCATAGCCTCAACTATTCCCATTCGTGTTGATTTAGTCTCAGGAGTAGCAACATGACCTATATAACTGTAAATTGCCATAAGACATGCCATGAACCCTCCAGTTAGACCATTTAGTATAGGACCAATGAGAAGATAAGATAAAGGAGCTAATTCATATTTCGCATTTAAAAGTCCAGAGAGATATGTAGCAAAAGAGCCAAGGCAAGGCAAAATTACAGGCAGTTTTCTACCAGTGACATCTCCAAGGGAACCCAGGAAAAAAATTACCATAAAAAAAGATGGGAGTGTCAAGGATAAATTTATTTTTAATATCCAGTATGATGTTTCTGATGTGACATAGTCAAACTGTGTCATGTCATCGTGTTTTAAAGTTTTGTTGTTCTCCAAAAGTTCACAAAATGTAGAGTTGTAACTATGCAGACAAACTTTATGAAAAACCAACGCTTGAAGAGTTGGGTAATAGAGAAAACTTGCAAACATATACAGAAAAAGTACAGGCTCAACTGTTATATCAGCTAAATTAAAGTGATACTTTCTTAGACCAACATTTTTATGTTGGGCTTTGTGTATATTTTGACACATATTTCTGAAATAAAAAAAAAGAAAATTGTGAACTGTAGAAAATATGATATAATAAAATATACACTTTAAGTTGTTGTTGTTTTTTTACACTTATTTGTAAATAAAAAAAAGTACCCTTCTTAGCCCTAATGGGCCTTCGGGGCAGATGAAGTGTAAAATTCATCTGTTTCTATAACCTCGGCATATGAAGGGATTGTGTGGTTAGCACAACGCCCAGCCGCCTTTACTTCCCCAACTTAAGTCAGGTACCCATTTAAAGCTGGGTGGACTTGTGGGACGACTTTGCACCTAATTTCACCTGGAAAAATTCCATGGGCCTTTCCGAGGATCGAACCCAGGACTCTCAGGTCGACAGTCGAGTATCTACACCACTCGGCCATCCGTCCCACTATTTGTAAATAATTTTAGTGTAAAAGATCTAATAAAACAAACCTTGCGATGTCATGAGTCATAAGTGTAACTGTCAAACTATGAAACTGAGTTGATCTGGTAGCTAAACGAATACAGAGTAAGTTGTTTAGTAATTTTTTAGATATATTTTTTCTTAAAATTTTTTTACTGGATACATTTCAAGAGAAAAAAAAACATTTTTGAATAGAACTGCAGTCTACAGCATTAATTTATAAACTTTTGTGGTTATCTAAAATTGAAATTAGGAAGCTTGTGTGTGTTTTTTTTATTATTATTAACAGTCATCATAAAACAGTATTACTTAAACATCAATGTGAAGCACATAACTTTGTCAGTTTAAATCTTAAGGAGATAGTGGTCTGAAAAGAGTGAAACTAAATGCACAGTTTGATAAAATAAAAAGTACCAAAGATTTAAAGTTACAGAGTTTTTCCTAATTAAGTTACAATTTAACAACCTATTAAACCTTAATTTTGATGAGTATTAATTTCAACAGTGGATCATAAATGAAAATGAGAATACTGAACTAAATTTCAGAAGCGATTAGGAAGCATTTTTTCTCTTCCACTTTATCCAAAAAGATGAAGAATATGAAAAATGCCCTTGGTCATGATCAATATTTTTTACACCTTCTATTCAAACAATTCAATAACAACTGGGTGGTTGAAATAAAAGATGAATTAGCTAAACCAGTTGTTTTTGGGTTTTTTTTTCCTTACAAAAGTATCTTTAATGATGAGATGTTTATGTCTTAGATCCAATAAACTACTGATAGGATGGTTTTCATAATGATTGTTTTTTTATCCCCATCATAGATGAGAGTGCAACGGCCATGGAGGCACCACAGGAGACAGGGTTCTCCAACTAATATCAGGTACCCGTTTAAGCTTAGTGTACTTGAAAATTTCACCAGAAACTGAAAAAAAAAAAAACAGGTCTCTCAGCAAGCTTTTAACGTCCGATCTTCAGACTGATAATCAAGCACTACCCTAGGGTGATTCTTATGGATAAGCAAAAGAAGCGCCTGCTAAAGGGGCCAAGGTCTGGACTTTCCATTTGCCTTAACCAAATAAAATTTAAAGTTTAAATTGTGGCTAATTAAAAGTAGGGCCTTCAAATTTTTTGAACCATCTTGCTTGCTACTCAATGCATGTTACTAAAGCCAGCAAAGCTAAAAGAAGAGCAAGTTTCAAAGTTTGGTAGACATCACATGCATTTCTAAACAATTAGGCTCAAAACAAGGAATGGCTATTTGAGCACTTGCCAGGGGTCTTGGGTTCAAATAACACAGTTGAGGTCAAAGGGTCTACAGTTATCGAAGAGAAATAGGGCTCCAATATGTGAAGGTGGTAGCTTTGAAACAAATATTAAATTAGTAGGTAGGCCTAAATGTATCTTTGCAATTCAAGGGCCGACTTGGCAAGGCCAAGGGTCTCAAAAAACGTGTAGAGCCTACACAACATCGCCATCTGTCCCAGCAAAACAAGTTAGCCTAATTAAAAAAACCTCCAATAAATTCTAGCAACTGTGTTATTTAATTTTCCTTGCCCCATTTCAGATATGATTGATTGTGAGGGCTGATGCTACTGACTAATGTCTTTGATCTTTACACTGTACATTACAGTGTTTGCACCGTGACTTTTTCGTGAGAATATTTAGATTTAAACCAAAAATAGTATAATGATAATTACTTGTGAAAAAACTATAATAAGATTCTATGGTTAAATAACTTACTTTATGCACTTCCCTCAGCCTCCATGTCTAAAATCAAGGCTAAAGCCTAATCTATCGTTCATAGTGACACGCTTGAATTGTTTACGTTCAAGTAACCAACTTCCAACGGAGAGGTGAAAGGTCAAGTGTTGTACTTGTTCTGTTAGTGTCTGGGCCATCCAAACTATTCCAAACCAGCTTGCTATCAACTAATCATAACTATACGTTAGGATTTATTGTCTAAGGTCTATCACAAATACGAGTATGGGAGATAAAACATAAATGTAAATGTCATTATTGTTAATATTTCGTTGTACTTATGATGTGTGAACTTCGTTGTTAAATGGAGTTTGGGCCTGAGGTAAGGACTGAGATGTTCCTACTCCGTTGCTAGGCAAAAATACAAGTTGTGTCCCTGATTACTGGAAATATAAGTCTATTTAAAACCGTTAAATCTGCTTCTTTCTATCCCAAAACTGCTCTGGGTACGGGCTTTTCCAGGTATATTTATTTACCAACGAAACGCTGAAACACACACACCGACACACAAGACAACAGAACGTAACCGTTCCTATGGGTTGAACAACTGGACTATCACCTCCCCCTCCCCTCCCCCCCCCCCCCACATACACTGCAGCAACATCAGGGAACACTTCCAGTACACTATAAAAATCTGATGTTATAGGGATCCTAAAGATACTTTAACTTAGGGCCCACCAATAACTCTATTCTTAGGGCCAAGCAAAAATCTAAGAACGGCTCTGCACCCTATATTATTTATTGGAATGTTTCTGCAGGAAGAGCCACAGATCGTTGGCATATTCGCTGCCATCGTGCCAGTTTTCTTAACCAAAGTTGGTAGCAAGATACTTAGGCCACTTAGGCCAATCGACCTGTGGCTTCGATATTAGGGTCCCCAAGATTTTTTGAGAAGTTCTCAAATAATTTGCGAGAGGGGGTGCAATTAATTGTTAGCCACTGACGTCACTGTTTGATAATAATCAAGAAGTGACGAAAAAAAAAGGCACTGCACATATTGTTCCTTCCATAAGTTGACATAGCTATTTACCTAGAATTAGGTTTTCCGAAGACACCCCCCTTCCCCACTTATTTATAATGAGGCCATCTGTATCTGCATTTCACTGGAGTGGACTTTTCATTGCTCTGGTTATTGCCCAGTTTCAGAATATATCAAGTCCAAGATATTTCCTTTCTTGGGCCGGTCCTTCTCTTTTTGGGGCTCTGTAGACCCTAGGAATATGCACATTTGACTGTAGTTAATGAAGTATCAAAACTTGACTTTAAATGTGAATATGCACATAGAAAAAAGAAGTCTATGACTGAATGAACAGGTCATGACATATGCTGACCTTTCGAAGATGCCGGGACAAATGATGTGAAACTTGGATGCCAATATGCATATGGTAAACAAAAAGAAGTTTTCTTTTAACCAAACCAAAACTTTTGTGAAGAATATTTATTTAAACACTGAAAACAGCCTTGCAATAAAAGATGTGTAATGAGTGTAGCTAGGTGAATTCACATATCAGTTGAAAATATTATATACCTTCTTTCACTACAAGAACACATTTTTTTTTACTATACATCTGGTAATAATATCAGTACAAGATATAAATGGACAGGACACTATCTAGTCAGTAATTGTTTCTCTATTTCTTTTAATAATATCAGTATTTGATTTATAAAAATACTTACACTAAAAATGTGCTCTTCAATTAGAAAATAAGTAAAGGATAATGCTGACAAAGTCTTGAGTTCAATTTGTCATAAAAATTATGATGAAAGATTGTGAATAAATCATACTGTCAGAAAATAAAGAAACAAGCAAGAAAAAAAAATTGCATAAGCAAAAACAATAAAATAAAAACAAGTTATGCATTTAAATATAACTCTGGAATGAATAATATGATACAATATAATGCCAAGAAAATGGCTTTGTTCAGTACACAGCTCTACAGATGCACACAATTATCACATTAGAATTTCAGGCAAAAAGTGATAATTTTATAAGTAAATTAAAATATAAAATGAACAACATGTTTTAATATACAATAACAGATTAAAATAATAAATTTAGAATAAATATTTTACAGTTAAAATAATTTTGCAATATTTATAAGAAGGAATATTTCCATAAAAATTTTTCAACTACAAGTACTGAAAATAAAGTGAATTATCAAAACGTTGTAAATATATATATTGAAATAAGATGAATGCATTCCTGGCCAGCCCTTCAGCAAAGTATTTACAAATATGGTTAAGTTTAAAAGTCTGCTTTTATAGACTTAGTACATATACCTGTAATTTCTCATCCTTCAAACTATTTTGTCTATTGGAAGATCTAACAAAAGGCAATTTTTTTTACCAGTTTTAGTTTGAAAAAAAATTACTTGATCCAAATGTCACAATAACTGGGAGAGTCAGGAAAATCCGAAGAGCAATAAATAAAGTAGGAAAAGCTGCAAACTTTGGTCATAAGCATTTTCAATTTCTGATGGCAGAATTTGCTTCAGTGTTTCTAATACCTCACAAAGCATTTATTCACCTATATCAGCCAGGATTGTAAATTTAACAATGAGTTATACCTGCACAGAAAAAATGTTTTAGGCAAAATAGGTTTAATATTTATTTGGCCCCTGGCATATATGTTCACAATTAACTTTGATTGAAGATGTACTTAGATGAAATCTCAATGATGCTGATGTGCGCTGAGAGGTGGATTAGACTTTTATCTTCTTCCGAAGAAGGGAAACATATTTTTTTTAGGTAAATAAAAAATTGTAATAATTCTTAAAAATATAGAGTATAAATTTATTGACAGCTAATCTACTCAAATAATTTATAGCTTTTAGCTTTAAAAAATATCATACATTAAAAAAATGTATTTTGAAAAAAATCTGTGTTCATAAAAAGATTGTTCAGGAAGAATGGGGGTGTATATTTTTTTTAGAAAGCTCACTGTCTGAAAAATTACAAATGTTCTTTGTAAAACACAAAGTTATACATATATACAGTAATATGTTGTGCATTTTTTAAAGGAGAGAATAAATTATTCTTTAGCACAAGGTCCCTTAAAGTGTGAAAGCCAATGTCAGCAATCAGTCTAAGGCCGGGTATGAATGAATACAATAATTTAAAACTAATAAAAGTGTTTATATCCAATAGCAAAAAAATTTCTTCAAAAGCACTATGGTGCTCAAGTGTTGGAAATATATCAACCAACTATGTTAAAAATTTCTTAGACATGTACATGTATACAGATTTTCACTTCCTCTTAGTTATAGTTTAACTTTTTAACAATTACTTTATTTTAAATCCTGAATATTATAAAAATATTCAGCTGAAACTGAAAAAGATGTATACAAAAGTAACAACTAAATATCTGATTTAAAAATTTAACCACTCAAGTCACTTTAAAAAAATGCATGCATTTGGAAAACTTGCTAAATGTTGACTAGGTTAAACTGTCATTAAATATCATTGTAAAAATGTATTGCCACAAAAATAATATTATCACCTTTGTCAAAACTTTAATAAAAAGTAAGAAGGAATGCACAAAATTTTATTCTGACCAACTAAAGAAAATGAATGATCAAGCACTGAATTGAAATAAGGGTTTTGTGATAAGTGATGTAAATACTGAAATTTTGTTGATAGATTTCAATGTGAAGACATTTGGTCAATTTTGATTTCTCTGTATATAAAAACACTTTATATGAGTGTCATTTCTCTCAGCCAGAACTTTGTTCTGATTGAGATACGAAGTACGTATTCCTCAACTCTGGAAAATATGTATTATAAAATAGATGTCTCCATGAGCATAATTAAAGAATACTAAAAGATTTAGGAAATGGGCTTAGCAGTTTTCTTTGTTGCTGTCTTCTTCATCATTTTTGACTGAGTTGTCCATCGGTTGATAAATAGCAACTGTTGTAGCTGGCAGTAAGAAACGATGAAGACATCTGATGGAAAATGGATAAGAATAATTAATTTTAAAAGTGAATAATTAAAATATTATTTCACAGACCTGTCAATATATGTATATTTAATAAACAAAATTTAATTAATACAATATCAGTAAAAAAAAATATTTATAAATTATTAATTTAACCCATTCTAAGTTTTACTTTTAAATACATAAAACTGAGCTGGGACATAGCTGCAGCCTAAATATTTCACTGCTCTATTACTTCTGTACTTTTAATTATCTAAATTCTTTTTAAACAATAGTAATCTAAATTCTTTTTACACAAGTAATGAATAAATTATATATTGAAACGATTTTCTGCTTAAAACAAATTATTTTAAAAGATGAAAAGAAAAAAAAATATGTTTAATGGCATGCAGAAATAACCAAATATTTGTTTACTTACAGCACGATTAGGAATGTAACAACAAGAAGACCAGCAGCCAACATGTAGCAGAAACCAGGATACCAATTATAGGTTGCTGGATACAGCTCATTAAACAGCAAGGAAGATAATAGAGCTGTGATACTTTCTGTAGCAGCAATGATACCAAACAGTCGGCCTAAGTAAAATACAACGTTTAAACTTTCATTCCAAATTTATTCTTAAAATATGACAAATGCAATCAAACCAAAATCAAAGTTCATTATCAAATTACCTTGTTCTTGTGTTGTGACTAAAGAGGACATGGTTGCTCTAAGACCTGCAGATGGAATCCCTTTGAACATACCAACTACCACAGCTGCAAAAAATAAAAAACATTGCTTAATTTATTTAAAAATTAGTAGATCACTAATATTAACAGTTTTAAATGTTTACCATTCAAAACTATATATATATATATATATATATATATATATATATATATATATATATATATATATATATATATATATATGTATGTATTCAAAACTATATATATACATATATAAATATATATATATTTAGAGAGAGAAAGAGAGAGATTTTTAATTTTGTTTTACAAAAATTTAAATTTTGATACCAATAACACTTGACACAAAGTAATTTAAAAATCAATCACCAAGAAAAATGAGCCATTGAGTCCGAGCAGCTCCAGTTATGATAAATTCAATAGCATATGACAATAAGCCCAGCATGACTAACGGCAAATCCTTCACTTTCATCTTGTGCCTCATGAAGGGGGTGAAAGTAAGCATTATTAATCCTCTAAGAAAATAGTCCAATCCTTTAAAGTATCCAAAGGTGGTGGGTGAAAAATTTAGCGTTTTTCTCATGTACAGCATTGCGATATCCATATCACCTGGCAAATAACAGAAAACATACTTTTCTAAAATGTTAAAAATCGACACCCACTAAACGGTGTCTTATATATTGTAACACAAAGTTAGCTTCTAATAACATATCCCTCCTACAACACAGTTTCTAACACTCATTCACACTAACTTGGAAATGAAATTGAAAAAATAAAACGTGAAAAGGATTTGAAATTTAAGGATTCTTGAAGTTTTATGTGTTTCTTATATGGTTTCTTGTCTAGCAAAAAGAAATAGCCTAGTCAGGTGCAAAACGTGGAGTATTCTGTGTTAAGATTAACAGGATACTTTCTAACTTCAAGGGAAATAACAGCTGATTTATATTGGATCTACTGACACTATTATTTCCCCTACATACACTGCCAAGGAAAACAATTGCTAGATCTAGCCACCTCAAACTGATCATTGATATAAATTTAACAAATTTTGATAAAGTGATAAAAAAATTTTGTTTGCATTCTAAATCTAAATAAAAAAGAATTGGTTGAATTTAACTACACACCTATACCTCACTATACTGATGCTCTATATGCAGCATTTTACTATAATGGCCTTTTTACATTACTGTTTTGTACTATGGCCAACAATGTTTCATTACATGGTCAATCAAGCCCCAAATAAATCAAGTTTTGAAAAAAATCAGGCCAGAATTTTTAAAATTATGAACATGAAGTTAATTCTCTTTAGGAAATTTGAAAAATTATACATGCACCAAACTTAGCAAGCCATCTTTGTTTAGGATATGGAAGAAGGGGATTTGATGGGCCTTCTAGATGCTGACAAAGAACCTTTTGTTGAATATACTTTCTTATTTTTGTGTTTCTTTGAAATGATCCAGATTAAAGTGTCACAAAAAGTAAATTTATCTATTGCCTGTTACCAAACACTACTAAAAAAAAAAAAAAGCAAGACAAAGCAGATAACTCAGCATTAATATTTTCAACTGGGTCAAAACAAAAAGCGGAAAGTGATGATGGCAGAATATAATAGCTTAGTGATTCTTTGTTTTAGTTCATCAAAAGATTAAAACAGTTTATAAACACTTTATGTTTTTTTATTATTATGTATAAATACCTTTGTGCATATGATTTCTTTTTTTTTTAATTGATATTTTTATTTTTTAAATTTCTATTGACTATTACATAGTTTCGTACTTATATTTTTAAGTATGCTAAGCATTTTTTAGAACAGATCTAATCAGTTTGTATGGGTTTGAAAAAAAACTATTGATTCCCGACACGACTTTTTGCAATCTTTTACAGAATGTATCAAGGCCGGTAAGTGAGGAATGGTGTATTTCTTATTATTTATAATCACACAACATGGATTAATGGAACACAGAATTTTCAAGAATCATCTCTACTGTACTATAGGAGAAATATGTGTATTTCCAATGAAATTCAGGACCCGCCATGAGTAAGGCTCAGGACTTGATAGGGGAGAAAGGAGGAATGTAACAAAAGATTGTATGAGCTCTACGGTTGAGATAATCTGGGAGCCATTAAATACAATTATAAGCTAACTAATAGTCTGATAGATCATAAATTTAGGCCACCGTAAATGCAACCAACTAACAATACTAATAGATCCATGATGCAAACCATAAAACAATACTTGTACAACAATAGTTATTACCTGTAGTACACAGCATCAACAGATTCAATGCCACTATTTGAAGTACAATTGAACCAACCACACGACCACTTCGATGACTAACAATACACTGGAAAGATTCTCTTAGAAATCTTAACATCATCCAGCAACAGCTTTGTTCCAGTTGGAGTTCTGTTGGAGTGCTTACATTATCAAGCCAAAACACTGAAAATAATAAAGCGATCCCGACAGCAATGCACATAGCAGAGAAAGTAAATATGTAGCCTTGGTTGTCGATCATGATTCCTGACACAAAGACACCAATAGTTCCGGCTACATATACCATTGCTTCAACAATGCCCATTCTTATTAATTTAGTATCATTACTTGCAATATGACCTATATAACTGTAAACTGCCATAAGGCAGGCTATGTATCCCCCACTTAATCCATTTAAAAGAGGCCCAATGAGAATATAATACAAAGATGCTGATTCATATACAGCGTTTAAAAGTCCGGAGAGATATGCAGCAAAAGCACCTATGCAAGGCAAAATTACTGGAAGTTTCCTACCAGAGACATCTCCAAAAGAGCCCAGAAAAAAAATTACCATGAAGAAGGATGGGAGGGTCAAGGATAGATTTATTTTCAATATCCAGTATGATGTTTCTGATGTAACATCATCATTTTCATTCTTGTGATCATCTTTAAAAGTTTTGTTGTACTCCAAGCTTTCACAAAATGTAGAGTTGTAACTATGGAGACAGACTTTATGAAAAACTAATGCTTGAAGAGTTGGATAATAGAGAAAACTTGAAAACATATACAGAAAAAGAACAGGTTCAACTGTGATGTTAGCTAAGTCAAAGTGGTGCCGTCTAAAACCAAGACTTATGTGTCTGGCCATTTGGATGCCTCTTGGATAAGACCTAAAATAAAATATAAAAATAAAAATGATTACTCAATAATTCTTTATTCTACATTACATTACCATGACTTATTTATAATAATGAAGTTCAATATAAAGCATCTGATGTCACTGATGATAGATTTATTAGTAATAAAACTTTTTTTAGATTACACACATCTACATTAATACTGGCCATTACAACTGGAAAGGGAGTTCTTAGTAGCAATATTTTTTTATCAACTAGAATAAGAACAAGATCGGACCAGAGAAAAGTCAGCAGTTGAGTGCTCTGCCACTGACCACTCATACTATAGAAGCTGTACTGTAACTTTACTCTGACAGCATGCCTCTTATAATTTTATTTCTTATTCAATTATATATACAAATTAAAGTTATTTAAGACCCATATAATGAACACACAATAACTAAACTCTATAGTGTCTAAAACAACATAGTTCATGAACAAACTCAGGGCATCACACATTATTTATAAATATTAAAATAGTAGTATTAGATAAATCTAATACAGAAAAATAATACTGACCCTAGTTAGTTTTCTACACTACTCATTAGACTACAGACACTACAGTACAGTTACTGAGTTAGCTTAAGGAATAGTTGCTGTTTACACTTACACCACATTCTACTATGTCACAGGGTCAGTATGTGAAGTATGTAACTACAGCTTCTAATAGTGCAAGCTTAATGACAGTAACCAGTCTAAGCCAGACAGCTGATGTTGGGGAACGTATGCCTAAATAAACATAAAATGTTGAGCATATTAATACCTAAGTATCCGCTAGCAGAATACAATTTTTATCATATACACTTATGTATAGGACCTAGGCTGTCATAGGCGTAAGCTTACATTCTGCGTAATTAGTTCAGTTTTCTGAGAATTTTGATTAATTTTAAATTTCTTTATCCAAAAGAGCTCACAGATCTGCCAATATAGCAGTTCCGAAGGGTCATACTTCACTGAGCTCAGTGAAACAGTGTAGTAACTGTAGTTAACAATCACAGCGGTAGAGACTTCCAGAGATATTCGGAAGCTTCAAAACAAAAAATACCTATCGGGGCCCTCTTAACTTCAGATTTTATAGAAAATAATTCTGGAAGAGGGCACCGTATGTCAAGCCCTTGTTGCTTCAAACATAAATAAAACCAAAATAAACTACAGGGGTAACAATAGAACATTTTTATACTCTAAAGGGCTCTGTCCGCTTAGCCACTGCTCTTCCGATAACTTTATTTTGAAAAATTGTAGATACATTTTCATCTATTTATGGAGTTAATATTTTTTGTGGAAAAGAGTTGACAGCTCTTAACCGGTTTCCATTTCTCAATAATCTCATTCACCTGTTGTAATTTGCAGTATGCACTTCATAGCGGGGTATAATGATCAAACGATACATGTCAAAGGTTAATTTTATAATTAAATGTCAGCATTAAATTCGCTTTTTAGGGGTTAAAATCATTTAAGTTGAAAGCTGTTCAGCCTCTCATTTTTTTTTTGCCGTGCACTAATAATGACCACAATACAGAGAATTTATTCATTGGCATCCATTGAAGTGAAATGTCATATTCAAACTCAAAGCCTTAAAAACTTTTTATTTAAAGGTATTTACTTTTCAATTATTTGTTGTTTTTTTTTTGTGAGATTTTTTAAATTCTTAAAACCGATTATCTTTACAACGATATAAGAATTTATGTAAAAAAGTAATTGCTAACAACACTTCAGTTCTTAACAGTCCGCTCATGAGAAAAACTCACAAAATTGTTCTTATAGACTATAGACCAAGGAACGGGACTCCGTATTTTTTTTCCGGGGACCAACTATAGATGCGCGATAGCTGGACTCCGAATTTTTTTTTCGGGGTCCAGCTATAGATATTGCTCTTAACCCTAGCCCCGAAAACAAAAATTATGCATCTATAGCTGGACCCCGAAAAAAAAATATGGAGTCCCGTTCCTTGGTCCTGTAGCCATTGCGTTATTATTATTATAAATTATAGAATTAGTATCAATAATAAATATTATTATCAAAATAATTTCTGCATCTAAAACGATTGTCATATATTACATAATGTATTACATATATGTAGTATAGGTAACATATAAAAGGTTATTTGAATTTTAGTGTGAATCAAATGGAATTTACAGAAAAATTACTTGCTAATAACTATAAGTTATACTATAACTTATAACTTACATTATAAGTAATATCATTTAAATATCAGTCCATTAAACCATCTATTAGATCTAAGCTCAGGCTGAGTGCCAGGGTAGTCCATTTGTCTACTATTTGTCAACAATTTTTAAGTACATTGTCATACCCGCACCCACCCTGCTCAACAGTCCACCCAAGAGATAAATGTTTTTTTCATATCCTAATGCAAAGGTCTTAATGTGAACTTATTTAAATTTACTGAAAAAAATTACTTCTAATGCAACGGCTTGAAGTGTTGATGAGAATCAAACAAGTAAAATGGACGGCAAAAATTACTTGCTAATACTAGTTCTAAGTTACTTTAATTTTTCTTTACAGATTGCAACACATCACAGATGTAAATACAATGAAATATAAGTGAAGAAAATATACATTTTTTAAAAAAGTTAGAAATGTTTATTTTTAGCTGGTAATTTTTCAGTCCATTTTCTTCAATTTAGATCTTGATCTTTGCACTGAATAATGAAAGAACCATTTTGCTATTGGGACTGACTAATATTAACAATAACCCAAGAAGGTTTCATAAAAATAACTCAAAGTATACAATAATAACACATATTTAATCGTGACAGTCAGCAGTTTATAAAAGACTAACACAGCCACCTCTGGTCACTTCAAGCTGACTATAGACTCTGACAGCTGGTAAACAATTTTGTTCTGACCAGAGTGGAAACTGCACACTTAAAAACACCAGGCTGGTTATAACCATGGAGTTTGACCTTTAATTGCAAAAAATAATTCAGAAAACACTATAATATGATAAATAGAAATATTTGTAACATTGTATAGGCCTGTTTATAGTCATTATGTTTAAATACAGTGCCAATATTTAAATATCTATTAATATTTTTTTTTTTTGAGAATTTTGCTATTGAATGAAAGTGAAATCCTCTTTCCACCATCTAAAGTTAAAATATTTATAATTTTATATTAATTTAAATTGTATTATACTAAATCTATTTCTAACATGGCCTTTAAACTGTTCAACTTTATTTGGTAATCACGAATAAGACTAAATACTTTCCAGTGTTTCGTTTCTATTATAATGTAAATATACGTGACTGTCAAAGAACTTGGTTTGAAATCAGTTGTTGTGATGTAGACCTCCTTATAGCGCTTATTTATTTATGGTCTTTACATACAATTTTTTTTTTTTTTTGGGCTCATAGTATTCACTTTCTATCTGTCTGTCTCTCTCTCTCATCCTTAACTCTCAACCATCGTAGCATTGACTTTTCGATCACCGGTGATCGACAATTTTTTTATGTTATAATTCTTTATATTTTTACTTTTGATCAATTTATTTTATGTTTTGTTATAAAAAAATGAATATTTTAGCAAAAAATACAACATTTTACACATTTTTTACATTTTAAATAAAAAAAATATTAATTAAAAGTCTCGTGTTTACGTCACAAACTTCCGGGATGATGGTCGCCATTTTGTCACTTTTACGACAGTCCTGTTTTTATTAGCGTCTCAATTTTTTAAAGAATTATGGATATGTATTCATCTTCTGACGATGAAAATGACTATATTTCAAGTGAGGATGAAGTTTGGCTTGAAGAGGAAGAAGAAGAAGTCAGTGAAACTGAAAATATACATCGATTTTCCACTAAACAAGTCAACAATGGAAGGTAAACATTAGACTTAGTGGCAAAGCCGAAACGCACATGGCAATTTTTTTCAATTTTTTCTTATTTTGTTAATTGTATATTCATTAGTAGATATTTATAGGTATCAAAACATTTACAAAAATTATGTTAGTTTAACTATTTATATAATTAAAGGTACATTTTCCACACATTCATTTATAGTTCATATTTGTTTAGGGCCATAGTAAATGTAACTTTCTTTTGTTTACATTGGTAACGTATCTTTTTTTTTCACATTTGAACAAAACAAAAGAAATAATTCAACAATTTTAGATGGCTAATTTATTACTGAATATTTTGTTGAATAAATTTTTAACAAAATATCATTGTTTCATTTTAAAAAAAATGTTTCTAATGTTACTACATCTTTTTATCTTCAGTTATGATGACCAAGATTCTGGACCTCCTTATGCTTTGCCACCCTTCAAACCTGAGAGAACTCCTGGAGCTCATTTTCCAGAGTCATTGACAAGACAAGACAGAAAAAAGTATCTGACTCCTCTGTCCATTTTTTCTCTGTTTTTTACTTCAACTTTGGTCAGAGAGCTATGCAACACGACTAATCAGAATGCTGTATTTATTGGACCAACTAAACCAGCCAAAAAACTGGACAGATGTAGGTGAAGAAGAATTTATGAGCTTTATTGGACTTTTAATGTACATGGGGATGATACAAGCTTCAAATGTTCAGTCTTACTGGAACAAAAAAAGTTTATTCAATGGACTATGGGCAAGAGCCTTTATGACCAGGCCACGTTTTGAACAAATACTTAGTTTTTTGAAAGTTTCAAACCGAAACACTGAAAAGGCAGAGGATAAATTGACTAAAGTTAGGTTTTTGTTTGATTTCATTAGAAGAAAATGCATGAAATTATACCAGCCTGGACCTAATATTTCAATTGATGAATGAATGGTTAGAAACAAAGGAAGATATTCATTTCGTCAGTATATTAGAGATAAACCAACTAAGTGGGAGATGAAATTATGGGTGCTCGCGGATTCTGTTACTGGATATACATATGATTTTAATGTTTATTTGGGTAAGTCTGAAACTTTATCACCATTTGGATTAGCTTATGGGGTTGTAATGAATTTAATATCTTCCATTGTTAATCAAGGCTATCGTTTGTTTTTCGACAATTTTTATACTAGTTTTTTTTTAGTAAAAGATTTGTTAAAAAAAGGTGTATTAGCCTGTGGTACCATTTTGACTACTAGAAAAGGATTTCCTACTGAATTAAAAAATGTAAAACAATGGGAAAAGACTTCAAAGAGGGGTGATATGAGATGAGTTAGGAAAGAGGAAACTTTAACAATGCAGTGGAGGGATAACAAACAGTATCTTTGGTTTCTACAATGCATAAAGCTAATTCTTTTAATTAAGTCATGAGAAGAAATAAAAAAAATGGGACTTTTGAAAAATTAGAAGTAAGACAACCACTTTTAGTCAAGAATTATAATATTAATATGAGAGGGGTAGACGAAAGTGATCAACTTTTAAATAAATATAATATGCTTAGAAAAACAAATAAATGGTGGAAAACTTTATTTTTTCATTTTGTTGATATTGCTAGGGTAAATAGTTATATTCTTTTTCAAGACTGGAGGAAACAAAATCCAGATATTATTGAATTAAATAGACCAGCAAGATATAGTCAGTTAGATTACACAATAGAGTTAATTAGACAGTTAGGAAAGATTGATGACTTTGATGAGGTTCAGACAGCGACAGCATATAAAATAAAAACTAATCATTCTATTTTACCTGTAATGGTTCCTTCAAAGGAAAGAAAAAACTGTAAATTATGTTATTCACTTTATAAACTTGAAAGAAAAACAAGAACTAAATGTTCTGCATGTGATACTTTCTTATGTTTTCAAGATGACAGAAATTGTCTTTTACTTTATCATAAATAACATTTAAAGTAATTATCAATTCATTTAAATGTGTTTCCTGTCACTTATAATAATAATATAGAAATTTTAATGATCAATTTTGTCTAGTCTAACATTGTACTTATTTTGTGAGAATTATATGTCTTTTTTTCACACTAGAGGCATCAGTCCTTATTTTTTTTTTATTTTTTCCATTTTCTATAGTATCAGTTATAGTGGAATAAAAAAAAAATTGTCAAAATTTTAAGTCCAAATTTGTTTATGTGTTGTATAAATGAATAATGTTTATGTAAATAATAAAGATTTTGTTTAAATTCTTCATACTTTTTTTTTTATTCTTACTGTTTGTGATGTATTTGTATTTTTAGTTAAAAAAAATAATAAAAAAATCATTTACACTATAATTTTACAAAATTAAAAATTTGTATTATATCAAAAGTTTTATATCATTAAATAGCTTATTCATTTCTGAATTCAATGATGTATAACATCACTAGGTAGCTTATAACATAATGAAAAATGCCAAGTTTTACAAAACACCCTGCAATCAGCTTAAAAGAATGGCTGAAAATGAACAATGGTTGAGAGTTAAGTTTCTAATGTTATCTATACATGTGACACCATACACAAACACCTTTGCACATCATCTATGGACACACAACGAGTGCCTGTTTCAAAACAGTCCTCCACTGTTGCACTCACTCCTCACCCCCCCCCCCTTCATACATTTATCTCACCTCCCAACCAAACATTGCCCTCCCCCTGAGATGTATTAGTTACACTAGTTATTGCAGCTGCCGTACGACGGTCCTGCCAAGAGAATGTCTTGTTTAGGTTAGAGGGGTTAGCGGTTGTGGAGGTGTCATTCTGTGTATTGTTTAGTGATGGGCTAAAGAGATATCCATTACCCCTCCCACACACACACACACCTTTCCGTTTCAATCAGATAGTTGTATACTTCCCCCAAGTCAAATTTGTGCACTAAAAAATCCTCTGTTGTTCTGTGAATAAACAGGTGGTAAATTAATCTGAAAAACACTTTTTGTATTGACATCTTAGTTAAATGGTCTATAATGTGTAGGAAATAGTTTATGGTTAACTTTATTACTTTTGTAATTTTTAAACATTATATATTATATATATAAAATTGAAAGAAAAAAAAATATAACATATAAATTTACAAGTAAAATAAATCTATATTGAAGTAAATAAAACAAACTTAAAATATTTCTGGGTCTGTGTCCATGATGATTTGGATGAACTAACCCATAAGGCTGGTCTTGTTATTTCTCTCTTACTAGCTTAGTCTATGATTCCCGTTGATCAGCGGTAGTCACTTGCATTTTAATATTATATTTTATTATATTTCATCATAAGATGTAAATGTAGAGGTTAGATATCGTTGATTCTGTATTGGTGCTAATTTCATTTCAAATTCAACAGACTAGGAAATTGTTTGAACGATCAAACATTGTTTGATTAAAAAACTTAAATCTTCTGTAAAGCATTAAGTCATCAGTTTAAATAACCTTGCTTGAACTACTGTGTAACATTGTTTTACACTTTTGGTTTAGTCCAGGGGTGGTCAAACTTTTTTAAACAAGGACCACCATGTGACAAAAGGGCCAGGGCAGATAGATGGAGTGTTTATATAAAATAATATACATCAGATTTATGTGTCACTTATGTTGGGAGCATTGGTCAGGCTGCATATAAACAGCCTGGCATCTGTATTTGACTTCCAGACCTATGCCTGGTTTAGTTTGTAGAATTATCAGCTTAGTTAGCCATATGAAAATTCTTTATTAATTAAATCAATTATTTATAGCACTAAACAGATTTTATTTCATGTGATCTCTTTTGTGCCTCCAGCCAATCTCTTCAAGCCACTGGTCTCATCCTACCCTGAGATGGTTTTGTACATCCTTAGTATCCTCAGAAGCACTGTCTGGTTTAATGTCCAAAAGTTTGATTTAGAATGGTCTATTATTTGTTCATAATGCACACACACACTTCTTATGAAAAGGATTTCCTGGACATGTCAGGTAATGTTACTGATATTTTAAATATAACGTTGATGCTAATCTTAAACAGATTCGTTTTGGATGTATTTAAAAAACATGATGTATAACAAATCTCCCATTTATGGCTTGAAATGCTCTTGTTTGAAACAGATGGATGAAATGAAATTCTCTTCAAGTACTGCATTTTTGTGAAATGGGCAACAATGATGCACAACTGAAAATGATACATGTCATCACAGACCAAATTACTGATATAGTAAGTTTATTTGTTTGGTAAAAATAGTCTATTTTTTACTAATTTATAAATCTGCACATGCTCTATATATCATTTAACAATATTTGCCTTCTAGGTTTTGGCTTATTGTGCTAAAAGAATGAATTTCACGCTAGACTTGAGTATAGCTGAGGACCTCCACTCTGTCTGCCAAAATCTTGCAAATGATCCAGGTATGCCGCATTAACTTATGAGGACTGGAAGCCTTTTTGGTAAAAAAAAAAACATTTCAGGAATAATTGTCTTGTATTGTTTATTGAACTTGATATCAATTTTATATTTATGTCATTGACATAATTTTTGCAGTTATTCTGCGGTTTTCAAACTGATGCTTTGTATTTTAATTGTTGATCTGTTTTCTTTATGAAATGTTAAATTCCCATGCCTGCTATATGTACAGTTGCAATGGTAACATGGTTTTTATTTCAATTTCTGTATCTTAAAAACATATCACATCAATTGTAATGTCAAATATGTATATAAAGATTTCCTCTAGAGGAACTTGTAAATTTTCCTTTTATTTTTTTAATGTAAAATTTACTTGTTAAAAAAGTATTTTTATTATTAGAAAAGAAAAATTCATCCATTTAAATTATTTTATGCTCCAAAGCCTTATTGCCCATTTTGTCTGCTCAGTTAATAAGTCTTGACCACAACTGACTTTAAGCCACTCTAGTGAGCAGTTAATTGTGCAGTCTAATTTCTTGTGAAGTTTATTTATGGAAGATTTCTCATAACTGGAATGCGGACCATCAGTTGTTGTCTGTTCCATTGATCTTGTTATATTTACCTGTTGTATGTTTTATTTGTATTGTTCATTCGATTTGACTATAGTTCTTTCATTTCACTGTAATTTACATTGTATTTGCCAGCAAGCCGTTAGGCAATCTGGTTATTATTATCTTTTCTCTTAAAATTGAAATTCTATCAGTACCATTGCAATTAGTTCCCATCTTTAAATGTAAAATTTTGGTGAAAAAAACAGGTGGCATCACAAAGACGGTAAATATAGCCATGTCTTCTACCTAACCAACTAGGTAAGGTGTGTTTACCTGAATCAGGGTGTGTTTACCTGAATCAGGATGATTTGACCCTCAATTAGGGTCCGTCCACAATCCAAGTCTCTAAAGACATGTGTTTGGTGACCATTCACCAGATCCTCTGAGATTAAGAAATCCTTCTCTGGCCATACTTTCATGGGGGTTAAGGTCTTTCTCTTCTCTGACTCCCCTCAGATGTCTTAAGTTTCTGAGGGGTTTTCTGGTCCTGCAGTCCTAATGGCGCCTACCAGACTAGTATTTCGAGGGGGCACTTCACTGAGAGTAATACATATAAATGAGCGTTTTCAGTAGTGTTTCAGGTTTGTGTTTACAAATTTGCTGTTAAGATATTTGTCAGCTTTGCAAGTAGCATGAACCTCCTCCATCAACTTTACAGCTCTCACAGCTACTATGTTGGAACGAGTAACATCAAGCTCTGATGGTTAATTATTCGAGTGATTACAGAAACATTTTACAGCATTGAGACACTGACGCTTGGTTTTTGCAGTCAGCAGATCTTCATAATCCATCTATGAGTAGTTTTGGTTAGAAAACCATATCCACTACCATGTAGTTGCAATAACATCGCAAGTTACCTCTAGCTGTTCTCGCCAATTTTAAATAAGATAAAATGTAATAAGTGCAAAAATTCCCCGTGAGTTTCACCTGGCACTGTGAAGTGATGGCAACTTGTGCCACTTCATATGAGGCCATTTTTTTTCTGTTTTGTAAAACTTGTATGCTCCACAAAGCTGGAATAAATATTAAAGTCATCTCTTTAGCCAAGATTCTCATCCTTTGGTATTACTTCCGTGGTTATGTATGCGTTTTGCAATTTGTCATATTGTTCTAACACCTCATCAATAAACTTGTAGTTAATGTCAGGTGACCGTGACGGTATAGGAAAAAAAAGTCCATAACATGTTGAAGAACAATATCAAGAACATGGTGTTGTCAACTTATGTATTGTGATTCTTTAATTCCCTTCTCTTAAAATGTCCTCTGAAGCCTGGTCAGGCGTTTACTGAAGGTAGCGGACCACCCTATTGTGTCGTGCACACCGTGCATTATGAGTGATCTTTGCAGGATGTGATCAGCAGGATCGACCATACCACACTCTACTCGGCAAAGCAGGCTGTCATCTCGCCCTCCTCGACTATTTCTAGATTTGGAGGACAGGGCACCCAGGTGTAGCTTAATAAACTTCCGATAGAAATTAAATAAGCCCAAAAGACTCTGAACCTGATTCTTTGATGAGGGTTTTTCAATATTTAATATTTTTGAAACTGTTTCACCTATGGGTTTTATCATATTATTTCCCAAATTGTGTCCTAGGAAAGTTACTTCCATCAGTCCTATCTCTACCTTAGTCTGTCTCACGGTTAAATTGTGTCGCTTTAAAACTACACATTTCTAGTAGATTCTGAACATGTTCATCCCATTCTTCGTGAAAATTACAAATGTCATTCAAATAGCAAACTGTGTCCTGTCTATGGGAAAATAGCTTGGCCATCATCCTATTAATGGTGGCTGGCGCATTTACTAGCCACTTAATAAATAATCTATAGGTCTTGTCAGGTAATAAAACCAATACATCATTGCCTGGCCCAACGTTCCTCAGTGTCCTATCTTTATTCGCCCTCAATAATGTGTTTTCATTTTTGGTCAAAACATTTGATTTTGCCACATCACAAGCTTTTAAGTCTCTTGTCTTGTGTCAATAACAAACTCATAGCTAGTTCTTACATCAGGGGATACATCTTTCTTTGTCTTTACTTTAGTAATGTTAGTGGACCCCCTGGGATTTGAACCATACACCATTGCACATGGTGAAAACCTTGTTGTTTCCTGCGGAGTTTCCCTATAAGCAAACAACACACAGGGTAACATGAGGTCCCAGTCTCCCAGATTATCATCATACACTTTACTGAACATTTTGTTAATACTGCTGTGTAGTCGCTCACAAATTCCGTTACTTTGGGGATGGTATGGTTGTTATTTCTGTATTAAACATCATTATTCTTTTGAATGCAAAGAAAATTAACACGAATCTACATATTAAAAATATATTTTAATCATGTAACTAAATGATTAAACATAATCATCATTGAACATCTGCGCCAACTTTAGCCTTAATAAAGCTTGTCTCTTTGGCAAAATATTTTTATAGATGTCAGCATATGCTAAAAATAAATTGTCGATTCCGTCTAAATCTGTCTTTTTGGATTGTGTAAGGTAGTTACAGTGGCAGCTACTCCTGATGGTTTGTTGAAGGTAGTCTATAATGGCTGCTACTCCTGACGGTTTGTTGAAGGTAGTCTATAACGGCAGCTACTCCTGACGGTTTGTTGAAGGTAGTCTATGATGGCAGCTACTCCTGACGGTTTGTTGAAGGTAGTCTATAACGGCAGCTACTCCTGACGGTTTGTTGAAGGTAGTCTCTAACGGCAGCTACTCCTGACGGTTTGTTGAAGGTAGTCTATAACGGCAGCTACTCCTGACGGTTTGTTGAAGGTAGTCTCTAATGGCTGCACTCCTGACGGATTGTTGAAGGTAGTCTCTAACGGCAGCTACTCCTGACAGTTTGGAGCTTTGCTCCTCAGATGACCCGTCTTCTTTTCTTTCCATTTTGTCTTGGACTGGTGGTATCTGTGATACTATAAAGTCTATAGATGTTGAAGACCTAGGCATTGAAGCATCAGAAGATGGACTCAGACTCTTGACTTAAAAAAGTCAGTCTCTATTGTCAGGCTTCAGAGTATATAGATAATTACAATTGGAAATATCTGTCTCATCTGTGGTGAAATCTGTATTTAACAGGTCCAGGCCCATAGCCAGGATTATTGGATGGGGGGGGGGGGGCGAAAAAATTTCGGGAGGGGGGGGGAAGGTGCCGAAGAAATGATCCTGGGGCACAGGGGCGGATCTAGACAACTTTGATGGGGGTGGGGGGCAAAAACTGTTTTCATTGTTGAAAATTGGTCTTAGAGCAAAAAATATTTCGATAATTTAATGATGTATTACCTAAATCCGCCCCTGGTGGGGTAGAAGAAATGTTTGTGGGGGGGGCGCAGATGGAGGTGCCAGGCGTCGAAAGCTTGCGAATGGAGAGGAGTTTGGGGAGGGGATCTCAGTGAGTCCCCTCCCCAAGAAATTTTTTGCAGTTTCATATCTGGAATGGTGCATTTTAGTACTGTCATGGATGTATTTATTTTGTAGAATATTTCTTGTATGTATATTTACTTCTGTGAATCTTCTATCTCTGGGAAGGTGTATAAATAAGTTATTTATAGTATGACAGACTTGCCAGTCTCTTTGGAGTTATTTGTTTCTTGTATATTAAATTTAAATGTTCACAGACAAGTGTGAGACGATACACATCAAAAACAGTCATGCATCACTGAATAAAGATAATTACTTGATAAAGTTTATTTATATTTACTGTTGAATGAGAAATCTTTACACAATACAATAGAATAAGTGATGTGATGAGAATAATATCCTTCCCTTTATTGTCTGTCTCTCCAGTCCCAGTTCTATTCTCATCTGCTTATGTCTGCTAATATCTATTGTCTCTTCAAAAATTAAAGCTGTCCCTCTAGTCTGAAATATTTGTCTGCCCTCCACTTCCGCTAAGTGGCCAGATAATTAAACTTATTAAAGCCAAATTTTTATTCTTACAGCCTAATCTAATTATTACAAGTACCGATTAATACCGATTTTAGTACCACATAAAGCTATTAATTAGAAATATATAATTTTAACTACGTTTCAATAATGCATGGCATGTTGCAGTTTTGTTACAAATAATTTAAATAGTAAAGAGTTTTAATGATAAAAATTTATTAAGGCTGAGCAATTTCTGATTCCTGTTATAAATATATTAACCATTTGTTCTGCTACACAATAGATACCTGATTTATATTATTATACTGTTGGTTTAACGTACAACCTGGGAAGAACGACAAAGATGCACGAATATAGCTTAGCTATTTGTGTAATATTTGCAAACGTCGTGGTTTAGCACTGAATTTTTACCTAAAAATGCTTCAGCATTCAGATTGTCTGTTAAATCTTTTTCTAATGCAAGTAGGAAAAGATTGCTTAGACGCTTTTGTAACATTGATCTGGGATATGGGGTGAACATTCATGTGAGGGTTGAGAAACTGTTCTCACACACGGCTGTTGAAGCCCCAAATGGCCAATGCTGTAATAAGATTCAATCTTTTATGCCCAAAAATTAGATAAGCTATATATGTAAGTAAAATAGCCTGAATGATTGACATAATATAAACTTTTAAGTTTTTATTATTATTGATTTATTGAACAAAATGATTGATGTTTTATAGCCATTATTATTAAAATTTTGTCAAAAAGCTCAAATCAAGCACGGGGGGGGGGGCTCAGGTCATGAACGGGGGGCTCAGCCCCCCCTCTGGCTACAGGCCCGGAAGGTCACATTGGACCATGTTGGAGCCAATGCAACATGGGGATGCAAAAACTCCATATTATCTGCCCATTGCCATTTATTTTGGGGTTTAGCAACCTGCCCAGTTTTTGTTCTAATATTCTTAGAGTGCCTCATGGAGCTGTCTCTTAGATTTCTCTGTCTCTTTTTCTGTTCGTCTCCTGGGGAGAAAACAATTTTTGTAAGAATAAGCAATTAAAATAGATAAAAAAAAGTAAAGTTCCCTTAGCCCCAACGGGCAGTCTGGGCTTCCTCTGCCATCATATGTGTGAAGGATGTAAGTTTGGAGTCTGTAATTGATGGTTATTGATCTGCACACTAAGCCAGATCTATCCTGTCAGGGTGTGAGCTTTGGTCCCGTTGTGGTAGCGTGATACTTATTCACTCAATATTCACTTCAATGAATAAACAACCAAGTGGATCGCTGAATCATTATTTAATCTGGATGAAGACTTTAAATATAAAATATACAAACTGTTCTTCACATCAAATACTAAGTGATCTTGATAATCAACAAATTCTAAACAAAGGCACGTCTTCTAAGTTCTAGAGTAAGAATCTAACTAGTACCAAGAGCAGATGTACGTCCTGCTACATCAAAGGCAAAACAATTCACTAACGATTCAAGACTAATTGGTATCCAAGTAAAATGACAAGTGACCTCACTTGACCTCACAATACCTCACAAAAAATCATGCCATTATCTATGTTATTTACAACAAATTACAGTGTCAATAAATGCAATATTATCATGTACCAGTGCCAATACCCACCATAAATACAGAAAAGCAATTTCCTAAGCCATTCATTATAATAATGGAATAATCAATGTACCATAAAATATATAATGTATTTCATTATGCCAGTCATAACCATCTCAGCAATTTTAATTCAGCAGTTTAATTTTACCTATTTCATTAATCTAGACAAAATGTCTGGTATGAAGTTTTCAGAACCTTTAATATGTTCAATCTGAAAGTCATAGTCCTGCAAAAGTAGGGACCATCTTGTTAGTTTGGCATTATTTATTTGTTTACTTTTAAAATTGACAAGTGGCTTATGATCTATTAGAACTAAAAAATTTTCTGCCTAACAAATATTTTTGCACTTTGATAATAGACCAAACAATGGCCAGGCATTCTCTTTCTATTACTGAGTATATTCTCTCTGTGTCTGTTAATTTTCTACTAAGATATAATATGGGTCTATTTAGATTGTTCTCTCTTTGCATTAAACAAGAACCAATAGCAATACCCGAGGCGTCAGTGCATAATACTAATTTCTTATTTGGATCAAAGGCGTTTAAAATGGGTGTACTCTTAAAATGATTTTTAATTTTGTCAAGTGATATCTGACATTCACTATTCCACACAACTTTCTGCTTCATTTCTTTTTTAGTTAGATTGATAAGTGGACTCATGATCTCAGTAAAATTATTTATGAATTTTCTGTAGTAACTACAGAGACCAATTAAAGCTCTGACTTGTTTTTTATTTTCAGGTGTTTTTATTTCCAGAATCTTATTAACATTACTATCTGTTGGTTTTACTAGCCCCTGACCTATGTTATAACCTAAAAAGTCAATATCACTGAACCCTATTTTTATTTTATCAGGAGATAATGTCAGACTGTTATTTTTTAAGAATGGTTGTCATGGGTAGTTTTTGTGTATAAATTAGTTGTGTGTATAATATATTATTTACTTGGCACTTCTTCTTCTGGTATGTGTAAATTCAATTCAGTCTCTTCGGAGTTTCTTGTATATTTATTTCTTGCACATCAAAATGAAATGTCCACAGATATGTGTGAGACGTAACACATATATTAACAGTTATGAATCACTGAATAGACAGTTTGTTGAAATATATATATATCTATTTATTTACATATGAATAATCTTCTTACTTTAATAATGCATAATATTGTAGAATAAAATGATGATACGAACAACGTCCTTCCCTTATAAATATATGTCGTTGTCCCACTAGTCTCAATTCTCGTCTGAAGAAAATATCTATCGTCTGCTCTTACTAAATAAAATCACTTCCGCTAAAACTAAGTGGCCAGATAATTCCCATCTCTGTGCCAAATAACATTATTACAATGGTAAATAGCCTATTTAATGTATCTACGTGAGTATCCCAGCCTTTTGTAAAAATGCAAACATCATCAACATAATGTCTGACATAGGGTAATCCCTTTAACATGTGTGACATCATTTTTGTAAATGTAGCAGTACTATTAACCAAGCCAAAAGGCATAACAATCCACTCATAGAAATTATCATGAGTGGCTGAGGCTGTAAATTTTTTTGAATTTTCCTCCATAGGTATTTGCCAAACATCACGAGTTAAATCTAAGTGAGAAAACATTTTGCATGTGCCATTTCATTTGCTAAATCATCTACATTTGCCAATGGTTGTCTGTCTACTTGTGTAACTGAATTTAAGGCCTCTATAATCACAGCAGAGTCTCATTGTCCCATTTTTCTTTTTTACTAGTACAATAGGGGATTTATATGAGGACTCAGAGTGTCTTAACAAATTATCTTTTAGCAAACCTTCAATTTCCTTTTCCAGCATCTTTCTATATTTGTATGGGATTTCATAATATTTGACTTTAAATGGTTTGTTATCAGTCAATCTGATTTTATGCTCAATATTTGTTGCTTTACCTGGTTTATTAGAGATCACCATGCTAAAGTCAAGCATCAACTTTGTTATTTTTGATTTTGTATCAACAGGAATATTTGTGCAGTAATTTATTTTTGTCAAGTCATCTTGATCATTATTGATACAAGGAATTTCTCTAAGGTCAATATCATTAACTTCTGTGTCATTGGATATGACATTTAATAAATAAAAATTATTAATTGGTACCGTTTTGTGTACTGGGTGAAGATCTAACAAGTTTAAAACTAATTTGTTTACTTTCACACTATCACTAATTATGTTATTTGCCAATAGATTGTACAAATTCTCTGATAAAAATTTTCATAAACATCAATGAGCTTACAGTTAGTGTTTTCTTGATTGATGTAGTTTCTAACTTTCTCTACTAAAAAATTAATAGTATTATCTTCTGACTTGTCTTGACTAACAGCCCATTTCTGTAATTTAACTAGCTTTGCACCCAAACTTTCTAAACATTGTAATGAATTTGTATCTGTCCTTAATGAGTTTAAATATTTTTGTGGTCTTTTAAAACATTTTTTAAGATCATCAATATGACAGTTGGCATCTTTTCCCTCTATATCTGATATATAAGTAGTTTTTCCTTTTCTATCTTTGACCTTTTATGGACCTCTCCACGTATATTTATTGTCCTGTGGGAACAAAACATAAGCATTATCTCCTATATCCAATGTTCTTAGTGTTCTGTTTCTATTCTTCCCTAGTCTATTTTTGTTGTTACTATTGTTTAGATTAAGCTCTGCAAGTTTGTTAGCATAAGTTATATTATGTCTGATTAGTTCAATCCATTCTGAACTTTTAATGTTTTCATCTTCTAAAGAAGGTAGAATATTATTTTTGAAAATTTTTAAAGAGCTTCCAGTGGATTCATGAGGAATCTCACAGTATGCAAACAATATTACTGACAAAAATCTATCCCAATTGCTTTCCTGATCAATGATTAATTTGTTTAGCATGATTTTTATGGTTTGATTAGCTCTTTCTACCGCACCATTAGTTTGAGGTCTATAACGAGGTGCAAATACTTGGGTGATTTCTAACATATTAGTTAAAGGCACGAGTTATTTGAGATGTGAATTGTGTACCATTATTAGACAAAATAATTTGAGGAAAACCAAATCTAGTGAAGATTGTTAATAAGGCACTACAAATGTTTTCTGCAGTAACATCACCCAAAGGAATGGCTTCCAGCCATCTTGTAGCAAAATCTACAACTGTTAAAATAAACCTATGTCCTCTCTGGGATTGTTGGGGTACTGGTCCCACAATATCAATAGCTACTTTATAAAATGGTTTATGAGTTGTATCCATCTTCTGCAGGGGAACTTTATGATTAGATGGATCTTTATTAAATCTAGTGCATATTTGACAAGATTTTAGAAATATTTTAATATCCTTCTCTAAGTTTGGCCAAAAATAATAATTTCTGATTCTGTGAAGTGTCTTTCTATAGCTTATGTGTCCAGCTAAGGGACTATCATGCGTTATTTGTGATACTTTGGTTCTAAGAGATTCAGGTATCAATATTTGTGTATAATGTCTTTTACCTATAAATTCTCTGACTAAAACACCATCCATTACTGAGTATGATACTTTATTATCATTACTATTACTTGTTGTATTAAAATATTTTAACAGAGACTTATCTTCTTGCTGTAGTCTAATTAATTCTTCTTTAGAAATGTTTAGGATAGTAAATGTGTCCTGATTATCTATACTAGTTTTTTCTTCTTGTTTAGTTAGAGATTGAGCTCTGGTAGTAACATTAAGTATTTGTGATAGTTTGAATTGTTCTGCCATGGAATGTTGTGTATCACTTGCACTATCTGATCTTACAACAATACATTTATCTAACTGTTCTCTCATTTTATCCAAATTACCAAAGTTACTTACTGCAATTTTATGTGCTTCCTTATGTCCTATCAGTAAATCTCGTGAAATGAAACCTGCGGTGTCTCTCAACATCTGGAGACTGCCTTAAAGCCCAGTGGCCAGTGGGGTTCCCAACTCATCCAGTCTGAAAGCCTCCAGACGTGGACACTCACTCAGCAAGTGATCTACCTTTTCCTCTTCCTCACTGCAATGTCGACAACGGGAGTGGTACCCGGGTCTTATGCTCCCAAAATAGGCGCCAATCGGACAATGCCCAGTTCGGAACTGAGCTATCAGTGCCTGTTCATCTCTCCGAAGCCTCCACCACGGGTCAGATTTAGAAGGTCGCTCCATATTCCTTCTCACCTCCCGCCCTGTGGTTCCTCTATCCCAATTCGAAAGCCATACAGTTTGTTCAAGGGTGCGTAACTTGGCAAGGATGGACTCATAAGAGGCCCCATCTGCAGTTTGCGATAAACTCCCAGAGGAGTCCATTCGTGTACCGGACTTTGCTAGGCCATCGGCCCTCTCGTTCCCAGGTATGCCCGCGTGGCCTGGTATCCACTGCTGCGTCACAGCTACACTGCGGTTGGTCATGAGTTGTTGGATAGCCTCCACCATGGCTTCCAGTCGTTGCGGCCATTCACCTGGCCCCACTATAGCCTGGAGAATAGACTTAGAATCCGTCAGGATGACGACTTCTGGGGGCGGAATCGCCTTATCCCCGATCCTCTTGTCAATGTGCACCACCGCCTATTTTATGGCTCTCATCTCTGCTTCTGCTGCATTGTGAAATCCACATGGCCCTGCAACGTCCTCACTGAACCCTGTTGCCTGGTGGGCGATATTAGCACCGTACCCGGACTTATCTTTGCCATCCTCACCGACAGTAGCGGAGCCATCAATGTAGGCTAGGATAGCCCCCTCTGAATAGAACTCAATTGTCTTTCTAGCTGCCTCTTGCAGCGTCTCTAGCCGACTGCTTTTTGTTACCTTGGTTTCTATCAGACTCAGGCATGCAGGACGCCATGCCAGGTGGAGACTGGGAGTGGGTCTTCAAACCTTCTCGTTCAGTTGGAAGCTTTGCATTCTCCGTCAACCGAGCTGCACAGTGCATGAATGACTTCATATTTAGCCTCCTTCCTTCCGTCCAGTTATCGACCATTTCCTTATGTACAGTGGTCTCCTCCATCCATTTGAACCTCTCGAAAGTAAACACAGCTCGCTCCCTGCATGGGCCCAGAGGTGTTACATTTGCCATGATTTCTACTGCGGCGGTAGGTGTTGTTCGGAGTGTGCCAGTTATTAAGCGAAGAGCTTGGTTCTGCACTTTGTCCAAGTTCTCTAGTGACGATCGAGACCTGTACACCTGTGCTACTATGCTGTAATCGATCTGAAATCAGACTGCACCCATGTACAGTGACCTCAAGACATTTGCCCTTGCCCCCCAGGACGTACTCGCCATCTTCTTCACCATGTTGAGACTCTCAGAGGCCTTCCTTGCAACCTCAGAGATTCTCGTTCCCTCTGATCTGCCTTTTCTTCTCGTTCCTTTTGATATGCTCTTTCTTCTTTAATGAATTTTTGTAATTCTTTTCCTAGTTGCTGTCCATGACTCGTTAATTTATCAAGATAATCTGAGCTACCAGCAATCTCCATTTTGGTCAAGGCTCAGTAATGTGTGGGAGTATTATTTAAATAAATGGGAATATCAAAAATAATTATAAAATGTAAGGCAATGTCAAAATAATAGTAGCTGCTTATAAGAAATTGTATGGTGTAAAATGTACTCTAGCGAAATGAATAAAATGCAAAATAAAATAATCAAAATAATTTGGTATAAAAACAGTCGTACAAATGATGCAAATATATGATGTGGATGATATAATGCTAGAGAGATTATTTAAAACAAAATTGTAGTGCTCTCCAATTTAAATGAAGAAAAAGAAATATTAAGTAAAAATAAAATAATAAATAATGAGACGGGACAAAATAAATCAGTAACATAAAAACAATTGAAATTAATACACACTAAGAAATGGGATTATATTTGGATAGCGCACATGAGATTACAAACAATAATGACGTCACACTACAGTTGGTAAATTGTTTTTACAGTAAAACAACTAAATAATAAGAACAAATTCTATTGTATTAATGTTGTGAAGTATTGCTAAGTCAAAACTTGGATCCTTCAAATACTGCACACCTTCGACTATCGTGTTCATTGCTGAAGGATTAGTTGTTTCGCTCTCAAATGGGTAAAAATCATCTGATTTGGTCGAATCTTGCATATTGAAGAAAAGCTGTTCACTTGCCTTTTGTATCAATTTTTTTTAAAAATTCCTTGAGAAACTTCACTTTTTATTTCTTGTCGTTTTTCTGATGGGACCCATCTCATTTTACAAAATGGATGACTGATAGCAGCTAATATGAATGGTCTTGCTTCAGAGCGATTCAAGCTCATAATTTTGCCATAACGATTTCTAACTCCAACTTTGAGCGCTTCAATAAGGCTTTTTGTATATTTAGGAGTTATTTATTTTTTGTTCAATAGTTAGTAATGTCGGCAGAACAGCTCCCAAATAGGCTTCAACATTGCTTTCTCCTTGCATTTTGTCAAGAGATGTGGCAATTGGGCTCATAACAGAAAGCCATTCTCCTAAAAAATCTATTTCAATTGGAGGAAATTTTGGCAATTGTAGCCTTTCCATGATTAAATTGATTTTATCTTTTCGAGAAAAAATACATTTCAAATAATCGTACTCCGAATTCCATCTTGTGGCATTCGGTTTCGGAAATGTATGACCAACTATTTCTAAAACTGTTTCAGCATTTTTTGGGCTTTGATGAATTAGGTTGCTAAATGACGAACATTTCCCAGTTAAACGTCAGTACAACTTTTTATACTGTTTATCTGTGGTAAGTGCTTTTGAGGCATCAGCTGTTGCTATCAAATTTAAAGAATGCGATAAACAACTTAAATGTTGAGGTAAATAAACCACATGCTGTTCAGGATCAAATTCATCTGAGTCATCTTTTGATAGTGAATAGCTGATGCTTTTTGTATGAAATTGTTCACTGTCATCATCAGAATTACTATCATCTTCATCTATTTCATCAGGTGTGGAAAAGATACAAAATGCCTTCATAAAATTTGAACCATTATCAGTAACGACATGTGCAATTTTCGAAACATCCAAGTCATATAGTGAATGAATTTCCAAAATCATGGATGGATGCAACTTTGTCATACTGTCATAGTTAGTTTTTGTGTGTAGATCAGTAGATCAGTTGTGGTATAATATATATATTATTTTCGTGGTACTTCTGTTTCTTGATAGGTGTAAATATATTTCAGTCTCTTCGGATGATTCAACTAACTTGACTTGGTGTATATTATTATATTATATTATTTAATGTCCACATGTATGAGACGAATCACATATATAAATCACTGAATAGACTTGGTAGTATACATATATATAAATGTTTATTTATTTATTCTTATTCACGAAAATACATACATGGTATAAAAATGATGTGAGATGAGGAATCAAGTACGTCTTCTTGTCTCTACCCAAATCTATTGTCTGCCTAAAATTTAATAATTTCACTACCGCTAAGCTAAGTGGCCAGATAATTCCAACCATCTCTGTGCCAACTGTAAATTCTCCAGCCTAAACTGATTATAACAACATCCCCCTTTCCTTTAAAAAACAAATGTTATACATTTAGTTTTTTAGTCTGTCTCTAAGTTTTTTTCTGTCGTTAACTTAATAAAATTTACTTTTGTCAAAATATCAATAATAATCCATACAGATGTTATTGTTCTATATACAAAATGCCAAACAAAATGGTTATGATACAAAATATCAAACTAGTTATGATACAAAATTTATTAATAAAAATATTCTTGTCAATACTATATCTCATATTTCAATTTTTAAATGCATCATATAGCATATCATAATATTGACATAAAAATTTGTTCAATTTTCAAAAATATTATTATCAATTCAGTTTTAAAACAAAAAAAAATGTTATACAATAACAAGTGATTATTCACTTAAGTTGGTACCAAGTACCATAACTTCTTCATAAGTTTTAAGTGCATTTTTAATTATCATTGTTATCTCCCCTTTTTTCTCTTTTTACTTTTTTTTTTTATAGTGATTATTTTCTATCACCTTATGACTTAATTGTTATTTCAATTCTTTGTTCATATTCACTTAATGAATTTATTTTCAATATTCAACACTTTCATATTTTTCTTCACATCATTATCATTCTTTTCTTTTGTATGAGAGCATTTTATTTCAGTTCAATATATTTTTCATGTTGTCTTTTGACAAACTTCTTCTGTTGTAACAATATTTTGTTCAACTTATTATTTACCTTGCTTTATCTATCAAGTCATTTTTCTCTCATCTCATATGAAGACCTTTTCTTTTGCCTTCTGTCAATAACACTTTCCTTAGTGATTTGACAATATTCATTTTCGTACTCATTAATTATATAAGACATTTTTCTTATGTCTTTTTCATCATTTTATATAGTGTGAATATATTAACTTTGCACTTTTTCGTGTCAATTTAGCTTGACATATTTAATATTATCATCATGTACAATTCATTATGTCTTCTGACACATAAAATATTTAAACATCATTTTAATAAAATTCATATATTATTACAATCTTCATACCTTTGACTTCTTTAGTCAATAATTGTTCAAGTTACATATTTGAGACTAATAAGTCTTCTTGACAATAATCAATGTCATAAACAATAATCCTTTGATTGGATTTAACAAAATTTAACTTTTTAAAAAGTTTTATAACAAATTGAACAATAAACTTCAAACAATGAACAAATTCAATTAGTAATCATTGCATAATAAAATCTTTGCATAAACTTCAATAATATTTTCATCAATGTGAATGAAGTGAATGAGTAATTAATCATTCTTACAACATATTCTCATGTACATTAAAGTTGTTTAGTGTATGTGTTTTATTTTAAACACAATCTCTCCTCATTCTCATCTTAATTAAGTATGCATATTTCTATTTTAAATACATTATGCATCAATCATCAACATGAATTCTTTAATATATATTATTAAAAAAATATTTGAGTCAATATACTCAATACAATAGTGTACTTGACAAGCTTAAATGTCATTATCATTATTCATGTATTATATTTTCAATACATACAAATCTTTTATTTTCAAATACAACTGTTATTAGTTTTAATTATTCCAATATCCATATTATTTTTACTTATAGTTCCAATATTCTTATTATTCTAGCCATTATCCTTATTGTTCTACTATATTTCATTGCTACTTGTTCCAATAAAATTTATATTTCTTTATTGTTCCTATATTCATTTATTTATACTTGTTATTCCATTTAATTATATTTATTCTTGTTGTCCCAATACAGCATTTTCTATGTTTAAATAATTCAATATGTTTCCTCAAAAAAAAATATACTTATTTCTGACTGAGTCTCGATAAAATATCTGGGGTATGGTTATTTGACCCTTTAATGTATTTTATGTTAAATGAGTAGTCTTGTAATAACAAAGACCAGCGTGTTAGTTTAGCATTATTTATGCTTTTGGTATTCAGGTTGGCTAAAGGTTTGTGATCTATTAACACAGTGAACTCATTGCCTAGCAAGTATTTGCTTAATTTAGTTATTGTCCAAACTAAAGCTAAACATTCTAGTTCTATTACTGAATATCTACTTTCAGTGTCTGACAGTTTTCTACTTAAATACAGTATTGGTTTATTAATATTATCCTGCTCTTGATATAGACATTAGGGTGATAACAAAAAAAATATTTTTATGAAACCACTTGCAATCGAGGAACTTTTATGTGTAATTTAAGAATATCAATTGCATTTTTGATTTTTTTAAAAAAAGTTCCCCCTCCTCCCCCTTTTTCGGAAGAAAAAAGTGGAAAAATATTTCTTTTTTCAAAAAAAAGGACATTATTTTTTTTAGCTTAACTCAAAAGAGTAATAATAATAACTAATCAACTTTTATTAACAAATAAGATACAGATCAGTTAGTAATATGTACAGAATGTACAAGAAATGTTTAAAACATATTTTTTCCTATGAACTTCAGATTCAAAAATTGAAATTTTCTCGATTTTGCATGAAGTTCCTCCATCAGTTTCACAGCAAGTTCAGCAATTTGGTTAGATCTGGGAATGTCAATTAATGACTTTTCGACTGACCAATGGGTCTTTAAACACTTAATTGCCTTCTTGCATTTTATCCTGATGAGTGAGGTAAACAGTTCATTGAAGGACGCTTCATTATAGTGTTGAGAATGGAACCAAGCATTTGCCCATTCGTAGCAGATGAAGTTGCAGGCAGGAGTGAGGATGTTGCGCCACTCTGGTATCAGAAAAAATGATATAACAGTATATATCGCACGTGAGTTCCATCTTGCCTGGTGTAAATTTGGTAGTTTCTTCCAGTTGATGCGAGGCCAACGTGAAGTTGTTTTGTAATGACGATATGCCTGACATAATTCATATAAGAACTTGAAATCATCTCGCCATCCAGGGTTCTCGTCTGTGCTAACATCATCTGTCGCAACGAGGCGGTAATCAGCCTGAAGAGTGACATAGTTTTGTGTTAATTGGTCAATGAAGGAATAGTTGAGTTTTGGTTTGCTCGTTGGCTCTTGGATAAAAAAATTCATGACATGTTTCAAAAGGAGGTCGAGTACATGGTGCTGACACCCAATATATTGTGGCTTCTGAAAGCCCTTGCTCATCATCCTGTATGAGCTTTACAATCCCATGCAAACGACCAGTATTTACTGCGGTCGTGTCGCATATTATCATGCCAATATTTTTCCAAGCATCATATTCATCAAGTAGCTGATGTAGTTCCTTGTGAATGGCCGCGGCAGAACCACTCTCACATTTAATAATACCAAGTTTGATTTCGGTTGTCATATTTTTCAGCAGAACTACTTGATACTCTTCCCCTTGAACTCTTTTACCATCAAACTGGAGACAATAGAGTTCTTTGCTTTGAAGTTTTTGAACAATTTTGGTTTTCATTTTACGTCCTACAGAGATTACTCGTTTCCAGACACCCGCCTGACTTGGAACTGGCACATCGTGACCCTGTTCAGCAATGGTTGCAAGAACATCATATACTTTATGTGTAGAAATGTTGTTTTGCAGTACTAGCAAACCCGCTGTTGTAGTGCTTGCTCTTTGGTATTTCGGTTTGCATTCAGGAGAAGATGACGTGGAAGAATAGGTTGGCAAGTCGGGTGAAGAAGCAGAGGTTTCAGAATCCGAAGATTCTGAGACAGTTGTATGTGTTTGTATAGGTTGCGATTGAGAAGAGCTGGCTTGTGATTGGGTTTTTGATAGTCGGATTCGTTTTCTTGGGTGGATTGATTCCAAAGGGGCTTGTTTGACCATTGAATAACCAATCTTTCCTCCGCTCTTAACTTGCCTCTGGTAGAGTTCTTTATCCTCCGTGCTTTTCCATTCTCCATTAACGTTGGTGACATCAAATAACTGAGAAAGTGTTGTAGTAAATTTATCAGACGGTTTGTTTTTGTCATATAAATCAATCAGGCAATTGAGTTTCTTTCTGATGAGTGCACTGGATAATAGTGGAAAGTCTAGAATTTCCCTCCAAAGCAATTCTATATCCGTAATCATAATTTTGATTCGATCCAGTCGCCGTTTCTGGCTATTGAACAGAAAAGTGAAGTTTCCAAGAATTTGACGGTTTGTAGGCATCCGTGTGAGATTGTTTAGCCTTTCAACAGATGGAATTCTTGGATCCCTCTTCTGTTTAGAAGATGATGGTAGATTCTTCCTCCAAATACAACTGTTTGACTGAACACTGTTGCTGGAATTTCTATTAGACATTTTATTGTGGTTTAAAAGTAATTAAATGTTTTGCACTTTTCTTCCACTCTGTAAGTGTAAGGGATGGCACGAGGTCTTCTTTATTATTTTATTTATTTCTTTACTTTCTGATATTTTAAACTCTTCCCACCTGTCCAATTACGTAACATCTAACTCTACACGCTGCTGCTATTAATCATCAGTCCTGACCTATTTTCATTGTCTGTACTATTCGTTTGTCAATCTATTTATCTATCTATCTATCAGTCTATCACTCATTCTATCTGTCTATCTGTCTAACAATATGTCTTTCTATCTATCCATGTCTATCTACTTTCACTATCCTGACAGTAAGACTTGCAATCTTGCACTGAAAACAGATAGTTTATCCAAAATATTCCACAATGTTCTAAAATATTCCAGAATATATATTATATATTTGCACCTGAAACAGAAAATAAAAGAAGTTATAACAATAATGAAATAGTTATATATTGTGAACTCACCCCAAGCTGGGGCGAGTTCAAACTGCGCGATATGTGAACGAAAAATTAAAAATAGGGGGAACTTTTTTCAATTTAAAAAAAAATTAATGTTGCTCCTGTCATCTACATATAATTGTTCCTCGAATGTGAGGGGTTTCAGTTTCGTTACGAAAAATAATGAAAATAGTTATCACCCTAATAGACATCCACCGATTGATGTCTTACTAGCGTCTGTGCCTACAATAAATTTCTTAGTCATATCTATTGAACTTAAAATTGGTTTTTCTTCAAAACATTGTTTTATTCTCTTTAATGCATTGTCACATTCTGAATTCCATTCAACTTTTTGTTGCATCTTTTTCTTAGTTAATTTCACTAAACGTTCAATTAAGTTTGCAAAGATAGGAATAAATTTTCTATAAAAATTGCATAATCCTATAATAGATCTAACTTCTTTTTTCTTTTCTGGAATGCGAATATCAAAAATTCTTGTAAGAATATTGTTTGTTGGTGTGACTAATCCTTGACCAATGTGATATCCAAGAAAATCTATGTTTTTGAAACCTATTTTTATTTTCTCAGGTGATACTGTTAAATTATTAATTTGAAGAATTTCTAGTAATTTATTCAAACTGTTTATATGGTCTGACCAATTTTTAGTATAAATACATATGTCATCCACATAGTATCTAATGTTTTCAATATTTCTTAATAACTTATTCATCATCTTAGTGAACGTTGCAGTGCTGTTCACTAGACCAAAAGGCATAACATTCCACTCATAAAATCCTTCATGAGTTTTAAATGCTGTATATTGTTTAGAATCTTCCTGAACTTCTATCTGCCAAAAGCCTCTAGTCAAATCTATGTGTGTGAAAATATTGGCATTTGACATTTCTTGAACTAAGTCTTCAATGTTTGGTAAAGGTTGTTTATCTATTACTGTAATAGAATTTAAGCTTCTGTAATCACAACATAAACGAATTTTGCCATTATTTTTCTTTACTACCACTATTGGAAAACAATAGCTGGAATCTGATTGTCTTATTAATCCACTATTTAGTAATTGTTCTATTTCTTTTTGAACTTCATTTCTGTATTTAACTGGAATGTCATAGTATTTAAGTTTAATTGGTTCTTCAGTTTTTAATTTGATTGAATGTTTAATTATGTTTGTCTTTCCTGGTTTGTTAGAAATTACATTTTGAAAGGAATTTAATGTTTCTATTAGTTGTTTCTTAATATCTGCAGGTATGTCTGGTGCAAAATTAATCTTATTCATGTCATCCTGTTGATCTAAACTTATTACTGGAATCTGATCAGTGTCATTAATATTATTTTCTAAACTATATGTGTTGTCTTCTGCAATTAAACAATTTAAAGATTGAATCTGTTGTACAATGGTTTCTAATTCTGTAGGAGGATCTAAAATATCTCTCAATTTATCAACATGAAATGTTCTACCCTCTCCATTTATTTCTACTGAATAGTCCACATTTCCTATTTTGTTTATTATTTTATATGGACCTCTCCATCCAATTTCATTATCTTTGGGTATCAATACATAAACTAGATCTCCAACTTTAAATTCCCTTAAGTACCTGTTTTTGTTTTTAAGATCCCTATGGTATTTGTTTTTCTTTATGAGATTTTCTTCTGCATATTTGTTTGCATACAGTATGTTACTTCTGGTTTTGTCTACTAATTCAAATGGACTAATATGTTCCTTATCTGTATTAATTATATTTTCACTGAATAACTGTAATGGTCCTCTAGGATTTGAACCGAACATGAGTTCAAATGGTGTAAAACCTGTTGTTTCATGAGGTATTTCTCTATACGCCAATAAAATTAAAGGTAAAAATGTGTCCCAATCCTGTCCATGATCACTAATTATTTTTCTTAACATGGTCTTTATGGTTTGATTTGCTCTTTCTATGGAACCATTTGATTGAGGTCTGTACCTGGCTGTAAATACCTGTGTAATGTTAAGCATATGAGTAAATGCTTGAGTAAAATGTGATTTAAATTGAGTACCATTGTCTGATAATATAGTGTTAGGAAAACCAAAAGTTGTAAAAATAGACAATAATGCTTTGCAAATTGTTTCTGCAGTTATATCTACTAATGGAATTGCCTCAACCCAGCGTGTTGCTAAGTCTATCATTGTTAAAATATATCTATGTCTTCTATTGGACATTACTGAAATAGGTCCAATTATGTCTATGGCAATTTTATAAAAAGGAATGTTTGTTGTGTCACTTTCTTGTATGGGAGCTCTGTGTTTTGGTCCTATGTGATTATATTGTTGACATTTCTTACATGCCTTAACAAATCTTTTTACATCTCCTATGACACCTGGCCAGTAACAATATCTTCTAATTCTATCTAGTGTTTTCTTAACACCCAAATGACCTGCTAAGTAGCAATCATGAGCTGCTTTTAGTATATTATTTCTTAAAACTGTAGGAATCATTATTTGTTTAAATGACCTGTTATGCCTAGTGTATTTTCTTATTAAAATGTCATTTTCTACCTTATATATTATGTTTTTATTTTTATTTTCCTCTCTATTGAAATAAATGTTTAAACTTTCATCCTGTTCTTGTAATGTTTTAAGTTTATCCCTATCAATATCCAAAATGTTGTTTTGTCTGCTAGATTCAGGGTATTGTTTTGTACTGTTTTCTTTATTAGGGTGTGCTCTAGTCATTGCATTTAATTTTTTAGTTAGGTTGTAACTATGTTTTTGTTTTATGTGTTTATTTAATCTTCTTAATGATCTGCATTTTCTACCGCAATTAATGCATTCATGATCAGATTTATTTACTGTATTTGTGTTCTTTATAGTATTTTCTTTTCCAACTTCAACTGAATTACTGTCATTATTTAATTTATTTATTAGTTTAGCTTTTAATACTGTATAATTGTCTTGGTTGTTTTCTGCTAGTGATTTTGCCAAATGGTGGTTGTGTAATTTATCTATTAGAACTGTTATTTTATCTTCTTCTTTAACATTGTTCTGTGTGGCTACTGTGTCTACTCTCTCTAAAAAATTTACAATGTTCTCAGTACCATTCCAATTTTGTATGCTTTTGAATAGTGTACATATGTTTTTATCTGTATCTGTCTCTAAGGGTTCCTCTATAATTGTTTCTAATTCTCTATTTTCTAACCATTTCATATAAATTTCTTTGGAATTATCTTGTATATTTTCTACATTTCCTATTATTAATGAGGTTATTGGTGAATCCATTAAAAGTGCTTTTATTTCCCCACTAATCCAAGGAGTTTCAATATAAATTTTTGCTGTTTTACATTTCACTATTTCTCCATTTCCCATTCTTATTTCCTCTATGCCCTCTAATATTTGTTCTTCCTTTACTAATTTTGAATCCAGAATAATACATGTACAGCCACTGTCTCTCAAGCACATTACTTTCCTGCCATCTACATAACAAGGATAAAAAATTAACTCTCCCTTGCCCTCCATCATGTTACAGTTATGTATGTTGTTAAAGGAGTGTCTTTGACTTGATCTACCCCTATTTTCTTGTTTTCTAATGGGACTAGTGTTTGGTGATTGTCTCTTATTGTTATTGTTACGATTGCACCCCCTCTCATCACAGCCCCCCTCCCCCCATATTATGTTTCCCTCATCGCCACACCTGTGGTCAGCGTAGCACAGTTAAAGTGACCGAGATCAAAGCACCACTGGACTCTGGTCAAACCTCCGAGTCAGGCTTTGATGTGCGTAACGCATCGCATCGCCCCGATCTCCTACCGAGATCAAAGCCCTACTGTCCGAAACACCCATCCCCCCCCTATCCCCCACCCACCAGATCGGGGACCAGAAGTTGTAAGTTAGTTTTTAAGTCATTAGGGTTTGTATGAGATAGTCGTGCAGTCACGAGTAGTTTAAATAAAGTTCATTTAGTTTATATTTCAAATCAATAAGCGTTGACTTATCTGTTGATATACCTGTGTGTTTCACTGTGTGTTTATTATCATCAAAAGAGCCCGTAACAGTTATATTTATGTTGTCTTTTATTAAAATATTTGTTTCTATCCCCATAGTTGTAATACTGTCTGTTTCTGATTTGATAATTGTCTGTATGCTGTTTCCTAAACCAACAAGTATGCTTGTTGTGTCCTATCTTGTGACAAATTTGACATGGATTGTTAAACCTAGGAGGTAAGCTACTAAATCTTTTCCTGGTAACACTATTTTTCATGAGATTAAATTTATTTTGTGTTGAAGTGAACATTGGAGTGTTAACATGACTATCCCTAAAATCTGACATGGCAGAAATTAACTCCATCTTCTTATGGACCTTTCTTTGTTTTATGAATGTGAATAGTTCTGATGTACAAAGTGTTAGTACTTTGTCCACCAGAAGTAGCTCTTTTATTTCAATCACACTATTTTCGTCTATACCAGACATCTTTATCCAATTGTTCAAATTGGCCTCTAAATTATTAATATATGCCTGAGAATGTTCATTAGAACCTAATGTACTGTTATGAAATAAATTTCTATAGTAGTCTTCTGTTTTGTTAAAATGATCTAGGAGTTGTTTCTTTATATCATTGTAATCTGTTGTGTCGCTATCTCTAATGTTGTTTAGGGCTTTTAGTGCATCCTCTGTAACTGATTGGTATAAATAGTTTTTCCATTCTGATTTGTCTATGTTATTTAATTTAAATTGAATTTCCATATTATGGAAAAATTGGTCAATCTCACCTGATTTACCAGAAAAAGGTTGTATTTTTATTTTATGTTTATATGTTTTTTGATTCTCTTGTTTTATTATAATATTCTGATTTTGCGATTCTAGTTCTAATCTTTTAAGTTGTAAGTCTCTTTCAATTTCCATCTGTATTTTTTCTCTTTGTAATGCTATTTCTTGTTTTATTTTGTCTTCATCTATTCTAATTTTTTCTGCTTCTATTTTAATTTTTTCTGATTGTATTTCTGCATCTTTTTTATTTTTCGCAGCTTGTATTTCTGCCTCTCTTTTATTTTTTTCTTCTTCTATTCTATTTTTTTCTGCTTCTTTTCTATCTTCCCTCTCTCTCTCTTTGAACTCTCTCAGTAATCTGCGGGCTGAGACTTAGTCTCTTAGAGCCCGTGAGATCAGACTTGCTGTGTCTCTCAACATCTGGAGACTGCCATAGAGCCCGATGGCCAGCAAGCTTCCGGACTGGTCCACCCTGTGGTCCGCCAGTCCGGGGCACTCCAAAAGCAAATGATCTACGGTTTCCTCCACTTTCCTGCAGTGTCTGCAAAGGGTGTCGACATTGGGCCTCAACCTCCCAAAGTACGCGCCAATAGGACAGTGCCCAGTACGGAACTGGGCAATTAGCGCCTGCTCGACACGCCTGAGCTTCCACCACGGGTCAGTTTTGGACGGCCGCTCTAGGACTTGCCGGATTTTAAGTCCGTTCACCCCATGAGCCCAGCCCAAGAACCACTTCGATTGTCCAAAGAAGCAGATCTTGGAACGTGCTGCCTCAAATGAGCTCTTTCTTGCACTCACGGGCAGCACTTGGGAATCTGTCTATCTTCCCTATCTTTATCCATATTATTATTTACAAATTTTGCCAATTTTTCACCTGTCAGACCTACAATTTTGCCCTGTCCAACATAGTATTCAAATGATCCTGGTTGCTCAGCCATTCTAAAATTTATTTAATTTTCGTTATTCAATTATTTATATAATTGATTTAATTTTATATTTCTGCTGTATTGGATTTTTATATTTATTGTTTTTATATTTAGTATATTTCAGTTTTCAATATTCTTGAGTCTATATGCAATTCCATGTCAAAATAAAATTAAATTACTAATGTAAAAATAGTTCTTATAATAAGCGACAAATGACAACGTACAATAAATAAAATATTTTAAGATTAATATACTATTACTAAAATATGTAAAAAAAAAAAAATTTTACAGACTAAGTTAATATTATTTAATTAAATTTATAGTTAGACGAGCGAAAAGAAATATATAACTTTACAAGATTACTTGTAAAAAAAAAATTTTAACGAGATACGATCATACGAATAAGACATATACATCTAAATAAATATTTTAAGTAAAATATCTAGATGAAAACAATATATATTTATTTTAATTTAACTAATTTTGCAATTAGAACTTTTCAAAAGGATATTTAACTATATACTAAGGATTTTTAAAAAATTGTTTCTAAACATTACATACTAATATAATAAATTTGACATAGTTTGCAAATAAAACAACAATTATAATTAAACAACATGAAATCACTGCCAAATACCTTTCTTGTTACTTCGGACTTCGGATCTCAAGTGTAGAGTGCTGTAAAAAGTATAGTTTCGGAAGGTGTAGACTCACTAACTTCTCTCTGGTGTAGATAGGTAAAAGTATAGGTCAGAGTGTAGTTACTTCATGGCTCTCCTGGTACGGTTCGGTACGGTCTGCCACAATTTGGTAAGGTCTGCTAATTTTTGGATCACCTTCTTTTTCACCCACACGAGGATTTAGTAAAAAGAACTGATGTAAATGTTCTTATGAATTTACGGCTGTAGCGATGTTTCAACAGTAGTAAAAATATGAAGTCCAACAAATGAAGCAAGTACAGTTGTATATATTACATCAAAGTACTGTATATTGGTGGATGGAACAATCAGGAACGTGTAGATCTTGTAAATCGTTCAGTGTGCCAACATTCGTCTCGATTACCATAAAACTACTTCTGGAACACAGTTATGTTGTCTAAGGAACCTCCACAGCTGCCGCCATTCATGTCATGGTTAGTTATTGTGTGTAAATCAGTTGTGGTATAATATATATATTATTTTCGTGGTACTTCTGTTTCTTGATAGGTGTAAATATATTTCAGTCTCTTCGGATGATTCAACTAACTTGACTTGGTGTATATTATTATATTATATTATTTAATGTCCACATGTATGAGACGAATCACATATATAAATCACTGAATAGACTTGGCAGTATACATATATATAAATGTTTATTTATTTATTCTTATTCACGAAAATACATACATGGTATAAAAATGATGTGAGATGAGGAATCAAGTACGTCTTCTTGTCTCTACCCAAATCTATCGTCTGCCTAAAATTTAATAATTTATCTTCCGCTAAGCTAAGTGGCCAGATAATTCCAACCATCTCTGTGCCAACTGTAAATTCTCCAGCCAAAACTGATTATAACACATACGTATGTGATCCTTTAAAGCGTCTAAAAGCTCAAATAGCAGATTGACGTAACAATGTCTCAGGCAAAATCCAGTGGCATGTGACTCCCATATAACTTCGTTGCTGTTGTGTCCAAATATCAGCTGTTGTGCATACAGTTGAAATATTTTTCAATTTTTCTTTAAAATTTGATTTCATTTTTTTTATTCATTGCAATCAACTTTTCTTTTAGTGTTTTGCGGGTCAAGATTGATTATTGATTATAATCAAAATGATTGCATATATCATATATAAAAATAATAAATATAATGCCTTCAATATGTTATTGGCCTATTGAGTGTCTATTTTTTATTCAAGGATCACAACAACAATTTTTTTTATTTAAAAAATAACACTAAAGACCCAAAAAGCCTTTTCTTAGGACCACTTCCTGTTAGACTCTCTTGTCTTGCATACCTCTAAAAAAAAAGTTAACTTTTCGTGTTTATTCCAAAATGTAAAAAAAAAAAAAAGCACCACAAATATCTTTGTTTTGAATGTTTGATAATTTGTCTCCTAATTAAGGCCACATTTTTCTTGTAGAGCCTGAATATTATTTTCATTATGGTTCCAGATTTTAATCTTATCTGGTGATTATACATTTTAAAGATTTCTTGTTAATGTTAAGCTTGAGACACATTAAAAAAGTCACTGTCCCTAGATGTCTCTTTGAAGTTTTGTCATGCTAATATTACCTGGGTGTCCATTCATTAGTACCATTGAAATGTTTGTCAGACACCTCTATTTAGAGGCTGCTTTTTCATCTTCATTTATGTCACCAAGATCAACAAAGCCTAACTTTTGTCCTTTTATTGTGTCACTCAAAACTTTGGTGTTGAGTGCTGTGAGTATTAGAAAGAATGTCTTGAGTACAATTTAATAGATCTTCTTTTCTTATTCTCTCTAATGCATTGCTTTTGAATTTGACACCTCTCCAAACAAAATCACTTAAGCTAATAATCTTTGAGTTTAATGGGTGGTTTCTAGGGTCTTTGTCCTCCTCAACCAAAGCTAGCCTAAACTGACGATTTTTTTAGAAAATTGTTTTTTAAAATCAATTTTTGGCTTTCATTTTAAGTTTAAAGTTCATTCATTTCTCTTTCCGAATGCATAAATCTCTTCACACAATGATTTTTAGAAATATATTAAATTATTTTTTAATTATGTCATGGTTATATTTATTTGTAGAAATTACTTGATGTATAGTTGTATGTATATATTTTATTCTGTGGAGCCTTTACCTCTGAGAAGGTGTATAAATTCTATTTTGTAGTTGGTAGCTTTGCCAATCTCTTCGGAATTGATGTTTCTTGTCTTATATTATATTTATTCTTATTGTTCCAATATGTTTTATTTATTCTTATTGTTCCAATACAGCATTTTCTATGTTTAAGCAGTCCAATATGATTTCTCAAAAAAAAAAATATTTATTTCTGATTGAGTCTTGATAGTATATCTGGGATATGGTTGCTTGAACTTTTAATGTATTTAATGTTAAATGAGTAGCTAAAGTTAGCTAAAGGTTTTTGATCTATTAACACAGTGAATTCATTAACCAGCAAGTATTTACTCAATTTAGTTATTGTCCAAACTAAAGCTAAACATTCTAGTTCTATTACTGAATATCTACTTACAGTGTCTGATAGTTTTCTGCTTAAATACAGTATTGGTTTATTGATATTATCCTGCTCTTGATATCCACCAATTGATGTCTTACTAGCGTTTGTGCCTACAATAAATTTCTTTGTCATATCTGTTGAACTTGAAATTGGTTTTTCTTCAAAACATTGTTTTATTCTCTTCAATGCATTGTCACATTCTGAATTCCATCCAACTTTTTGTTGCATCTTTTTCTTAGTTAATTTAACTAAAGGTTCAATTAAGTTTGCAAAGTTAGGAATAAATTTTCTGTAAAAATTGCATAATACTATAATAATAGATTAAACTTCTTTTTTCTTTTCTGGAATACGAATATCAAAAATTCTTTTAAGAATATTGTTTGTTGGTGTGACTAATCCTTGACCAGTATGATATCCAAGAAAATCTATGTTCTTAAAACCTATTTTTATTTTCTCAGGTGATTCTGTTCAATTATTGTTTTGAAGTATTTCTAGCAACTTTTTCAAACTGTCTATGTGTTCTGACCAGTTTTTGGTATAAATACATATGTCATCTACATAGTATCTGATGTTTTTAACAATTTATTCATCATCTTAGTGAACGTTGTAGTGCTGTTTACTAGACCAAATGGCATAACGTTCCACTCCTGTTAACTAGACCAAATGGCATAATGTTCCACTCATAAAATCCTTCATGAGTTTTAAAAGCTGTATATTGTTTAGATTCTTCCTGAACTTCTATCTGCCAAAAGCCTCTAGTCAAATCTAGGTGTGTAAAAATATTAGCATTTGACATTTCCTGAACTAAGTCTTCTATGTTTGGTAAAGGTTGTTTATCTCTGTAATACAGTTTAAGCTTCTGTAATCACAACATAAAAGAATTTTGCCATTATTTTTCTTTACTATAACTACTGGAAAACAATAGCTAGAATCTGATTCTCTAATTAAACCACTAATTAGTAATTGTTCTATTTCTTGTTGAACGTCATTTCTGTATTTAATTGGAATATCATAGTATTTTGGTTTAATTGGCTCTTCAGTTTTTAATTTGATTGAATGTTTAATTATATTGGTCTTTCCTGGTTTGTTGGAAATTACATTTTGAAATGAATTTAATGGTTCTATTAATTGTTTCTTAATATCTTCAGGTATGTCTGTTGCAAAATTAACTTTATTCATGTCATCCTGTTGATTTAAATTCATTCCTGAAATGTGATCATCAGTGTCATTAATTTTATTGTCTAAACTACATGTGTTATGTGTTATCTTCTCCAAGCAAGCAATTTAAAGATTGAATTTGTTGTACAATGGTTTCTATTGAATTTATTGTACAATGGTTTCGAGTTCTGTTGGAGTATCTAAAATATCTCTCAATCTGTCAAGAACATTGTCATTTAGCAAGGCTTCTTTTTTATGCGTCTACTAGGTTTACCAAAAAGATTTCCATCATAAATTGGTTTTGTCGCATTGAGCTCTTCTTCAAAACTCCCTATGTGGGAATCAAGAGTGGGTTGATAAGCAAATCCTGAGAGGGAGTCAGGGTTGTTAAATTGGTTTTGTCGCATTGAGCTCTTCTTCAAAACTCCCTATGTGGGAATCAAGAGTGGGTTGATAAGCAAATCCTGAGAGGGAGTCAGGGTTGTTAAATTGGTTTTGTCGCATTGAGCTCTTCTTCAAAACTCCCTATGTGGGAATCAAGAGTGGGTTGATAAGCAAATCCTGAGAGGGAGTCAGGGTTGTTAAATTGGTTTTGTCGCATTGAGCTCTTCTTCAAAACTCCCTATGTGGGAATCAAGAGTGGGTTGATAAGCAAATCCTGAGAGGGAGTCAGGGTTGTTAAATTGGTTTTGTCGCATTGAGCTCTTCTTCAAAACTCCCTATGTGGGAATCAAGAGTGGGTTGATAAGCAAATCCTGAGAGGGAGTCAGGGTTGTTAAATTGGTTTTGTCGCATTGAGCTCTTCTTCAAAACTTCTTATGTGGGAATCAAGAGTGGGTTGATAAGCAAATCCTGAGAGGGAGTCAGGGTTGTTAAATTGGTTTTGTCGCATTGAGCTCTTCTTCAAAACTCCCTATGTGGGAATCAAGAGTGGGTTGATAAGCAAATCCTGAGAGGGAGTCAGGGTTGTTAAATTGGTTTTGTCGCATTGAGCTCTTCTTCAAAACTTCTTATGTGGGAATCAAGAGTGGGTTGATAAGCAAATCCTGAGAGGGAGTCAGGGTTGTTAAATTGGTTTTGTCGCATTGAGCACTTCTTCAAAACTCCCTATGTGGGAATCAAGAGTGGGTTGATAAGCAAATCCTGAGAGGGAGTCAGGGTTGTTAAATTGGTTTTGTCGCATTGAGCTCTTCTTCAAAACTCCCTATGTGGGAATCAAGAGTGGGTTGATAAGCAAATCCTGAGAGGGAGTCAGGGTTGTTAAATTGGTTTTGTCGCATTGAGCTCTTCTTCAAAACTCCCTATGTGGGAATCAAGAGTGGGTTGATAAGCAAATCCTGAGAGGGAGTCAGGGTTGTTAAATTGGTTTTGTCGCATTGAGCTCTTCTTCAAAACTCCCTATGTGGGAATCAAGAGTGGGTTGATAAGCAAATCCTGAGAGGGAGTCAGGGTTGTTAAATTGGTTTTGTCGCATTGAGCTCTTCTTCAAAACTCCCTATGTGGGAATCAAGAGTGGGTTGATAAGCAAATCCTGAGAGGGAGTCAGGGTTGTTAAATTGGTTTTGTCGCATTGAGCTCTTTTTCAAAACTCCCTATGTGGGAATCAGGAGTGGGTTGATAAGCAAATCCTGAGAGGGAGTCAGGGTTGTTAAATTGGTTTTGTCGCATTGAGCTCTTCTTCAAAACTCCCTATGTGGGAATCAAGAGTGGGTTGATAAGCAAATCCTGAGAGGGAGTCAGGGTTGTTAAATTGGTTTTGTCGCATTGAGCTCTTCTTCAAAACTCCCTATGTGGGAATCAAGAGTGGGTTGATAAGCAAATCCTGAGAGGAAGTCAGGGTTGTTAAATTGGTTTTGTCGCATTGAGCTCTTCTTCAAAATTCCCTATGTGGGAATCAAGAGTGGGTTGATAAGCAAATCCTGAGAGGGAGTCAGGGTTGTTAAATTGGTTTTGTCGCATTGAGCTCTTCTTCAAAACTCCCTATGTGGGAATCAAGAGTGGGTTGATAAGCAAATCCTGAGAGGGAGTCAGGGTTGTTAAATTGGTTTTGTCGCATTGAGCTCTTCTTCAAAACTCCCTATGTGGGAATCAAGAGTGAGTTGATAAGCAAATCCTGAGAGGGAGTCAGGGTTGTTAAATTGGTTTTGTCGCATTGAGCTCTTTTTCAAAACTCCCTATGTGGGAATCAGGAGTGGGTTGATAAGCAAATCCTGAGAGGGAGTCAGGGTTGTTAAATTGGTTTTGTCGCATTGAGCTCTTCTTCAAAACTCCCTATGTGGGAATCAAGAGTGGGTTGATAAGCAAATCCTGAGAGGGAGTCAGGGTTGTTAAATTGGTTTTGTCGCATTGAGCTCTTCTTCAAAACTTCTTATGTGGGAATCAAGAGTGGGTTGATAAGCAAATCCTGAGAGGGAGTCAGGGTTGTTAAATTGGTTTTGTCGCATTGAGCTCTTCTTCAAAACTCCCTATGTGGGAATCAAGAGTGGGTTGATAAGCAAATCCTGAGAGGGAGTCAGGGTTGTTAAATTGGTTTTGTCGCATTGAGCTCTTTTTCAAAACTCCCTATGTGGGAATCAGGAGTGGGTTCAAAAGCAAATCCCGAGAGGGAGTCAGGGTTGTTATTTTTTGGGGTGATAAGTACGGCTGTTTCTAATAACAATTTATTAGTTCTTTTCATGCCTCGCCGGTTTAGTCCCCGTCGGAAATCAGATGGCTGAAAGTGAGGATGACAAATTTTTGACAATGGATTCAAACTAATCTTTAATGTTGAGGACCATAATTTCAGCATAGCCAAATTTTTAGGAACATTCAATGTGCCGATAAAATGACAATCAGTCACCAAGCATCTTTTTTGCCCCATCTTAAGCATAATTTGTCTCACACCTGGTCGACACAGGCGTCATGGCACATCCGGCGGGAGGCTCCTCCTCATTCAACAGGTATGAGATGTGACTTGTGTTGCCCATATAAAGTCTTCTGAAGAATCTCATCTGCAAATCTAACTTAAATCAACTAAATCTCTAGGTTAAATATAATTACAGTAGCCTAATCTGGTTATTACAAATTATGTCACTACAAGTCCCTTTTTGCCTAATTAATACTCATAATTTGTACCAAGGCCGTAGCCAGGATTTTGTTTGGGGGGGGGGGGGGGTTGTTCCAAGTTTTTTTTTATAAGAAGGAATCGGAACGCAATGATAAAGAATGTTTTTGAAATATTTATTTATGTCAACAAGTGTAATGAAAAAATAACTTCAATGTAACTAAAAGATTACAAAATCTAATCACATACATAAATTCATGCAACAAGATTTTTGGTTCAATTTGTCTATAATTTCATTATTTCCAACTTGAATGCTTAAATCTCTATGAATGCAGAGCAAAGCTAAGGCATTAAGATTTCTTCATTTGAACTATTCCTCAAATAGCTTTTGATTCTTTTTAATGTCGAAAAGCTTCTTTCAACTGATGAAGTTGAAACTGGTAGCACTGCCATTCCATTATCAGTAAAAGTGTGTGAATATTTGGGAAATGGTTGACATTGCAATCTACAAGTGCTTCAATAGCAGTTTTAGGTTTTTCTTTTGTGTAGTTTTTCCATTTTTGACTCCATAAAGACCATTCTCATTTCAATATATCTTCACAAGATTCGGAAAGATCGTCTTCATAAAATTGTACACATTCTTTAAAATGATCATATGGTACTTCACATCTATGAGGTAAAATGTATTGCAGTTTGTGTTTGAGAAATCTGTCTGTTAATGAAGTTATTAATTCATCAATAAAAGAGTTGAAAATGGTTGTACGAAAATAAATTTCAGGATCTTGAGATCTACTGCATTAATTTTTACAGAATTTTGTATTTCGTGGAACCATTTCTATATTCAAATCTTCACATGTTGCTTTGGCTTGAACATATAATGTATTGAACTCATCATCGTTTTCCCTGCAATTCTGAAGAACTTGCACCATGTCTTCCACTGATTGAAAGGCACTTACAATGCCTAAATTAACAGTCTGTAATAGATTGGATAAGTTATAAGTAATTCCCAACAATTTAGTTAAAACGTTTACTGTAACAATGAAGTTACATTTAAGAATAGAATTTAACAACAATGCAGCTTTATGAGATTGATCATTAAATGTTTCTTTAATTTCTTCCAGAGATGCAACAATTGGTGCAAAAATTTCCTTGAGAAGAAGTACAGATTCGTGCCTTTCACACCATCTAGTTTCACATATTTGTTTGATTCTTTTGTTTTTTATTGACGGATGTAACCCTTTTATTTTATCTTCTAAAACTTTAGTGCGTTTGGGACTTGAGTGAAAAAGGTTGCATGTTGGGGTTGCTGGTGCCGTTTGTGGTTATCAGCAAAGGCCCCTTTATTGTTGAGGTTGCTTCTTGTTGTGGATAATAAAAGTGGAGGCGTTTTTGTAGTGATGACCTTCCACTCTGTCTTTCACTCTGACAATTACCAACAAGTCTGAATGGCTGATTTGCACTAAGAATATATGTAACGTTATAGATTTTTGTATAACGCTACGTAGTTAAACGTTATGTAGTTTGTTGATATTAGGTTATGTAGTAGCTGATATTCTCTCTGGTTTTACTTCAAAGATGGTAGCGTTCAGTCTCGTGGCACTCACACACACAAAACACCATTAATAAAGTCAAGTTCCACGATTCAATAATATTTATTTAAATAATAGTAAAACACATATAAATGCACTCAAGTGCCAAAATATTCACAAATATGCTTTAGCAGAATAAACGTTGACTGTGTACTGTAAATCTTCAACTTATCTCTGAATGTATACTGTCTTCTCGTATGAGTAAGAGTACTATATTTAACTTGATTTCTCTCTGAACACCTGTATACTGTCTTATCTTATAAGAGTACGTATACTTAATAACTTGTCAATATATGTATACTGTCTTGCGGTAAGAGTACGTTTATCTAATATGTATACTGTCTTACAGGCAAGAGTACGTATATCTAATATGTATACTGTCTTGCGGTAAGAGTACGTATATCTAACATGTATACTGTCCCACAGGCAAGAGTACGTATATCTAATATGGTGTCTTGATGTCTCTATATCTATCGTCCTGTCGATCTGTACGTCTGTCGAAATCTGAGTTACATCTCATATTTATATGATGTTGGATCATCATGTGACTCCAAAGCCCCAGAACTTTTGATTGGCTCCCTAACACCCTTTCTAACTCATCTACATATTAATGACTCTTATTCCAGCCTAGGGATTGGTGCGGCCAAATATTCACTCTGGGCTAGTATTCCTTTGTCTGCCTAATTACATCTATCGTCACCTACCTATGAAGGTCATAACCTGTGGTGACAACCAATTTTACACTTAACAAAGATCAACCGCTGTATTTCCAGTTATCAAAATATATAACTGTGTCCTGGACCCATGAACTTTCCATGTTGACTTAACCAATTAACCAGAGGTTCTAAAATTGTATGGATCTATCTAAAGCTATTGTTACAATATACATACAGTACATATATTACAATTTTCCATAATAGTTGTACTTCAAGTTTCAATAACAATTCCAATGACTTTGGATTACAAAACAAATCATATATCTAACTTCGCTCCATGAGCATCAAAAAAAAACATGTCTATCACGTCCTACTCTTGAGGTTAACTCACTACCTAAAACTTCCTTATGGAAAACATAAAAATCCGGACCTCCAGTTGGTTATACAAAAAACTGATCCGGACAAATCTACAAAATATACCTTTACACATATTTGTTTGATTCTTTTGTTTTTTATTGACTGATGTAACTCTTTTAACTTATCTTCTAAAACTTTAGTCCGTTTGGGACTTAAGTGAAAAAGGTTGCACACTTCAGAAATAATTCCTATTGTATTTCTAATATCCTTAATTTTAGAACAATCAGATAGACAGAGACAGGGTTGTTAATATCAAAGTATCGGTATCGGCCAATACAGTATCGGCGATACTTTTTTTAGTATTGGTTGCTGTATTGCCGATCCTTTTTGTATCAAGTATTGATTTGTGTATCGCCGATACATTTTAAACGAAAAACGTTCGATACTCGATACCAATACTTTTTTGTTTACACTATTAGCTATTTGCAGAAAAACTATAACGATTTTAATACATTGTTTTCAAAGTAATCTTCATAAATTCAATCACTACTTGCAATCATAACCATCAACTCTACCATTATTAATACCACCCACCTCCCCACCAAGACAACTTGGATCACAAGGCGGAAGTTGAACAAACCTTAAAGCGTGCCTGCATTGTACTCAGTGCAGTTTCCACTCAACTTACTTGGCAGGGTGGTGTAGCTTCAATACAGTCAGCAGTGCATTTTTACTGTACGGCGGCAGAACAGGCTTAATAGTAAAGTTCTGCTGAAGTAGACGGGGGGGGGGGGTTCATCTGTTTCTATAACCTCGGCATATGAAGGGATGGTGTGGTTAGCACAACGTCCGACCGCCTTTACTTCCCCAGCTTAAAGTCGGGTACCTATTTAAAGCTGGGTGAACTTGTGGAGAAATTCCCATCGTTCTCACCGAGGATCGAACCCATGATTCTGAAGTCGACAGTCGAGTAACTACACCACTTGGCCATCTGTCAAGTACTAAAGTAATTAGCATTAAATTTGTGCTTTGACATTGTATTTTATTCTTTTAACTTTTTTTTTTACTCGCACTAATTATATTTTAAATAAAATTATTTTGTTGTTCTCAAAAGTATTGGTATTGTATTGGTATCGATTTTGACAATACATTTTTACTTGAGTATTTGTATTGGTATCGGCGATACTATTTTCATGAAGTATTGGTATCGGTATTGACGATACAATTTAAGAGTATTGTTAACAACCCTGGACAGAGATTCAAACAATGGGATACACAATGAGTGTATAGTAGGGTGTCCCAAAAAATTGAAAGTCGTATTTCCAAACGGGACACCACCTAAAAAGTGTCTTCTATGCAAAATAACAATGTATACAAAATTTCAAGAAAATTGAAGATGATTTAGAGGTGCCTCAGATGAGTGAAAAAATCCTCCTTATCAACAATTATAGTAACTGATAACACATTTTGAAACCGTCGTGTTTTAATCATTATTAATATAGAACATATATAAAGAATGATACAATGATACCATTTCAGAAAGTCCTGTCTATATTTTCAACATTCATAAGAATTTAAATCTTAATTAGCAATTAAAAAGTCTTAATCCATGTTAATCCAAAGTCTTAATCACGAAATCACTCATTATATTTGCTCCAAATCTTCACGATTACAACTCGCAAAGTCTTGCCTATGTTTTTCAACAACTTGAAGCAAAAATTGCTTTTGCTCCTCATCTACTGCAGCTGCACTGAATTTCTGTATCAATGCCACACCCCTTTCAGCACTGTCATTAACACATTTCAAGTTCTTAGTCAAACGTAAGGCATCATTGTAGTCGTTATTATGGGGCCAATCTTTGACTGGGATGTCGAGGAAGCTGCAGTTGATTCTAGTCGTGGTGAAAAATTCACGAGAGATCTGTAAATCGGTGATACTGTCTGGCAATGTTGTTAGTAGATGAGGACCCCTTTCTGAGATCATGGCTGTGACGAGAGCTGCTTTGTTTTCCAAAGATACAAGATCTGAAAAGAGACACAATGTTGCCATTTCGTTGCTAAGGTACTAGGAATGGCGTTTTATCATCATTAGCCCAATTTTGCAGAGATGAACTTCTTCATAGTCATGTAGTCTGTTTATCAAGGAAATGTCATTAACAGCTGCATCAACAGCTGAACAGCAAGTGAACCACGATTGATTGTAAACTTTGAGAACAAAATGATTGAAGCGTTGAATTCCTTGTAATTGTTGATCTGTTAGCTGCAAGACGTTTTCATTACCATTCAACAGTAGTTGCATTTTAAGAGAATAAATGGCTTTAGCCATCCACCTTGCTCTATGAATAGCACCAGGTTTTACGAATCGGTTCTGAGACATCAAGTCCAACAGCACGTGCAGCAAGAGCAATAAGTTCTCGGTAATCTTCCCGAAGCTGTTTTTGCTGAAGTTCTTTAGAGATAAACGCTTTTACTGTGTCTGAGACCACTATCAGTGGAAAAATGTGTTTCGACTCATGATGTATCTTTGACCAATTGTCTCTAAGCAGTTTAAATATGGCAATCTCTGGCCCAGTGGAAGGTCCCAGACATGCAGTGAACACGTCAGCTAGCAATACTTCAAACATATGATGACGACATGCCAACCAAAGAAGATTGCGTCCAAGTGCCACCTCAAGAAGTTTGCAGGCACCTTTTACTTTGCCCGTATTTGCTGCAGTTGTGTCGAAGCACATACCGATAATTTGTGATTCACAAGACCAAGACTTTAAATTAGCCACCACGGCATTTGCTGCTGCTTGACCTGAACCACTCTGTAATTTCAGCACACTGAGAAGTTTTACGTTGCCGTCATTGAGGGAAGACAATAAAATTGCTAATCTATCAGATATGGATGTAGTTGTGTGACAGAGATCAGGAATAAGTTTGCCATCCCAGTGAACAACAGATATTGAAGGGACATATGTTGTTTTAATCTCAAGTGCGGCTACTTTTCTACGTTGTTGGCGTTGTCGGTGAACTGTACTCTTGGAAAGCACCACAGTAGACGTAGAACTACCAGCTTCGTTGAAAGCCGATGCCAGTATCATAGTTGCCGCCCTTGTGCTGGTGTTCGTGCGATCCAGGACAGCTGAAACTTTAGAAGAAATCACACGACGCCGTTTACACTGTTTCTTGCCAGCCCTACTGGATTGTTTTATAATAAATTCATTGTCATCGTCAAGATCTTCTACATCGGTATCATCATTATTTTTACTGCTAGTTGCAAGACAAAAACCATCTTCTTTTGTCGTTTGTTTCTTTACAGAAATAGCCCACTCATTATATCGCTTACGACGCTCAAGAGAGCGCTTTTCCTTTGCAGCCAATTTCTTATCCACCGTTCCAATTACAGCCTGCTCTCGACTGCTGTTGTAATTTCAGAAACTGGCGATCCTCTTCGTTATTTATCATTTGTGCTGCACTTGAATGACTTATGTCCAACAGCTGATCAAGTTTTATACTATACTGTTTTTGCTTTAACCCATCTGAATCGCTATTTCTTTTACGATTCTTCACCAGCTGCCTGTGTTCATTGTAAAGATCTTTGATCTTCTCGATACAATGTTGTTGCTTTCTTATGGGTAATCTTGACTTTAACCAGAATGACTGCACGGCTTCAAATGTCAACCTGGCACTTTCACCAACTGTTATTTTACTTGATTTATGATAGAAGAAGAAAGTTCTCATAGCATCACGGCCGGAAGGAAGACGTGCACCAAGTATAGCTTCCTTAGGATATCCTATTAACCAAACATAACTGTTTTTTCTTGATACAGAACTTTTATTTGCCATCTTTAATATCTGAAAATTAAAAAACAGAATAGTTTCAGTTATTATATATTAAGGGTATAGTAATTAAATGGTGAAAATACTAAGAAGAAATAATAAGCAATAATTCAATGCTGAAAATGGGCCCATCCAAACCAAATTTTTGGATGCTCTGAGGCACCAGTAAAAATTGTTCAAATTTCCTAATAATTTCAGTGGATGATATTGGTAACTATAAGAAACTTTTGGGAGGGTGTCCCACCAAAAATAAAAAAAAAAAAAATTTTCATCAATATTTTGGGACACCCTAGTATATTGATACATTGATTTGTAATGAACTCTTCATTTTACAAGCTTGTGTTTTTTTATTTGAATCATATTACGCCTTAGTCTTAATAAAAAAAAAGTTTTCTAAACTTTATCTTTATTGTTGTTGATTTCTGTTATATTACTGTATGAGTGATTATTATGAATCTTGAATTTTGTTTCTTTGTAAATTTTCTTTCTTTATAACTTGTTTCTGTAATAAAATATTTTTTTCAAAACTTCACAATCCAAAAATTTGGGGGGGGGGGGGCTTATACATGGGGGAAAACGTTTATAAATCTATATTTCTTTTAGTCTTCTGAATTGTACAAATACTTCAAACTTTTGTACACTGCACAATATGAATACACTTACATTAACATAAAATGAAGGATTAAATCCTTACCAAAATATTTTTAACTTATTCAGTTATAAATGATTAAATAAAGGCGGAAGTGGAATAGATAAAATATTTCAGTGATGGGACTTAAAGATTATTGTTAAATAGAAAAAAAAATATATATGTCAATGTTTTTCTTTATTTTATGGTGTATAATTGTACTTTAAATTATCTGTGCTGGCAAAGGGTCGTGCATTGCCCGTGTCTGTTCTAAGCATATCCATAATAATATCCATTCCATAATTTTTGTTGAATTATTATTTCTGAGTGTTATTTAGTGGCACTAGGTAAGATAACAATGGTAAATGTGACTTGTGAGAGTGATATATTTTATGTTACAAAATATTAAAGTAATAAAATGTATATATTAAAAGAATATTTTAAGAAAAAGTTTAAATTTATTAGGGTAAAATTTAAAAAAATCAACTTTTTGTTTCCTTCAAATGAGTAGTTTAATATGTATCTAATTTAAATTGGCATATTTTTAAAGCTTTAAATACTGTTTTTATAAGAAAAGTTTCTATTAGAATGTTGTGGAGGGTCTTAAACCATTTATCTATTATCAGAAAAGCTCCAAGGTATTCTTAAGTTATCATTTTTATCAGGGTTAGTGATACAATAGTCAATATATTTTTACCACATTAAGATAGGCTAGTAATTTAACACATCTTTAGAAATAGTTTACACATAAAACTGGCATATTTCAATCTCATTACTTTAAATCTTATGTTTAGATTTTTTTGAGATCTGTATCACTAAATTTAGCAACAAAAAGATAGTGAAATAAGAGAAATTGCTTATTTATCATTGCATATAAAATATATAGCCAATATAAAGTTTTAAGTGGATGGCAGAGAAAAATATTAAGTGTATTTAATTATTTTATTTAGTATCAAAAGAGCTAAAAATCTCAACTGTATCGATTCATATTAAATCTAAGCAGTCGGCCACACCCAGTGGTCAATCTGTATGCAATTAACCTCTTGATTTAATGTTCTCCCACACTCAAAATGTTCGTAATTCCCTGAAAAGAAGAGGTTTTTCTCTTAGATCCTATAAACCACTTATGGAACGGTTTTTTTTTTTCCAGTGCCCTTATTCTAGCCCTAACTATAATAGAGAACGCAATGTCTTCGGGGCATCAGGATATAAATATAGCTCGGTGACTGGAAGCACGTGGAGTTGAACCCGTAATCATCATCATGCAAATCCAACTGCAGCCTGGAGATAATCAAAGTGCTCCCACCCCCGCCCCTAAATAAACCATTAGCCCCATGTTCTTAGTACAGGGGTGGGCAAACGTTTTGAGTCACGGGGCAACTTTGGGCTCGTAAATTGGGCCGTGAACAACAAGAGCAGATGGATTGTTGACATAACCTGATAAAAATTAAAGGTAAAACGTTATAGCATAAAAGGCTAGTGTTGTGCTTCACATTTAAAACGAGGCTGGACAATTTTTGCTATGCATATAAATTAGTCGGTGCTTAGGTCACCAAAGGGACTGAACCCAGCACTGATTCGGGGTGACTTCGGAGAGATGTTGTGGAACCACCAAAGTAAGGCGAAAAATGGGTTGAACTTCTTTAATAACTATTAAAAAAATTTTAAGAGAGTAAAAAATGTTGAGAAAAGACGAATTAAGATTATTCAGATAGTGGTTATTAAATTTAATAAAGTATGGTATTCAAAATTAAATGTTTGTGTTGCACTGAAATCATACTTGGCCAGGTCCTCTCGAAATAGTTTGATCATTTTCCTATTTCGAATCTAGTTTTCCGATGGCTGTGTGCTGCAAAAGTTATATATTGTGTACAACTTTGGATAGAAATTAGAATGTTGTTGTTTTTTTTTGCGATTTATCGAATGATTTAAGCGCAGTGTGTATTGTAAATGCGCAGGTTCTGCAGGTTGTGTGCGAGCTCATGCACACCTGCTTAGAGGGAACAATGCTATCTAGGAGGCGATGGCTGGGCCAACCAGAGATATGTCAAATTCTGCGACTGCCTAGGGTGGGTGGTAGGGATCCCATATGACCTTTTGGTTTGGAAGGAGGTCAAAAGAACCCCTATTGTCAATGATAGTAAGAGGCGTACAAAATGCAAGCAGCAGCCATGACAGTAGGTTTTTTTTTTAGTGTCCCCACTAAATGTAATTTTGTCTTCAAATGTAAGAATGCTTATAGGATCGACTATATCTGATAATATTTACATATTAAGCTATTGTTAATTAAAAATCTAAATTAATAGAAATGTGTTTTTCTTTACTCTGTTGTAAGCGTTTTCTGCAATCACCTGTCTGTAATACTTTTTCTGATATACTACGCACGAAAGCAATGCTACAGCTCTGCTCAGTAAAATGAAATTCGCTAAATTACACAGACGCCATCTAAATTACAAATCTTTAAAATGAATGGTCGTTTGTTCCTTCAATTCAGATGCTGTCACAAATAAAGAGTACAATACAGTATCATTATTTTTATTTCAAAAGCTTTTTTCTGGTAATGTATAAAAAAAGATAAAACAACAACCAGTTTCTACTGGACAGAGCTGCCGCAAAAAAAAAAAACAGAGCAATTCTTAAAGATAGGCAAGCTAGGCAGCTATTTAGGGTTTCCACTGCTGAAGGGGGTCCATGTCTGGACGTTTATTTTGTCAGCCACCAAGAAAGGGTAATCTGTGCGTAAGACCGGGGCCCCAGCTGAGGCGTACCTAGGGTGGTGTGAGGGGAGTCCCAGTTCAAAAGCCCCCCGGGCCCCAGCTTGAGGAGGACCCAATTTTTTACATAAAATATTAAGTACATTATCTTATGTCATGGTGTCGAATGTCAAAATGCAGTGGCCCCCAAAGAGGTCAAGCCCCCCCCCCCCGAAGTTCGGCAATGTGCCGGGACTACGGGATTTAGCATTGGTGTGCTCTCAGAGAGTCACACATTTTCAAATATTGATATTTGAAAGAGGCGGTTTTAACAGCGCTTTTGCACAGGGCTCCCAAATGTATACTATGCCCATTCTTACGTAAAACACACACCTACCCCTCTTGAGAACTATCGCAACCGTCAAACGGATGCAAGAGCTCGCGAACACCAAGCAAATGCCGTTTTCAAGCACAACCGCAGCCAGAATATCAGGGACCATTGATAGACTGTAATAACTGGGTCCTCTTTGCCCCCCCCCCCTCTTTTTTTTTACCCGATCTTGCAAAAAAAAATATAAAAAATGAAAGTGATGTGTCCGCAATACAATTGGGGCCCCTTACAAGTGTTCTCCCGTGTGGAGAGGCCAAACTCCCATCGGGCGCCTCCCCAGGTGGCGGATAGGGGGAAGCTTGCCAGATATGGTGAGTGCCGATGAAATAAAATGCTCGGGGCGGACCAAAGCAGGCAACTACTGCCTTGTAGTTAGTGGAGGTATCCACAAAGGCTAAGGGGCCTAACCTTAAGCAAACGCAGCTACCCACAAGGCTGTGAGGGGCAACACCCTTGTGGTTGTGCACAGGGCTAACAACCCAGCCATGTAAAAAAAACACAAGTTACGAAAGCCAATCAACAATTCAAAAACCGGACTGATTCAAATGGATGCCGACCTTCGCACGATCACGGACATGGTTACTGGCTAGCGACTTGGAACGTATTAAGCCTATACAGAGCAGGAGCCCTAACCCGCCTCACTGAACAGCTTAGAAAATACAAAATAAAAATAGCAGCACTCCAAGAAATTAGATGGAAAAATTCAGACATACTTAAAACAACAGTATGCCATCTTTTATAGTGGGAACACCACAAATACACTAGTATCAGGTTTTGCCGTCAGGAAAAACATCCTCAATCAAATAATTGGCTTTAAACCAGCCAACGAAAGATTGTGCAGCCTCAGGATACGTGACAAAATGTTCAATATGACCCTAATATGTGCCCATGCACCCACTGAAGATTCAGAAGGGAATGCCAAAGAGGAATTTTATGATGCCCTAGAAAGGTTGTATGAAGAAGCACCTAGACATGATATCAAATTAGTGTTAGGAGACTTCAACGCTAAGATTGGCAAAGAAACAGTATACAGACCAACAATTGGAAGCTACAGTCTACACGAAGAAAGCAACGATAATGGAACGCGTCTGATTGATTTTGCATCTGGCAAAGGCATGACCATTAGTAGCACTAAGTTTCCACACAAAAGAATACACAAAGAAACATGGAGGTCACTCACCAGATGGGGTGACAAGACATCAAATAGATCATGTGCTAAAAGACAGGCGACATGGTTCAGATATTCAAGATGTCAGAAGCTTCAGAGGAGCAGATGCCGACACAGATCACATGTTAGTCAAAATAAAGTATAAACAAAAAATAAGTATTTTTCACAACACAAAAGCAAAGATAACAAACCGATTTGACTGCAAAAAACTAATAAAAGAGCCACAAACAAAAGAAAAGTATGCACAAGAAATTAAAAGCAAACTAGAAACACTAACAATAGATAATATTGAAAATCTAAATAGCCACTGGGAAAGATTAAACAAACCATAAAAAACACATCGGAAAGTGCCATAGGGTACAAGCAAAAGAAGAAAAGAGCTGAATGGTATGACGATGAATGCAAAAAAGAAGTGGAAGAACGAAACAAATTGAGGATGATAATACTACAAAAAGCATCCAGAAAGTCAACTCATTCATACAGTGAGGCTAGAAGGAAGGCTGCTAAAATATGCAGAAAGAAAAAACGTGAATGGGAAAAAGGAAAACTAGAAAAACTAGAGGAATACTCAAAAGAAAAAGAAACAAGAAAAATGTACATGGCCATCAAAGAGGAAAGTAACGGCTTTCAATCAAGATTTCACATGTGTCTTAGCAAATCAGGCGACCTGCTTATAGAAAATGAAATAATTATAGAAAGGTGGGCGGAATATTTCAAAGAAATGCTGAACATTAAAACTAACAGCCAATGAGATGTATCAAACATTGCAGAGAACGATGGTGCAGAAATAGAGGAACCAACCATAGAAGAAATAAATAATATTATTAAAAAGACCAAAAACAATAAAGCAACAGGAGAAGATAACATAAATGCTGAGTTACTCAAATATGGAGGAGACACACTACACTTAGAAATACACAAGATGGTGAATAAATATGGAAAAAAGAGATAATGCCAACAGAATGTGAAACAGCCTTAATAGTTCCACTCCATAAGAAAGGTTCGAAACTTAACTGCAACAACTACAGAGAAATCTCACTTCTCAACACTGTTTACAAAATACTAACAAAAATAATAGCCTGCAGAATAGGGAATTTCAGTGAAACAGTATTAGGTGACTATCAATGTGGTTTCAGGCTTAGCAGAGCAACCATGGACCACATCTTTCCCCTTCGAAACACCCTAGAAAAATGTTATGAACATAATATAAACCTACACCAGCTGTACGTAGATTTCAAGGTGGCATATGACAGCACCAATAGAAATTATCTTTACAAAACATTGCAGGAGTTATGTATCCCCAACAAGCTCATTAGACTAGTACATATGACATTAAACAACTCAAGAAGCAAAGTGAAAATACAAGGGGAAAGCTCAAGAGAATTTAAAGTAAACCAAGGACTTAGACAAGGAGATTCCCTTTCGTGCATACTATTCAACTTAACCCTAGAAAAAGTCACAAGAAACGTACATTTGGATATGCGAGGAACTATAATACACTACCTCAGAAGTGAAAAAACAAAGTCTATGAAAACAGGAACAATATTTACAGAACCCATCCAGTACCTTGCATATGCTGATGACATAACATTGATAGGAAAGCAAAGCAAGGATATAGCAAAAGCATACATAGAATTAGAAACTGCAGCTCAGAAAGCAGGTTTAACAGTAAACGAAACAAAGACTCAAAACATGCTATTACAAAGAAATGAAAAAGAAGGAAAAGAAAAAAAAATTCAAAATCAGTGATAAAGCATTTGAAAGAGTAGAAAACTTTAAATACCTGGGATCAACCATAAGTGAGAAAAACGATGTAATGATAGAGATCAAAAACAGAATAGAAGTAGGGAACAGAATATATTATACACTACATAAAATACTGAAAAACGGACAGATCTCCAGAAAACTTGAAAAAAAACCATATACAAAACAATGATCCAAATAGCAGTAACATATGGTAGCGAAACATGGACCATGAGGAAACAAGCAGAAAATATGCTAAACACATAGGAAAGGAAAATATTTAGGAAAATATATGGGCCAGTAAAGGACAATAATGAGTAGAGAAGTAGAACCAATTCAGAGCTGTACGAACTGTACGAAAAACCAAATAGCAGATGGTTGGAGGAAGTGGAGAAAGACCTTAAAGCCTAGGAGTGAGAGAGTGGAGGAAGAAGACCATGGATCGGGAAAAGTGGAGAAGTGTAGTATGGCAGGCCAGGGCCCTAAATGGGCTGTAGAGCCAAAGGACGAAGAAGACACGTGTTCTGGTTGTCTCTCCCTTGTGGTGGCCCCGTGTCTATTCTAACTTTCAGCAATTTCATTGTATATATTATACAATGTTAGTGTAAATCAAACTATAATAGACTTAGCCCATTATATTAATTATGGAATAGTGACTGATAATTCTTTTAGTCTACGTTTTATTTAACTAGCTCTACATAGCTAACAAACTACATATATAACTTATAAGCTATTCATTTTTAATAAAATATAGCTTTCAAAACTGTACAATTATTGGGTAAAACGTCATATTAATAGAAGCTGTGAACCATTAAGCTCTATATTGTGAACGGATTTCGTATGTTTAGCCATATCGTAAGCTCCTCCTCCTCTGTTATTTCTCTTTAGCTTCGACTTCCTCTTGAATCATTTTAATGTTTTATGAATCAAGTTGTAAACATGGCGGACAAGGCTGTCCGAAGTATTGGGTCGGGAGATCAACCAGTACCCATGAAATTATTTGCAACTTGGGAAGTAGAAAAATCATCCCCAAATTGCATTCCTAGGTATGAGTATTATGTGTATTAATCATTAATAGTTACTCTTATTGGTTAGGTGAAAATTTACAAGTCTAAGATGTCGAAAACACGATTTTTAAAAAAAAATCAGATGTTATGAAGGCTCAAATTTGGTCGGTAATTTAATAAGATATACAATTGAAAGTTCGCATATTAATATGCAGTGTTTTCATTGTAAATGAAGGTCTGAGTCATGTAGAGATTTTTTAATTGAAAAAGTCGTATATTTTCAGTATGCTGCTTTTATACCATTGTCGCCATTGATTAATAGGCTTGTCATGTTTACCTGTTTTGATCTTAGTCATTATCATGCCAACTTATAGGTTATCATGGATACCACCATGTCTGGATAATTTTAGATAAAATGAACATAGGATTAGATTTTTGATAAATTAGAGAAATACAATGGGGGCAATATTTGTCATGCATCCTATATTTGTTAAATACTTTATTTTAAACTATTATGATATTATGCTCATTTAATTTTGATTTCTATTTCTACTCAGTCTAGTAATTAAAAAGTAAATTAAACAGTGAAAGCTATTACTATAGGTACTTTGATAAAATTTTCAAAATGTATATAATATTTCAAATCATACATAGATCAATAGAGCTCTAAAAATGCTTTAAAATGATACCTTGTTTAAGTATGTATGTCTTTTGGCTATTGAGATAATCATTTTTTTGTGCCGAAAAACAGGGGTTTTTTACTATAGAAAAACTGAAGAAAATTGTGGCCCGAATTTTGAGATTGGGCAACTAAAACTAACATAACTTTTGAACCGTTTAAAATAGGATCCTCAAATTTTCACCACTGATAAATCATCCTATTTACTTTTAAAATAAGGTCAAATAAACATATTTAAATGATATTAGCCTATGCACTTAAAAAAAAAATAAATACAAGTGCTATATAATTTTAGAAATGAAAAATACTTGAAAGCAGCAAAAAACTAAATAAAAATGTTACAAGCCTCCAATTTTCACCAAACTTAAGTGGCTGCATGCATTTCATATTGCAATGAAAAACAACTAAAATAAAATTGATGTAAAATTTAATATAAAATGATTAGCAAAGAAAACACTACTATAATGCGATGTGATGAAAATACTAAATTCACAAAGAGACATGCATGATTAAGTGCAAAAATTATTTATTTCATTGTTGAATAATAAAGCAAATTTTAAGAAATAATTAAGATTACTGTATGCATTATTACAAACCATAAATAGTCAATTTAAATAATGTATGTAATATACATAAAAAGTGAAATTTTTCACCAAAATAAATCATGTATTTTAAATAAAAATGTTTTCATTATTAAAACATTGTGAATAAACAACTTCACACATGTAATAAGAAAAGATAAGTGAATGAGCCAAATTTCTAAAGATAATTTTACATCATTTAAGCTATCCTGATTTTTTAAATTTTACATCTTTTAAGCTATCCTGATTTTTCACCTTGGAGATGCTTTCTCTAGCGTTGTTCTTAATGCAGTACCTTTTTGAATTGAAAACTTTATAATGGCATCTTGATCTCCTGTGAGCTTTGTGTTTAAACACTGTTTTATTTACTTTGTATTTTGCCTTTCCATCCAGAAAAAAAAAAATGCTGGCATTGGGAGCTTTGCGCTTGAGAGTAAATAATCCACTAAGTACGTTCAACCCAAATGTTGTGGGCAGGAGCACTTGCTGCTTCGACCTTTATTTCCTCTGTAGGATATGCAAGATCGCCAATGAGATAGTGAGAAAGTCTATTTAACACTTTTGATGTGGCAGTGGCCACAGGATTTATAACTGAATTGGACTAGACAATCTGTTTTGTCAACTATCATTAATGTAGACAACATACCTTCTAAAAAAGAGGATGTCCAAAAGCATTAAGTGTGGTACTGATAAATATTCTGGCTCAACAGCATTGACAGTCAGAACATGTCCTAGCACCTGAATTTGAGCCATCAAGCTGTCATTCTTTAGGTCTTCCAGGGTTACACTTCTCAGAGTGATAGTGTTGTTGCAATACATTTCTAGGCACTGAATGATCCACTGCTTGTGTCTGTATACTACTCCAAATGAGTGAAACAGTATATGAATCCTGTAGCCACCATACCTAGGGAAAGTACATTTTTCTTTTAAGAAGGACTTGAAGCCCAATGGTCACCCTCGGCTTTGTATCTGAAAATTTAAATAAATTATACCTTGAATAGCATAAACATATGTACAATTTTTTCGCAATTTACATTTGAGTGGCTAATAGTAAAATACTTACGTCAACTATGAGTGGGGGTAAAGAAGATTAGCTGCTTGACAATCTGATCCATTATGTCTTGCTGGTGATTGAGTTTGTTTTGAATTCTTTTCTCACTTCACTGGCTATTCCATCTAGATTCTAGCAGATGACAATGTAGCTCAAGTAGCGCAATTCCAATTTTAAAGTATTAATATTTATATAGTAATTTTCCTGAAAATAAAAAAAGAAGTTAATGTTTAAGAAAGTTTATTCAGTAAATATTTAACTTAAGTAAATAATCACTACTGTTATAAATCTTTAATGAATAGAATACAAATTGCACTGTAGCTATATTATATTAATGTACTAGACTTATACTAGTTTTACATAAACACACAATATATTTCTACTGGATACTTTTTAGATAAAATATTAATGTTTTTATATTCAGAGCATATACAAGACTAAAAAAAACTTAACTTTGTTAAAGGATGGCAGATAAAAAATATTGATTTTGAAGGATTACTATGTATGGATTTAATGTTAAGATTAGCGCTGCCCGCGGTTGCCGTTATCGATAATAGGTAACTTTTATCGGCAAATAAGCGACTCGTCAAGAACACGGTTTTTTAATTTTTTGAGCAGTCAATCAACATAAAAATGATTAAATAAGATATTTAGAATATATTAACAGTTGATCGATCAATAAAAACATTGGGTCGCGACCTAATTAAAAAATAAAAGCAAAATTTATCTTACCTTATTTTGAAATGTTGATTCCTCAAAACGAAGATGGCGTAGTTAACAAAAAAATTCACACAGATTAACTTAAGGATAAGTTCTTTTAAAATTATGGCAAAGTAAAAATAAAATAATGAGTAAATTAAAGCGTTTCAGAAAATCACAGAACCACTGGTTCTAACTATTGCCAAACATGGCTTATGTAGCATACGGAGATTTTCAAGGCTATTTCCGGGTCGTTTGGGCACGGATATCATAGTACCTATATTACTACTATATGGAAATAAATTGCTGGTACAAGTAGTTTATTATGCTTAAGGATCATCAATTAAATTGAAAAGTTGCTCATTTTTCATTCAGTAGTGAGACTTGAATATGAATAATTGGAAATGGGACAGTAATTAAAACTAATTTATGTGTAAATTATGATAAATGCAGAAATCATTTCTAAGGCATCATATGTACAATATCTTTTAGATCATGGACCATGGTATTTGTCTGAATGGAAGTATAAATATTTTTTTTTCAGTAATCTAATTTTTTTTCATGATTAATTAAACTAAACAAACGGCATAAACGTTAAGAGTTTATGATGTACAGTATGGAAATGCTGAAAATAGCTGATTACACTAAAAGGAACTAATAATTGTGAGAGATTTGGTCATTAATTAGAACAAGAGTCTCAGAACTGACATTGGATTCCATTTGTTGTTCTTGAACAAAACTTAGGTGCCAGAGTTCTCAAGCTTTACAAAGTTTCTAAACATCTGGAATCTTCCATTTCAGTGGGAACCAATCTCGCTTACTTGTTATGTCAATTAAGCAGTATTTGAGCACATTCTGAATGATTCTCCATTTTTTTCTGCTGTGTACTGCTATTTAAAAAAAAATTCTTTGCTGTTTCCTAAACTTATAATTGTTGGCAGATGCTATCTTCACAAAATTGATGCAGGCATGGCTGCACTGCTGCTCTGTGTAAAATTCTGATATGCCCTAAACTGTTAAAAAATGAATTGGCAAGATTAGCCATTTTGCCAATTGACAGTGTTGACAACACTGGATAAACACTGTTGTTTAAAAAAAATAATTGTTGTATGTTGAACTATAGCAGAAAAAACAAGAATTAAAGTAAAGTGAAATAACTAATATTTTCACAATGGAATACAAATTTCAGTGGAAAATTTAAGGTCTGTGTCTTTGGAAGATTCCAATTATATGAAATAGTGAGAGTTTTTAAAATTAGATTTTATTCAGACAAGCATTTGGTATCTAACTGCAGGTAAATAAACAGATAATTAAATGATATAAAAGAAATAAATAGCTTTACATTTTAAAAATTTCACAGATCTCAAAATATCTTAATTACTTTTGTTTTTGTAGAAATGTCTGGGTGAATAATGGCTATGCATACTTTCACTATTATTTGTATGTACACAGCATTGCTTTGTAGTAATTTATGTAATACTTTTGCTATCTAGTTTTTCAGATATGCTATTACCATTAAATATCTAATTTGAGTTGTACTGTAATTTGTAAATTTTTATTACAATACTGAGCTGAAATATAATAAAAATGTGTACTAATTCTGTATAATCAATGTAAAAGGTACATTTAACTTGTGCTATGTGAATTATTTGATTGTTATTTTCAATAATTTCATTGGTTTAAAAAGAAAGCTTCAATTGTATTTTCTTTTCTCTCTTTATCTCCTTAGATTGTGCAGTCTGACCCTAACTAGACTAATAGTACTTAAACCACTTGAAACAGAGCTGACATCTCTGTTAATAGCTGTTAAAATGCAGGTAAATATGTTTTTAATGAAAACTCTTTGCAGTATTATTATTGAGCTTTCACTATTAAATATTTTTTAATTTATTCAATTAAAAAAAATGTACATAAAGTTTCCCTTATAGAGCTTAGACAGGCCATTAGGTTTAGCTGTTACATGTATATAGAGTTCATCTGTTTCTTTGTGTCAGGTGCCTATAAGGATGCGATGAAATCTCTTAGATCCTATGAGCAAGAAAGATTTACATTATTAATATACACTATAATAATAATTAATTCGAAAACATTATTATTGTTTGAAAATGTATTCTGCAGAATTCTAAAAGAATTCTTCGGTCCAATGAAATAAGAGTGCCGCCAGGGGGATTGTTGGACACAGATCTGGATCTTTCATTTTCCCTTCAGGTTAGGCTTGCATTAATTTCCGTGCTGTGTTTTAGTTATTTGTGTTTTTTTATTATTTGCAATTTTTAATACTTTTACCCAATCATCAATTCCAGATTGGGAGTTCATTGATAAATGTACACTGTACAGTTTACTAAAAACAATATTAACTGATCTAATAGAAGTGAATATATTTCTATTTTTTTTTAGTATCCCCACTTTTTGAAACGTGATGGTAACAGATTGCATGTCATGCTGCAAAGAAGAAAAAAATACAAGAATAGAACATTTCTAGGATTCAAGACATTGGCTATTGGTCAAATTAATATGTCCCAAGTAAGCTGTTAATTTAGTTACGAATTTTATTTAGCAGTATCTGTGAAATAGCTTACTATTGTTGATTTTTGCTAGCAATGCAGGTAATTTTAAATAAAAATTTATTTGAAGCATTATATTTTGGAATACACTGTTGTACTAGATGTTGTAAAAAGTAGAAATTATCTTTTTACTTTAACCATCTTCATAATTTGTGGGTAACATTGCATAAATCTAATTATTATTAGTTTTTTTATATATTGATGATAATATGCATAACCATTTGAGGTATCATATTTAGATTATTTATTGAAGAAAATTTATTACATTAAAATTTGTAAATACAAGTTATATTCTTTTTGTTGTAAATTGTACTTTCTAGTTTCTTTCCTAAGTTAGTGAAGTCATAAGTATGTTTTTTTTTATAAAGTCTTGGTAAGATAATATATTAATTAATGATTTTTTTCTTGAATTACAATTTATAACCAGTAAACCTTAAACTAGATTCAATTTTATAATAAGTGTGGATTTTAATTTTACTTGTCCTCATGCTCATTTAGAGAGCAAAGTGACTGTATTGAACACAATTTTGACACTGGTTTCAAATTTTCTAACTGATATATTTCTTCATACTGTGTCTTATGAATGCCATTAGGATAAAATTATCTCTTGATTTCATGTCAAACTATTTACCATAATTGACTTAGTTTATTTGGCACAAATTTTCTAAATTTTCTTCCAGGCTACACTGGTATAAAAAATCACCACAAAGAACACATGTTAATGTGGACATAGGCAAACTACGGCCTGCTGCCCAAAATGATCTGTTAGGCTGTTTTATCTGGGTCATGCTTAGCTTACCTTCATTTGTTTACATCAATATCTTAACATTTACATTTTATTTATATTAGTTCATATAAACACTCACCCATCTGCTCTTGGCCTGGTGCTACTGTCAAATATAAGAAATCATTCTGTTCTGAGGTTTAAACATATGTGTCATTATTGACATTGCAACCAATAATCTCCACTTAAGCCATAGGTTTTGCAAACTCACCACCCTATTTATCCTAACAGGCTGATAATCTCAAATGCTTATAAATCAAATTCTTATGTTGACGGTGTCAATGAGTTAAGCACTCTTGATATTTTATGAATATCTTCTTCTGAAAAATGCAGTTCTGGACTAAATAGGCTCAAAATTATAGTAAAATAGGATAATGAAAGGTCATAAATTAGTAATTTTGTTAAATCTCTTGTTAGGTTCTTCAGTGTTCAATGGACAGAGAGCTTTTTTTATATAGTGATGTGAAAGATCAAACTAACCCTGTGGCCAAACTAGTTTTGCTGGGACTAACTAGCCAGCCCGTTGACCATGAAATAAATGGCCACAGAAAAAATGCTTCTTCTGATGTCGGTAATATATCTAGCTTATTTTTAGTTCATCTTAATATTTTTTCCATTAAAGCCAAATTACCATAAAACAGATGTAATAATTTTTTTATTCTGTTGAATGACAGATCGGTCACCAGATATTGATAATGACAGTGATGATGACGATGTCCCAGAATATAATGACGATTCTTCCAATGATGATTTAAGTGATAGTGAGCCAACGATGACAGAACCAAGAGCCAGACAGAGAAAACATAGTAGATCCAAAGCAAGACCAGCAGTTACGGTAAATGAAATTAAAATTTGATTGATGCTTTTTCATTTATTATTTATGTAGGGGGAAAAGCATTTAGTGATTTTATTTATCTTTCAATTGGTCTTTTCTCAATGCAGTTTATTAATTTGTCTATTTTAGCAACGGAATATCAAACAGAAGTTTAGAGCTTTGCTGAAGAGATTCAAAATTTCTGAAGATGTGAGTTATTGTTATACTGTTTTCTAACTAATGTTCTGAATGTAACACTTGTGCATTATTTTTAGTCCCAGCTTTGGGTAGAAGGAATCCAGGCAAGTTTTTACCTTGTGAAAATGATTAAAAGGACACTGTAGTTCAGCTTCCCTCAAAAGACATCAACAACCATGAGGCCAGCACTTATTATTTAGAGGTTCTAGTAATATTAAGTTAACTGTTTACAACTTCTACTCTTTAGGTTCTTACCACTTTAGACTCTGAAGCAGATCACGACCAAATACCAAATCCCCAAGAGCTGGATGATCTGTTTGATGAGCTTGAAGACTCAGACAGTGGTCCTGAACTTGATACAATGAGTGTTATGTCGACTCCTAAACCAAAGTTGAAGTTAGTATATCTCTAATAGCTCTCTAGTCTGATACTTTGTTACTATTTGGGTAGTTTTAAATTTATTTGTAGAACATTAAAATATGATATTTGATCGATTTTTAGGCCATTCTTTGCTGGAAGAGGTGCCACACCAGAAACAACAGAACAACCAAAGTCTTCCTCACAGGTATTGTAGCTGTTAAACAGTAAATTTACTTTCAACATGGCAAAAAAACACTATGCATTCAAATGTGTCCAACGTACGACTAAAAATAACCAGTAAATTTGAGAATTAAGTTTATCTGCCAAAGTATTGCTTCTGGTACATTCATTGTGGGTACCATTAATGGAGACTGTTAAATATTTATAGATAGAAAAAGAACATGAAACCATTTGAATGGTTAAAATTCCCTACATTTAGTTTGATCAGAATCCATTAATAAATTATGGACTGTATGGGATTGTTTAGGGTTCATCGTCATACCCTTAACCAATAGAGTATTTGGGGGAACAAATAGACACATCCACAGACTTATTTCTCTATAATTGCCTGTCCTGAGCTGCTGTCTTTAGTTCGTTTATTTATAGCCCTATCCACCCTTTTGTCAAGCAGTATTTCTTGATCTTGGCCTTGACCAATCCGGCATGGTCATCTTTATCTGTTGTGCTTCCATGAATCCTTTCAGTGGGCTTGTAGACTTGGTGTTTGCCCATCTCCTCTCCAAGTCAGCAGTGAATATTTTTGTCTTAACCAGGGATTGAACCGTGTACCCTTTGCATGTGAGTTGAGTTCGCTATCCAGCCGCTACAGGGTTATAGTGGGGTAAAAAAGAAGTATTCATTTTACTCCTTCCTATCTTCTTTCAGATTGAAGTTTATGTTGCCTTTATGTTTTATTAAATCATAGTCAAGAGTACAATTTTTTAGTACAATTTTTTTTTTTAAAGAATAAAAACCAAGAATATGTTTGTATTAGTTAAAAACTTATCAAAATTTCTACACATTAAAAGTTAAATTTATTCTACATGCATTTGATGTATTAGGAAGTGTTTCGTATACCAGAAGAGACTCCAGTGAAACGAAGTGACTCAGATCTACACACAGTAAGTTTAAATTTAGCATGTAAACATGGTCCTTTTTCATAAGGCAAACACATTTTTTCAGATTATTTGTCCTTGCAATTATTTTTTTTTTTCTTGTGCATTTTGTACTGGTTTTATTTTACTTCAGTAGTGAAGGCTGTACGTGAAAAAAAAAAATGAACCTGATTTTTTCACATAGATTATGAGTTTGTTTTTTATTTAGTCATATGATTTCTGTTGTAGTTAAAAGCTGGTGGTACAATATGTGTGCATTGAACACTTGAGTTATGCATTTTTGGCTAGTTTGCACACAATGAATAATGCATGTATTATTAGAATCACACATCACAAGCATGGGTTTTAGTTAGTCTTGAGAGAATTTACTTAACAGCCATCTTGAAACAAAAACTAAGATTTCTCAAATCAGTTTTTATGTTCTACCTTTTTTGAATTTAACTAATTTTAAAAATGATTAAAAAAAAATAATTTTTTTTAAAATTATGACTGTTTGCATGCTTGAGTTTAATTTTCTTGAATGTAAGTTGTTTTTTTTATATGATTCTGGCAATAATTTTATTTTTTTCCCTGTTTCTAGCTATAAAATGACTGATTGATTTTGCCCAAATTAGAAGCGATCTAGTTTTGTTTATCCTCTATTTTTGACATACTCAAAAAACTTTTTCTAATCAGTACTGGTATTCTCATTTAAATACATTTCTCTTTTTCATTAAATATTTCATTGTGATTTTTAATATATATTTAATAATTTATGCATCAAATTTAAACTGTCAACATTTCAGTCATCTCTTAATAGGTTTGTTTTTTTTTTTCAAGGAAATATTTTTTTCTTACTACATTCAGGCCATATTTTCTAACTTTCATGTAGTATGTTTTTTCATAAGAGGAATATTCAGCAGGCGAATTCAGCAGTTGGCCTATTGTGTGCATTTTATTTCCATTTTAGGGAGTTTCTTTGTTATATGAGTAAAAAAAAAAATTACATAAAAGTTGGATTGAAACAAGAAATCTATTATAGGTCTAAAATCATGAAATATTTATTTTATTGTCTGTGTGATGGAGAGAGAGAAACAATGATTTGGTTCAAACATTCATAAAAAGTGGGTAATGAAAAGATGTTTTTTTCAATTACATATACAATTTTATACATTTCTTAAGTTCTTGTTTGGTATGGAGAAAAGTATTATGTGTATTCATGTTTGCTATGCCTTTGTTATATTTTGTTCTCATTCTCATGGCTTAAAGTTTAAAATGATTACATTCGCCAGATACTTGTCTCACAGCTGTGCCAGGAAGTATGCTCTTTTGTAGCTAGTCTCTAGACATTTAATGTAGCTGAGGGATTTTTATACTCCTTATTCCTTATTAAAAGCACATATATTTTTTTTTTTGGTTTCATGGGCATCTGTCTGAAGCTAAAGGTTTCAATGGTTAATTTCTATTCTTCCTTCTCTTGCAAACTCTGAATTTTCACCTAAATCACATTAATATAAATAAATTATAATAAGGACAAGCATAATGAACATTTTTTGACAAATTTGTTAAATTAAGAGCTATAAAGTCAGTGTTGTTTTTAAATTGTTTAAAAAATAATTCAATTCACAGTTTTAAAAGAGTAAAAAAAAATAGTTATTTTTATTTCTGATTCAATGCTATTTTTTTTGGTACAGTGTTTTTTTTTTAAAACTGCTTTGGAATCAAGCTTCAGTCTCTTCTCTGTCTTCACAATGATATATTAAACAGTGAAACTCAGGCTGCTAGGTTCTGAATTACTGATTTCTTTTTAGTTATAAAACATTACATTAATAATAATAATAATGTAACAGTGCTTTCTTTGCTTAGTTTTTTTTATCATCACTTGACATTAACAGTTAACATCACAGTTCCTGATAGATACACATTTAAACGATAATATACGCAAACAATTTTCAGGTGAAAAAGACCAAAATCTATCTTTTAATGTTAAAGCTTTTTTAATGTGAAAGTTCATATTTTATTAACTTTTTTTTTTTTATACTCTAAAGCTGATCCTTTTTTTTTTCTATTGGGTATTATTATGCTCACTTCTATTTCTCAATATCATTACTATCATTACTTCCATATTTAACCTCATTGACACATTTTTTAAAAAAAAAACCATTCCTACCTTTAGTAGAAATACATTTCATTTGTCAAGAAAAGCAACTTTTTTTTTTTTAATGCGGGTTAAAACAATTTTTCTTTCATATTTTTTAAACTCTATATAAGTTAGAGAAGATAAACAACTGATATTAAAACAATTACTTGTGGTTGGCTTATTTAAAATATTTCCCAGATCTGGTTGGATAAAAAAAAAATTTGACTCAACTGATCTGTGAAATAATTGCTTTCTTAATGACCTTGATCTTCATATCCAAATTTAAGTCTTTGCTTCCTGAAATGTGTTTTATTTTCCAATAGAATTTAGTTTCTATGTGAAATGTGTTCATTCTTTGCAGTGCATTTTTTTTTAAAACTAGGTTTTAAATTTCTCATAATACTGTGCAGGCAGAAACAAATATTTCGCTTCAGTTATCTGCCTGATTATATTGTTTTTTTATTACGATTTTATTACTAGATGAAATAACACGAGGCCTCACTAGTGTATGGTTAAAATATTATCTTTGTAATTGTATAGTTACATTTAGTGACTTAGAAATCTTTTTTTTTTATCGCCAATACATGTACTAAAAAAATTTTTCTACAAAAACTTTCTAAATGCTGTACACTTTATAGTCATTGTTTGCCAGTCATCTCTGATTATATGTATCTTGAAAACTAGACCTATCAGCATCAAGGATCTCACAAGTTTTTACTTTCCGAAGATTATTTCCTACTTTTTTTTTAAATGTGTGTAGACTTGGATTCAACTTTAGAGAACTACTTATTTACATAAGGTTTTTCATTTCAGGAAAAACAGTTTTCCATGTGGATTTTTATTTTCATGTCTGTTTTAAACTAATTAGTTTATGTTCATATTCAGCTTCCTGGAAGTTGTATTTTACTGTTAGTATAACTTGGGTTTCTTGAGATTAAGTTGCCATTTAGTATGATATTTGCTGTCTATAGTTTACTTTGGGAAGAAAATGAGCTAAATACACACCAAAATGTAATCTAGAAATTCATATTATTGGAGTTCATTTCAGCTCACTTAATTATTTAATTGATAAATAAAATATTTTATGATTGTGGGTCAACTAATTATTGAGATGATGCGAGTTAATTTCAGTTCACTTAATCCGTTAATTGGTAAAAAAAAAATATATATATATTGTGTGATTAGCTTTTAGTGATTCTCTCGTCTAACTTGCTCAGTGGCGACAGTCAGACCTTGAATATGAAGCATCAGATTCTCAGAATGCCAGCACCAATGAGTCATCACCAAGGCAGCACTCCCCTCGACCCAAAAAGAAAGAGCCAATACGAGACCGTATTAGAAGTACATCTTACAGGGAGAAGAAGACGAGGAAGGAGTTTAAGCAACATCGTAGAAATAGTGTTGGGGAAGTGGGGTCACTGGTTAGTGGACTTGCTAGCAATGTCTCTTGTCTTTTCTTATTCCTCATTGCCCACTGTATTTATCTTTTACTTGTCCACACAACTCAGTCAGTGATTTTATTATGAGAAGTATTATTTGACATTGATTGCTAAATTTAATATTTTGTTTAATGTTTGTATTGTCAACAATATACTTCTACTGTTATTGAAAATCTAGTTAAAAAAGGCAAAGGTTGAAGATCAACATTGTTTTATAAACCTTTATCTCTCTAATGATTATTTCAGAATAAAATAATAATCTAAGTTATTCCTTCTGTAGATTTCTTAAAAAACGTATATCTTTAACCTTTGCTTTGTAAACAATATATATATATAAATTGGTCATTTGAGAAATACTTAAATTACTCTTTATCAGAATTATAAATAAAAAATATTCGGTTGTTAAAAGAAAAATCAAATAGAATTTCTTCGGCGTCAACCAACAGACTGTGCAACAGTTTTACATAAGAGTGTCTTCACTTCTTGTCTACTGAACTGTTTCTCACTTTGCTTGTATTATAGTACCACACTTCAAAGTCATTCACACAGAATTGTTGAGTGTTTCTGTATATTGGCCTCAGTGTAAACATTATCACCTACTCGCTTCATTCTACTTGCCTGAACTATGTGTTTTGTGCTATTTTTTTTTATGATTGGTGAGATACAGGAGAATGTGCTATAAACAACACATCACTGTACAAGTTACATGCATTTTAAAACTAATGTTTCAATTAAGCATTGCCAAGTGCCACCATTTCTTCTGAGATGTTAATTTTTTGTTTTCATTTAATTTTTTTTTTATGTAAAGTATACTCCAGTAACAATAATGGTATGTATTGTTGTCTACATGCTAGAAATTTTTGTTGCTACTTTATTAACAAAGCAGTACAAAGTATGAAATCTGGATAATTGAAAATTTATTCAAATTTTATTATAAATATCTATAAGCTATGAAGAATTTTTTTTTTCATTAACGATATTATAGATTTCTCTCTTGTAACACATTATATTTATCATAAAAGCTGTTCTTCATATAAATAATCTCTGCAAGCTATATAAATATAGATTGTCCATATTTGCATACTATAGTAATATTAATGGCACTGACCTGTATTTAACAATATCTGTACATTGAAATACATATTGGGAGATGTCTCAGTAAAGTAGTATTAATGTTTTTCTTCTAGGTTGTTGATGAAATGATTCACATTATATAAAAAAAAAAGGTTTAAGCTTACTAACATTTAATTGAACTAATTATTATTACAACTCTTTTTGACAGCTTCCTTTGAAAGTTATTTTCTAGGCCTAAATTAAGCCAGACTTGATGGAGTGACTGCTTTTAAACTAGTATTAACTAAATGTATTAGAATTTCTGTACTTGCTTAACCTTTTTATTTTCATCATTTTTATTTTTAAAATAGTAATTAATATATAAATGATGCTCTTAGGGCACCATTGAAACACTTCATTATTTTATAGATAAAAATAAACAAAATATTATAGTTCATCATTTCTTCAATAGACCTAGAGAGTGGGGCTCTGTTTTGCTGCACTTTAAAAAAAAATGCTCATAGTTTGCTTTAAGAATATATGTTTTTGTTCATGACATATATTTTTAGAGAAGAAAATACTTATGAATATTATTAATACATGTAAATTACTCATCATGATTTAGTTGCTGAAAAAAAAACTTTTTCAAGTGTTAAACTGTATCAAACAAATTTTTTTGTCTTTTGTTAATACCCATGATATTAATTGTTTTATTCCATGTTTTTAATGTTCTGTTGTTTTATCTAACAAAATGCTAACATGGATTTCTTTCTTTTTTTTTTTTTTTAATTCTTTAATTATTACTTTAGTTACTTTTACTTTTTGTACATTAATTTTTTTTTCCCCATTAAATTTACCTTTTAAGTTTATTTTGTCAAAAAAATAAAATTCATTGTGCTAAGAATAAAAAATTTTTTTCCAGCCCAGAAAAGCTTTGTTGGATCAATTGAGCTCTGTATTTGATGGAACAGATGATCACTTACCGGAGTCAATTTTTATGATCAACACATCTGAATGGCAGGGTCAAATGTTGCAACAGAAACTTCAAGATAGACAACTCCGTTTAATTTGTACATGTACTGAGGCAGACGTGAAGGCAGCCATTTGTTACCTGGTGACCAAAATTCAAAAATTGTAAGATATTTTTTGGTGGTGTCCATTAATGATTGCGATTATAGGTAGTTCAAATATGATAAATTAGTGGCTTGCAACTCGTCAGCAGAAAAAGTTTGATAATCTTAATTTTTTAAATTATCATATTTAAATTAAAACTATGTTCAAAGCTTTTAGAATACATTTTTGAAAGTGTCAAAAGTTTTTGTGATAATATACCAAATCAATCAAGTTCTTTAGAAAAAATGATCATTAAAGATTAATTAAAGTCTTTATTATTTATTATTTTGTATAAGACAACAGAGACACATATTCTGTAGACATTTGTATTTTGAACATGTGAAGTTCCTGTGAGGATGAGATGTTAATTTATTATTTGAGCCTATATGCCACTAATGGGAATGTTTTTTGTAGTGCCCATATTTCATCCCCATCATAACTGATGGTGCTAGAGGCACCACAGGAGACATGGAGAAAATCTTAACCATGTCCTTTTGTTTTCACCGGAGATAGAACCTGGGACCCTCAGACCAAGTCATGTGATCTATGCTGATCGACCATCTGATCAATAGAATTGTACATTTTTTACTTTTAAAGTTTTCTGAATAGCCTTTTCTGTAAGCTGATAATGTTTTATCCAATCACTGTCACTGCATCTTATATATTTCATGATGACAGTGTCAACAGCAATGCTCGAACCCCTGCTCCTATAAAAGTTGGTGTGGTTGGGGCAGATGCTTACATCAACTCTGTGTTGAGACCATATGTAGAACATTTCTCCAATAAATCTCCAGACTGGCAGAACTACATGAAGTTTTTAGTTATTCCCTTTGGTGAGTAGTTAATTTGGAAAGCATATTTTTAATCAAGCACTTTTTTTTTAAAAGACATAAATTAGTGTTACATGTATCAGGTAGATAACATGATCCTCTGTTATGTAAAGAATAGAACTGGATTAGTCAGAAAGATTTATTTAAAAATAAATCACAAGGCTCTAGGTTATTGTGGTAAATACCCAACAATATTATATTTTTGTTGCTGTTATCATTTTATTGTTAAAGGAATAAATATATTTTTTTTTAACAATTCCTTTGATCCCAATTATTAAACCCCACTTTACTTTGCTATGGTAATGATGTTTCTTTTTACTAGCACACATTAACATCAACTTAACTGTGAATATACCTTTGTTTGAGTTTTCCATGATACAAGCTTGCACTTGACTGAATTCTTGATTCTTATGATGAGCAAGCTTTACATTTGTGCAGATGCAGCATATGCTCGTTAAAGTGGGAAAATTGGTTGAATTTTAGTCAGCTTTTTTTTTTTGCTGTCTAAATAATCAATGAGTGTAAAAGAAAATGATGATAAGACAAATCATATATTATTGATTTTAAGAAGAAAATGATTCGTTGAAGACTAGGTGCCAAACACTACGGAGCACTTTATCTGTGTTCACCATTTTGAAGGAGGAGATGATTAACTTGAAAGCGTATTGTAGGCACCAATCGCCGCTTTTTTCTTGTTCCTCTAATTTTGATTTTGCATTTTCTATAAACTATATTTAGCTGTAAAAGTTGAACTTCCATAAAGAGCTGATAACCATTTATTTTTTGGTGTTTACAGTTTAAATTGAGCAGTCTAAATTGTTGCTCTTTAAATGTAACCAAAACTCATAATGAAAACTTGCTGAAAGAGATATATATTATAAAAATGATGTAATATTAAGAAAAATGTTTTTTTCAGTAGAACAAATTTAGCTCATTCTTTTTTTTCCTGATTTTTCTCCAGGTCACAGTAGTGTTGGCAAGTACATCGCCAGTGTGGACAGTACTTATGGCTCATTGTTCCTTGATCAGCAGTGGAAAGATACATTTGAAAAACCAGAGTCTCCTAAATTAGGTCAGGTCAACAACATTTGTCTCAATTTGCCTACCAACCAATATAACAATGAATTAGAGGCTTTATTCAACTGACATTTCATTTCAAACATTTTTATTATGTTCTTTGATTCAAAGTTAGTTCCTATCTTATCTCATTTGGCAAAGTTGATTTTTTTTTTTTTTTCAGATTGTCAAGACATTATGAATAGAATATCTAAATACCTGAATGGGGCTTCGGGTATACATCAAATGCCAATAGCTGAAGCTCTCATTATGTGCAAGGGAAGAAGGTAATTATTGCTCACCAATCACATGACCCCTTGATTCAGTTGAATTGACGTGTTATTGATGTGCTATAAATAATGTATTTGGACCATCAGAGAGTTAAACTTCTTTTACCTGTTTCATTTTTTTACAGCTCAGATGAAGTGTCCTCACAAATGTTTATTCCCTTCCTAAGTGTAAGTTTTTAATCCATCTGTCCTAGTATCTTGCTTTGGATTGTGCAATCTTCATTCATTGATGTCTTGTACTGTAAAATGTTATTAAGCTTGAGGGGCAGTTTTATTTATATATTTTTTAAGTAACAAAATATACACAGAAAAAAAAAATAATGAAAGTTTCCTTAGCCCTAAAACGCAGATGAAGTGTACCCATTCAAAGCTGGGTGGACTTGAGCGACTTTTAACCAATTTATTCCCATGGTTCTCATCGAAAAGCCCGGGACTCTTTTTTTATGTTGGTAGTCGAGTGCTCTACACTGCTCAGCCATCTGTCCCTCTTGTTTTTTGTTTTTTTTTAAAGTAGAGAAACACAATGCATTAAGACTAATTATTGATACTTATAATTAAACAATGTATTAAGACTAATTATTGATACTTATAATCTAATCCAGGTTTTTTGTTTTGTCTCTTTGTAAACAGGAAGTGAGAATAGGCACTCTGGATACTTTCAACTCTTCAGGTACAAATTAATCAGGAACATTTAAGGCCTTAAAGACACTAAGATTCTTTATTCTTACTCTTTGATTGTTAACATTTTAAACTCTTTTAGAATTTAAATGATCAATCCTGTTAGTTTTTTGTTTTGTTTGTTGCTTTTTTTTTAGTCAATTTATTGTCTTGTATTAACAATGGAAATCTGTATACATTGGTACGTGCAATGTAGCTCACATTGTGAAATGTTTGCCCATATTTTCTTCATCCCAGTTGAGTATGATGATAGCCTTCCACCAGTTAGCCTGTCCAGTTCCCCCCCAGCTTCTACTCCTGTATTAGAGAAGACGAAAGATGGACACACCCCTCCTAGCTCACCAAATATTGGCGCCACCACATCTGTTGTCTCCCCACCTGCCAGGTAATAATGCACACTTTCATTTGTACAATGTAGCATAGGATCGATCAGTACAATGTAGTATAGGATCGGTAGAATGTAGTATAGGATCAGTACAATGTAGTATACGGTCAGTATTTTCTGTATTTGAAGCCAAAGGTGATAAAATAGATGCAAATTTTCTAATTAGGACTTAAAAAATACCTGTGTTAAATTTTTCCATTCATAATTTGAATTTCCTGCTGTATGTATACACTGGTATATATACTTTTTTTTTAAAGAAATCCCTACAATATAAAACAAAATGATGCTTACATTCTGTGCCTGGTCCTCTTTATTTAATTAATTATGTTAATGGTTTTTTTCTAATTGTGAATGTTGGAGAATGGATGGTTGTGTGGGGTGAGATGAAATCTCTTAAATCCTTATAAACCACTAATGGGATGGCTTTTGCAGTGTCCTCTATTCCCACCATCGCGGATAGTGCATTGGCATTAGAGGTACCACAGGAGATATGGCAGGGACTTAACCATGACCTGAAATATCTGCTGGTCCTCACCAGAAATCAAAGTAGGGACCGCCAGGTTGACAGTCGCACAACTATCCGTCCATTTGGGTAGAGCTTGCTACTTTTTACCTGAAGGTCCTGTTTTCGACTCAGGATATTTTCAGATCCAGGTGAACGTTCCCAAGTCCTCTCAGATAAAAATGGGTCCCTAATGTTAATTGGGGAAGCGTAATTAATGTGCTAGTCACCTACATATGTTATTACAAGTGCCTCCATAGCTATCTCAGCTATGGTGGGGAGGAAAAGAAGAGCACTACCAAAATTGTTTCATTAGCGGTTTATTGGAGAGAAGCATCTTATCCTATTAGGGGTTGAAACAAAAGTTGTGGGTGTCATACCATCTCTGCCCCATACTTATATCAGTGAAAGTGATCTATGTGGGAGAAATGTAATTCTAAAACATTTTTATATTCCAAACAGCAACTCAGGAACAGCACTCACCACACTGTCTTCCCCTGCAGAGTTCTTGGACTTGCAAGTTGATTACTGGGTTGTCACCCCTCCTAAAGCGGATTCCCTGGACAAAGATAAAAAAGACAAGAAAGATATGAACAAGTGTTCTTTGAAAACAGCCTTCAGAGCTCTGTACGCTAATCGTCTTCCTCATAGTGGAGGGATTCAGTCAGCCACTTTTTCACTGATGGTTGTTACTAAAGAGAAAAAACAAAAAAGTAACTTTGAAATTATAATAAACCTAGAAATTTATTATCCCTAGTTTGAATTATTATCCACTAGTTGCAAGTACCCGGCTTTGCCCGGGTTTAAAATAAGTTTTTTGTTTACCTTTTGTTTTCTCCCTACCCCCTCTCTCTCCCTTCCTACCCCCTCTCTCCCTTTCTCTTTCCCTCCCTCCCTCCCTCTACTTCCCTCCCTAACTCTCCCATCTCCCTCTCTCTCCCTATCTCCCTCCCTCCTTCTCTCACCCCCGTCCCCCCTCTCTCCACCTTCCTCCATTCCTCTGCCCCCTCTATCTCTTTATCTCTCACCTCACTCCCTCCCATTTCTTCCATCCTCTCTCTCCCTCTCTCCTTCCCTCCCCTTTCTCTCCCTCCCTCTTTCTTTATCTCTCTCCCTCCCTCCCCTCTATCTCCCTCCCTACTCCCCCCTTCCTTTCTCTTTCCTTCCCTCCCTTTCTCCCTCCCTTTCTCCCTCGCTCTCTCTCCAACCCTCCCTCTCCCTCCCTCCCCCTTTATCTCCCTCCCTCCCTTTCCCTCCCTCCTTTCCCCCTCCCTGCCCCCTCCTTCCCTCTCCCTCCCTGCCCCCCTCTCTCTTTATCTCTCTCCCCCCTCCCTCTCTCTGTACAATTAAACGTCAAATTACGCTTCTTAAATAAACAGAAAACCTTATTTTAATCCAACAATATTTCCCCCCCCCTTCCCAACCCTTTCTTCTCCGTCTGTTCAATTACACATTCACTTGGTGCGCGAATACAGGGAATTCCCTGTGCATTGAATAGTAAAATACTAAAAATATTAATTACAATTAAACTACCCATTGAGATTGTATTAATAATGTTAATAATGTCACAGAAACATTTTAATTAACGTATTTCGGTTTATTAAAGTGCACCTTTAATTTTAATCTTCTGAATACATAAAACGATAGGTAAATAGATATGACTATTGATTTCACCATGTTTACAATTGGAGTTTCCGGAAGTTACCCCTCTTTTAAAAATGTATCATCGGGAAATGACGTCACGGAGGAATTTTATTTATAGCGCCGTCGAGATTACTTTAATATAGTAAAATACTAAAATAAAAATAATTAATTACAATTAAACTACCCATCGAGATGAAACGAAACATGTCCTATAACCTTCCCCATGTAATTATGTGTATGTGTAACAAATTTCACGTTATTTGGTTTTCTGGATCTTGAGTTATAAGGGAACAGACAGACAGACAGACAACAAATGCGTCTTATAAGTATAGAGATTATAATCACATGCTTTTTTTTAATTTTGCATTTTTTTGTTGATATCTTTTTGATTTGCATTTAAACATGAAGGTTTTAAAAAAAAATTTCTTCTTAAATGATTCTAAAATGATTTCTTTTAAAAAAAAATAAATTTACGTTGTTGGTTTTTTTTTGGTCAGTCAAAAAAATTCCGCTATCTAATACTTTGATTACATTCCCCAGTCATGCGGATTGGTAAAAAAGGCAAAGATTTGGAATCCAAAAGTCAAGCTATTGAGGGAGTCAGTAGAATGGTGTGCACCTCAAAAAGTCAGAATGTCAAATTGAGAGGTAGAAATTATTGGCAGGATTTCTATAATCTTTCTTTTTCTTTAAGAAAATAATGAATAGATTTGTTTTTTTCAATATAATGATCCTTTATGTCATAGATTTTATATAAATCACAATTTTTTAATTAGTCTTAAAATTCTGGAAGATAATAATTTTTCCATTAAAGAATGAAAGCTTGCCCAAAAAAAAATATTTTTCTCTTTTTTAACCTCTTATTGTTTTTTTTTTAAACAGTACTTGTGGATGGGGTGGAATGGAATGGAGTCAAATTTTTTCAGCTGTCCTCTCAATGGCAGACCCACGTCAAGTATTTTCCTGTTGCTGTTTTCACATCACTGGACCTGTAAACGAAAGAATAAAAAAAAAAAAATGTTGTTACCACCTGTTGCCAGAAAAGACCACTTGTGTTCAGTGTGTAAAAAAAAAAAAAAAAAACTTCGTAAATTCAACCTCATCTTCCATGGGGGAATAAAGTTTCTGACGGAGCTGTTCGGATTTCTAGTCTGTGATGTAAACAACCTATACGGAGGGTAGACAACATCTTAATTAAGCAAGTATTTCTAACATAGTTATTTTTGTTTGTTTTTTTTATAGTTAAATCCTATTTTTGAAAACATTAATTGGGCTTACCAAAAATTGATGTGTTCAACTCTTGAAAAAAAAAATGTTTGTACATGCTAAATGTATAATCTGTAATTTGTATATTGTATTATATTTGATTTATAAACATTGTGTAATTAAATTGTGAGTCACATAATTATATGAATAACAGTAGCTCTTAGTGAATTGGACCGCTCACTATAATTACTCAAAACTTGTACCAGCTAAGGCCTTATGTGCTTCATTGTCTCTGTTCATTTGCTTTAACTTTGTCTTTTTTTTAAATTCACTTCATTCTGGAGTCAAATATTCAGCCTGAGCTTAAATGTTGGAGGAACTTGATTTATTCAATGTACACCCATTTTAAAATCTTCCAGTTTTTTTTTTCTTCCATGTTTCCAGGCTATTAATATAATATATTAAAAATAAACTAAAACATTGGCCTCACTCTGTTTCCTGTTAGCCTGTTTGAGCAAAAAATAGAATTTTACAACCCGTTTCATTATTGAAGAAAATAATCCATGAAATCCAAATTATTTTCCTTTTTTTTTTGTCATTCATCACAAAAGACTTGAAAGAGGATAGTTTTCATTATTTTATTTTTAGTTCTTTCACTAAATAAGTCACTCCATTCTTTTGCTCTGTATCCTGTCATATATGCAGTTTAACAAATAATTATCGCTAAGTATTATAAGAAGTAATTCAGAATAAGTAATTGAAGCATTTGTAGAGTAATGGTTCAGTTAGAATTTTGTGGGCCATTTATACACATTTATATTCCTTCATTGTATTCTTGGAGTTTTGTTTCCTTAGCTCATGACCCTGTATTAAATAGAATTAGGGATCCCCCAGAGAAAATGGACGGCACATTAAATTGTTGACACCCTTCTTGTTGCTACCCCCACTGGCTGGGGAAGTACATTTCATTTTCACATTTCTCCATATTTGCTTGACAATGTTATAGTATTTAGAGTGAGTCATGATGGTCAAATGAACATTTTGTCATTCATTGTTGAAGGCTTCCATACTTAATTATTGGTTTTTATTATTTGACTCATTTCTTATGCATGCCGTCTAAAAAAAAAATTATGAATGAATGAGTAGGTCAGGAAAAAAAAAAAGCTAAGAAGTAGCAAGATGGCTATTTTGATTATTTCAACACCTTCTTAACCTCCTTTAACACCTTCCTAACTTTGCATTTACGTTGCTTCCTTAATAGCTAGGCCTATATTTATGTTAAATGTAATAATGTATTGTCAACTTAGTTGATTTCTTAACCCATACTGTATAGGTCTTTTATTTATTTTTTTTCCTCAGCTTTTACCTTTCAACAAACAAATTTGCATTTAACACATAGTTGTAAAGTTATTTAAAATTTTCTCAGGTTAATTCAGGATAAAGACGCAGTGAAATAAAAATAAAATATCAACAAATGTAATGTGATAATTTACTAAACATTAATAACAGTCACACCCAGTGTTCACTGCAACACCCAGTGTTCACTGCAACACCCAGTGTTCACTGCAACACCCAGTGTTCTCTTGAAATTATTGAAGCCCTAACTTGTTTCAATGAACATTTTTGAATGAAGGATATTTTCAAAAGAAACAAAAAATTGAACCAATGACTTTGCAATTAATGTCCATCCAAACACAACCAGAAATTAGATAATTATATTGATTCCTTCAAGAATCATCCTATGTGGACTGTACGTCTTAAAAGTTTCATTCTATTTGCTTTAGTAAAGTAGTCATTGGTAAAGTCACATGGGCCCCATAATGAATTTATGTTGGGATATTTAATGAATAAATAAATAACAATCTATTGATGGATATAGATTTTTTCATTGTGTAGAATGATTGCTGGTACAAATTAATTGAAGTCTAGTTGACTATTTTATCACTTTTTTTTTTACGTTTTTAACATAAACTGTTAGTTTTTTCTGGCATCTAATCTAAACTCAAAGTAGAATTTTATTAATGAATGAAACATATTCTTTTTACTACTCCAAATGTATTGAATGTTTGTATTAAATATTGAAAGAATAAATCTTGTTTTATATATATATATATATATTGTTTTTTTTAAGTTGCTGCCTTATTCAGGGCATTTAAATTATTAAATGTTCTAAAGCACACAATGAGCCATACAGAATGCAAAAAGTTTTGAATTACATTGATGTGCTGATATTTTTAGGAACCATAATTTAAATTTGCTGTTAATTACTCCAAGTCTGTTCTAATTCACAGCGTTCAAAAGCTGCTTCTATTTAAATGTTTTTTTTTTTTATTGCATTGCTATTTCACTTTTTAAAAAAGTACAATAAAAGGGTTCTATCCTCTAATGAAATGTAAAGACATGTAGGTTGTATCAATGTTTTGTTTGTAAAGACATTCCAGCAGAAAAGTTGCGATCACTGAAAAGCAATAATCATTTATTGATATTTTGGTGGGAAGTTATTTTATATAAACACTGCAAAAAAAATGTGAATTTTTTAATTTGAACATCTGTGAAAATTTGTTAATAACTGAACATTTCAAAATTATTTGTTTTCTTTTTGTATCTTAAAAGTTTAATTTAACTTGCCAGGAAGTATTATCAAAGTAGTTAAAATAAGAAAGTTAGAATGCACTCTATTGATGGATTTTTTATCAATTTAACATGCATGGTTAAAAACTTTTAAAGAAAATATAGCAAATAATATTAGTGTTAAAAGAAAAGTATTGTACATTGTAAATTTATCTCCTTATGTAATGGACCTGGTTGATCACTCTTAAAGACAAACAGATTGAGAATTTATTATTGTTTACACTTGTTTGACATCATTATCAAAACACACATTCACATAGCCTGCATTTTACATTCACACAGCCTGCATTTTACATTCACATAGCCTGCATTTTACATTCACATAGCCTGCATTTTGAACTTTGCAGCCCCTTCCTTTCTACTCCTAATATATCATAAGAAAATTGTATGGCTATTTATTGACCTCTATTATCTTTGAATAATTGCACTCAATAGTTTTTATGGCTGTCCCTTCTTTATTTGAGCTAACAATGTCATAGTTAAGCACTTTTTTTTTTTTCAAATCCAAGATAAATCCATAAATCTCATTGTCTTAAAGGTTATATCATCAATACACCTAAACATAATTGAATACATCAGAGTCTGAAGCCCATTCACTATATGAAGTAGTCAGTAGGCTCCGTCACTGCTTCTCCAGTAAAGGTCTTCCTACCAACTGCTGGAGTTATGTATCTCTTTTATCAGAACCATAAAGGCTGGTTTACTGATTCAGAAAGTATTAGAAAAACTTGTACATAATTGGTCAGTTCATGGCGCCTGTTGTTTAATTATAAATCTTTTTTTTTCAATGCAATTGTAAGTCGTGACAGTAAAATCAACCGTTCTGTCACGGCAGTCAGTATGACCCCATCGGCTCCCATTGTGGCTTGTACCTGATATTCTTCAAATGTCATAAGCTGCAACATTTTATTTTTTTTTTTGTTTCATGTGTGATGTCATGTGCAATACTGTACTCTTTCAAGGCTTGTGTCAGTTTTGTAAATATATTAGCCTAGTGCCTAGTAGGCTATGACTTGATTTTTATACAACACTACTTCAAGTGCAATGATATTTTTTTTTTACTGTGTAAATTTAGCTATGATAAATATTTCACTCTGTAACACTCTAGGCTCTTGTTTGTGGATCAAACATTTTTTTTAAATACTATGAACTATATGTATATATGTGATTGGATGACACATTCTAAGCTCAAGTTTTCCTTGAATGACTACAGTTTTGATTATTGAAGGTGTACAAGAAAAACCAAATCTTTATTTTTTTTTTTATTACATATTGTTGCTCGTATATGAACTTGGCCAGTAGCAAGTTTAAACATGTTTAGGCTTTCTTTGCACTTTAGAACTTTTAGACATTCGCTACTTTTTTAAAATTCACTTTTTATTATTTTTTTTCAATTAAATTTTTGATTATAGAAGAATGACTAAAACTTCACTCAGTTTGAAAATTATAAAAAAATTGTTCAGACCATTCACTTTGTAATGTTGTTGATGCATGACTGCAAACAAATTTGACATTACTTATTCTTTTTTATTGTTTCAAAAACTGGTCCATTTGAACTAGTCTTTTAAAAAATAAATTCTTCAGTTTATTGTCAGAAAATTTCTTAATCAAACCTAGTCACTGAATGAATTATTTTTTTTTACTCTTCATTTTCTGTACTTTAAAAGTGATTCAACACAATCAAAGTTGATTTAGCCATGCTTTAATTGTACATACGCTAATTTTATTTTTTCTTTCAAAACCGATTTGTTCATCATAAGAGTTGTATATGTCATTTTCTTTGTATCTTGACTTGTGGCCACAGATCACATTAAACACACCCTTGTAGTGGGACTTTAAATGTAAGTCAGCCAGAATATTTTGTTGGCTTCATGGCTGTCTCTAACATTGTTGCAGAAGAACAACAAAATTTTTTTTTTAATTACTGGAACTACTTAGTTGTAAAATAAAACGGCCTTTGTACTATTTATGTTTTCTTTCTGTTGTATCTATTTTATTGCATTTTTTTGTTTAGTTACAATTTGTAATGTTTTTGTTTAGAATTACACCATTACTGTGAATAATTAACAATTTCCCTCTATAATTTTTTAAATAGCTGATCTTTTTGATGCTTAAAGAAAAAAGTATAGTTTCTTATAGTTCAGAAACTTTAAGATCTTTTTTAAAGATTTTAAAATGAAATACTGTTGTACTTTCTATTTTCAAGTCTGCAAATGTCTAATGTGAATTCAATATTTCAAGAATCCGCAAATTCTTTCCTATGTAATCTAGTTTTTTGTTTGTTTTTTTAATTATACTGGTATTGTTTAACTTTTTTAAATTTCTAAGTTTTATCATATACATGTACATGTAGTATGCTGCATGATGAGATATTACATTGTATTAATATCAAAATTGGAAACGTGAGATTATTTCAAAAGCTGACTCCTTGGATGTCAACAAACTCAAAGATACTCAAAACATTTCATGGTTGGGACAATCAAATGAGGTTTTTTTTTTCTTTAACACTAAACAAATATTCTGATCAGTAAAACACATGTAGAGAATATTTAACACTAAACAAATATTCTGATCAGTAAAATACATGTAATAAAAAGACTTTTTGTCTCCCAAATGAATTATTCTTTTTGCTTCTGCTTAAAGTTGTCAATAGTATGCTAATAGTTGTGTTGATATTGACTGCTTCCCATGTGTATATTCAAATTCTTTTACATTTACTACGTTTAAGAACTGTTGGTTGCATAGAAAACAGTTCAATGCTTTATATTAACAACAATTATTGAGCACTTTATTAAAGCCATCAAATAAATTGAGTTTATTTTTGTTAAAATTGTTTTCAACAGAAGTGACTGATTTAAAAAAAATAGAAAGTCTTAAACAAAGGTAAATTTTGCATTCAGCATTCATAAATTAATTTTTCAGTTAAGTATTTTTTTCACCATTTTACCAAATTTTATTAGTTACCGAAATGACAGAATGCTTGGAAGCATTAATTCTTCTTAGTTTGACAGACTATAAATGATATTTCAAAGAAATCTATATAAGTATTTTTATAAGTCCATGAAATAGACATAATTTCCGTTCATTTGCTAAGATATAAAACTAGGAAATTTTATTTTAAAATTATTAAATGGCCAGGTATGCATTAAAAAGCCAGTTAAATTTATTTTGTGTACATTCTGTTCATGCTTTAGTTGTTTTGAAGTTAATTCATTCTTTCACAGCTAATGTATATGCTAAATTAGCACAATAGAAGTTTAAACTGTCATTAGGTACTTACTAAAGCTGAATTTATACACAGTAGAGAAAATTCTTCAAATTTTTCAGTTTCGTTTACCCCTTTTTTAATTTATATATATATTTTTTTAATATTTGTTTTTTATTCATACCTTGTGATAGATAAATGTTACCTAATTTGATTAGATGTATATATTAAAAGATATTTATGTCTTGTCTGATGTTGTGTTTAAATTTGTAATATACTGTACAAATCTACAAGCTGCTGCTAACCAATGCCTTTAGACAAGCATGAGGTAGCCAATTTAATTTGTATAGACACAGTGGGTTGAAAAACACACTGGATGACAAATTACCTTAAACAGGTAAAATTACATGAGACTTTAATGTACATCTTTAAATAAGATGTTTACATTAAATTTAAATTACATGTATAAGAAATATAACTACATTAGATTTCAATGTATATCTTTATTTAGCCTGAACTAAAAAAAAACTTTTCAGCGACTCTGCTGTTTTGAAATGTGTAAAAATTCACATTGTCAAGGCTTCCAGACTGCTAACACTGTCACTTGTATTGTAATTTTGTTTTCAAGTTAATTCTACATTGTCTCTATTTTCATTATTATGTCTACTTGTAATTACAATAGTTATTTTATTTCTGTAGTTTGATGTTTGGCAGATAGGTGACCATAAACTGCTTCAATATTTTGGTGTTTTGTTTCGCTCCATTTTATTAAAAACCCAGAATGTGACAAATTATTAGTCTGTTTATATTGTGTATTATGTTGATATTATGATTGTTATTATACGTTTTTAGTTCTTTGTTTAGTCGATTTTAAATTTGTTCTTTTTAAGGATTTGAAATCCAACTTTGTCAAAAGCTTGCCCAAATAAAACACTTTGTACAAATGTGTGTTTTTGTGTGATACATTTTTTTGTAGGCATTGGATCCTTTTATTTTTTTATTTCATGGTATGTCAAATGATAAGTTGAAATAATCAACTTGTTAACACAACAAAAGAATTCTTAAAAATCATCTTTATTTTTAAACGAGTATACATATCTACAACTGTAATGAACACCATTGATTAATACCGCTCACCGTATTTACAAATTTATTTAATGGAAAACAAATCTTAAGAAATTTTATTTGCTGTTAATCTAAATAGCCAACATGTAATACAACTGCATAGCAATATCGGCTCAAACAACCAAATTGTTAATGCTTTAGGATTTTGCAACTCTCATTAAATATTGGTGAATTGGTTGGAACGTCAGAAATGTTCTAAATTTAAAACAGTGTCCACTATTATTTGACAGTTATTCTAACAGCGTTTCTGTCAGATATTGTGTAATTGTCCCAACTTTTCTCTGGATCATAGGGTTCCCACCTACTGGCAGGGAATATGTGTTTATTTCGTTCATACCAACTCCTCAAGCAAACTTTTCCGGCATGAGACTCACTCTTTTCGATTTTGGCATCGTTGACAATGCGTATGTCATCATGGGCATCAAAATCAAACAGCGGACCACTTTTACCCCTGGCCTTGGTGACAATGAAGTCATAGAAGGAGTAATGGTGGGGGATGATGAGATCTTCTTTGACAAACATCAGCTGGTCCACAGAAACTGGCATCAGGTCATTGAACTCTTTACGGAGACTTTCCAGACATTTCTGAAGGAACTGCTGGACTGTGTTACCTTTCTTCATTTTAGCCTGCAGGTGTACGTGGGGTAAAATTTACACACAAAAAAATATTGATATGTTTTTTAAAGCTTTGAAATAAATTTCAATAATTTACGTTGCTCATTTAAGATGAGATTTAATGTTACAAATTTTAAAGTAAAAGATTTTTTTCAACACTTAATAAACATTTTAGAAAATAATGATTTCATTAAAAAAAAAATTTTAGTTAATGAATTGAAAAAAAATAAAGGCAGACAGAATTTCGAATTTATCCTGAATTGTTTGAAATTCGATTGGCAAAAATTCATATAAGTGAAGAATAACTTAAAATAAAGCAAAAAGTAATATCTACTCTCATAATAATTTAGTGCACCAAATTATAAGTAATTTGGGTAAGCATTGATGTGTTTATTACCTGTCTCCTGTGACCTGAACCATCCCAATAACTGTAAGTAATAGTGATTTCTTCATTTTTAACTCTTTCTTGAGTAGCCACCCACTCCTGACGCAGTAATTCTCTATAGGAAAAAAACATGAGGGGACGTAAATAATAAAATTACCACAATTATTTGGAGAAATGGCTAATATTTTCAAATTGTTCATTCCATGAAGCCAGCTTTGAACATAGATGAAATACAAGATACAGAAATAAGTCTATTCACATGACATGATGAAGTTAGTGGGACGGATCGCAGAGTGGTGTAGATACTCGACTGTTGACCTGAGAGTCATGGGTTCGATCCTTGTTGTGAACCATGGAATTTTTCCAGGTGTTATTTGGTGCAAAGTCGTCCCACAAGTCCACCCAGCTTTAAAATGGGTACCTGACTTAAGTTGGGGGAAGTAAAGGCTGCTGGGTTTTGTGCTAACCACACAACCCCTACATATGCCGAGGTTATAGAAACAGATGAATTCTACACATCATCTGCCCCGATGGCCTAGTAGGGCTAAGGGAGCTTTTTTACATGACATGATGAAGTCAACTTGGAGCACACAGAAAAACTATGTAGGGTTACTACTTCCAAACTGGCAAGATATATTAAACATGTCCATACAAAGGTGCACGTAAGATAGAACAGTGCTGACAGTTTTTAAAATAAAATTTTAAAAAAAGTAATTATTGAGGCAGATGAAGTGTAGAAATCATCTTTCAGAAGATGAATTGTGTGGCTAGAACAACACCAAGCCGCCTTTACTCCCTCAACTTAAAGTCAGGTACCCATTTAAAGCTGAGGGGACTTTCACCAGGACCTGAAAAAATCCCAGGGTTCTCACTGAGGTTTAAAACTGGGACCCCCTGGTAGACAGTCGAGCGCTCTACACCGCAAAACCACCCGTCCCAAAAATATGTAGTTTTTAATTAATGCAGCTTGAGGGCTCTCACAGAGACCAGGAGTTAGACTATTCTGAAGCCCTGAAATAAATTAAATTAACTGACCGAGTTTCATTAGATAATTATGTTGCACTAACCTGAGTTGATTTTCCTCCTCATCTCTGTCTCTGTCAGGTAAAAAACTTGTGTCTACATCAGGATTCATCCCTGGCCAATCAAAATAAAATTGCTAAAACAATGGTTCAACAAGAAGTTCAGCTTTTTAAATGACTATTTAATTCAATGAACACAATAGATAATTCTAGTGATAGATTAAGAAGTTAATTCTAGTAATAGATTTAGAAGTAAGTTCTAGTGAGAGATTAAAAACAGATGACTCAAGAGACTGATTTACCTAATCTTTTTTTTCTTCTCCGTTCTTTCTTCTCACTTTCAGTTTCATTACTGTAGCTTTCTTCATCACTAGAAGCATCTGAAATTTCTGTCCCTATTTTCTTCTCTCTTTCTTTCTCACTGCTGTCTTCATCATCTTCTTCACCTTCATCAACGTCAAAAGACAACATCGTGATCTGTCAGTAAATGACAAAAAAATTCAGTCAGCTGTCTGACAGAATGTGAATTGTAAAACCATTCCAAAATTGAATATTGAAATCAGTTAAACTTTATGCTGCATTCATTTTAAGGATCTATTTTTTTATCATTTACATGTATGATTTGAAAATATAGCTGCCCAAACAATATAATGGATTGATCAAGCAAAGAAGAAAAAAACAAAACATGAATGACTTTACAAATTAGATAAAAAAAAAGGATAATTTCTGTTGTTGTTTATAACCTTTTGTTGATCTTTTTTCTTTTTGTCCTCCTTCGCCTTCTCAATCAACCTGGCTTCTGCATTTTTCTTCGCTAGTTGCTGCTCCCTTTCTTTAATAACATTTTCTTGACGAGCTTTCATCTCATTCAAAGTGACAAGACCTAGAAATAAAAGCAACTGAATTATCATCTGTAGTTAAAAAAAAAAATTACCTAAGTGAAGCTGAAATTACTTTGGATTTATGCACTCTATTTTTTAAAATATGGTACAAAAATATTGCAAAAGGATTCTACTTAGTCAATATATTGCAAAGATATTTTACTCATTCAGTCTGATCTGGTCACAACACAGGACTGAAACACCTTTTTAACCCTTTCCACCTTGACTGGGTGTAACCCACCCAGAGACCACCTATAATTGTTGATATCTCCTTCCTCTTTTTTAATTTTTTTTTTTTACCATTCTTGAAACCATCTACAAGGTCCTATGAATGAATACAGTGCAAATTTATGAAACATGCCAAAGTGACTTTGGGGGGTGGGGGTGAGCTTTTTCTATAGTCGATAGCAATTGCAACACACTCCCTTGAATTTTTATATTAAAAAACTTCTACTAGACTGACTTTAAGCATTTGTGTTTGTCGATTAAGAACTGTGTGAGTCATCCATAGAATAGGATTGAAACTTTTAACAATACATACATAAACTGAAGGCATTTGGATACCAAAAATAATCAAATGATTAATAAATCATGACAGACATAATTCAAAGCAGAACAGTCACATGAAAAAGATGGGGCTTAGCATCTCAGCATGAACAGTTTGATGTGGAAGCACATATTTATCTTTGCTAATTTGTCCACTACACTGCATAACGATTTGTTATATACATTTTTCACTGGGCACAGTATGGATTGCATCTCATTTGTTTTTTACTGAAGTGAGAGAGCTAATCTCTAGTTTCTTGCATTCAGTTTTACTTTGTTTATCAAGGCTATTGTGTATCTATTGACATTTGGTAAAGAAATTTAGTAACTGAGAAGTTTTGTTTCTGGTCTGAACAAAAACATTAATGCACTGAAGGGCAGAGCTTTCTTTTTCTGGAAATCCATGGGTAGGAACGACTTGTCTCTTTTTTAATATTCCAATGACCCTTGGTGAAACTATTCTAAGCCAATTATTCTGCTTGTTATAGGTCAGTGAAATAATTGTCTGTTGTGACTTGCAGTCACTTTTATGGAAGTACCTTGTAAGAGTAATCAGTCTCAGACTAATCCAGCATTTCTCTTTGCTGGCAAGCATTTACATTTTATTCGTAAAGATATATTTAGCCTCTCTTGCCAGGGATATGATTTGCAAGCAGTTCAAGAGGGTCTATGGGCTATAATGTACCCTTTACCTACCCTGAAAGGTAAGAAGGGCTCTAGTTTAAAGGATATAAGTTTCAATTTAAGTTTCTGTCTTTGTTCTATGCCACCTCCTAATAATTCAATATTTGAAAATGCTCATAAAACAAACAAGTCAAAAGATTTTATTTAGTAAAAGCAAAAATTAGATTTTGTCTTTATCAAGTAAAACTTTAATCCATCTAAAAAAAAGCTTTGCTCCATGCTCCACTCTACATTACAGTTCCTCAATGAAAAATACACAGTATTATTGAGTAATACTTTCAAAAAGTGGGTGTATTAGTGGCATAAATATTTGAAATGTAAGTAACAACATCATTTTTGCCCATGAACACAGGGATACTGCTATGGATAGTTTTCTCCATTCCTCTTTGTCATGTGGTCATTTGTAGAGTCCTTACATTCTGGCCTGTCCATTCCTTAATGTTGGCAATCCAAAGCTTTCTAGGACAGCTTTTCCTTCTTGCTCCTTCCAGGGTAGCATTCATTACATTTTTTTATTAAAATTTTTTTAACCAATTTTATTATTTATTAATTACAAAAATGTCATCTCAACTTACTTAATCATTGTTATTTATCATTGACAGTTAAGATTAGTCACTTGATCATGGTATATATATATATATATATATATATATATATATATATATGTATATATATATATATATGTATCTGTTGTTTTGTTTTTAATACCATTAGTTTATTTTTTCTTTTATAATAATGGGCAATTATACATGCTTAAATCTTGTTCTATAATTTCTACACAGCTTTATCTGTGAACTTTGTGCCATTCTTTATGCCCAAAGGCACCTACTTTTAGATTAAAAAAATAATTTTCCCATTTATTTTACTATATTGTACTGTTGGAATGCCAAATATTATTGGTTTCAAATTAATTGAAAGTGCATTGGAAGTAATGCAATGAAAATAAAAGATTCCCTTAGAAAAAAAGAAAACTTAATTTCAATATAAAAATCAACATAAACATAAAGCAGTACACAAAATTATGGATTTAAGATTTGAAGTATTTTTTAAGGATTTCAGCATTTTTTATTTGTACATACCAATGGTGCTGGACTTAAGAGATTGCTCAATGGCATCATAGTGGGTGGCAAATTTGTTGTGAATATTTCCTATTGCAAGCTCTTCTTCAATTTTTTTCTTCTTAGCCTCTGCCTCTTCTTGTTCTTTGGCTCTTTTCTTTAGAAGTGTGGCAGCTCTGCCGGCCTCTTTGGCTGCACCTTTATAATGTGCCATGACTCTTGAAAAAAAAACACAACAACATAAAAAACAATTAGATAAAGAAGGAACATACAAACAAAGCTATAGACTTTAAAGCAGGGAACATGCTGTTTGTCTCATAAAACTAACCGTAAGAGAGAGAGAGAGAGAGAGAGAGAGAGAGAGAGAGAGAGAGAGAACATATAATTTGTGCTATTCATTCCACACTAGATGGGAGAAAAATATAAAATCTAGACCTTTACAGCAGGTTCTTCCCAAGGCCCTGATTTCTCTATATGCATGAATTCATGAAAATCAGTATCAAAGCCCTATTTATCATTTTATTACTATTAAAGCTTCAAAGACTACTGAACTGCCATTTTTAGGACTGAATTTTTTTTTTAACATTGAAACATTTTATTTGCATATGTGACACTTTTTTCTTTCTGAGTTGCTATATATCAAAAAACGAATTGCAAAAACTTTAAAATTAACACGCCAACACTGCAGATATGTTAAAGATGTAATGCCATAATGTATTTTTTTAATCTCAATTGAAATAGACCACGCTGATAGTCTGACATTATTTCACGCTGGCGCAGCAGAAGACTGGGTTAGCCACAGATCTATGCATGGGGAAAATCTATTCACAACTTGTACCTTAGTCACAAATTAAGATTAGACAAATACAAATAGTTCAATAACGCAAGTAATGTTAAAAGTATGGAAATACTGGACAACAAAGGAATGACAAATACAAGTAAAAATTAGTATGTACTAAAGGAGTAGAAAATACAAAATGTCTGTACAAAATAATGATGTATGGTAACATAGTTACGATTAGTATAGAACAGTGGTTGACAAAGTGCGGCTCCAGAGCCGCATGTGACTATTTGGCTCCTTAAGTGCGGCTCTGGCACAAATATCCATGGAAGGGGCAATAATATTTTCATTTTAAAAAAAACTTGGTAAGAAAATAATTACATCTTATATTGATATAATTAAACTTTTCTATAAATCGAGAACATGTATACATTTTTGTTTAAGTTAAAAGATGGATAGGTAATTAACGAACATCGAATTTAATTTTATTATCATTTTCAATGCTTGGGATAGTATTCCAGACTCTACCGATCAGCTGAAAAAGCCCACATTTGCTGTTCTTTCCCTTTTCAGTTCTACATATGTATGCAAACAATCTTTTTCAACCATGAACATTATCAAGAGTAAACTGAGAAGTCGTCTTATTGATGAGAACTTGGAATCATGCCTAAAATTAAAAACAACAACATACAAACCTGACTTACTCAAACTTTCCAAGGAGATGCAAGCACATTTTTCGCATTAATAAATATTTATTAAGTATGAAATTTAGTTTTATTTAGTGTACTACTTATTTAGTGTAATAAAATTTAGTGTAATAAAAGTTTATTAAACAAGCAGATTTGGCTCCCAATTTTGTTTAAAAATTGTTGTAATGTCCATATTTGGCTCTTTGGCTAATAAGTTTGCCGACCAATGGTATAGACTATAACTTATAACTTATAGTATAAGTATTTTGAAGGTCTGGGGTGGTTTAATTCTGTTGAAAAATAGCCAATAGGCAGTATGAAAGGTATAGCTTAGATTTTTAGATATAAAAGTAACAAATTATCAAAAGTAAGCATTCTATTTCAGTATTTCACAACTAATTTGTCTATTCTGCCAATAATATATTTCCTTATTTTATTACTAATAATTACTAATTTTAGCCTTATAATAGTTATAACTTATATCAGTTTGTTATAACCCATACATAGACTTTAGAAAAGACTCAATATAAAGTAATTATTTCAAGATATGCATTTAAATAGACTAATATTAATAAAACATTTTTAACATATTGGTAAACACTAAGACTAAACAATCAGTAGTGAGCACAAATGTGATGATGAAGTGTTAGTGTTACAGTGTAGAAAAGAAGTAGAGGAGCTTCAAAGAACACCATCAACCACGATACTTAGACAAAATTATCACTTTGTATGACACTTAACTTACTTTTTAAATGATAATATGTGATATGTATCACAGTGAGACAAGAAATCAGTTTAAATTTTAATAAACAGTTAGGTTTGCAAAATGTAACGAATGCGATGTTATCTTTGAACGTAGATTTTCAGCACTTTACTTAGTTAAAAATATAGTTCAGTGCAGTGTTGCCAAATTTAAAATTGCTTTAAATGCCAGATTTTAGAACAAAAAATGCTAGAAAATGCTAGATTTTTGTTTTCAAGTGCTGAAAAAAATGCCAAAAAGTATTTTTACTTACTAATTATGTTTTATTAATGAAAACTTCAATAAAATGTTATTATAAGGTCATAGGGGTAATCTCTTATTTTACCTACTAAAATAATTTTGATAAATATTATTGATACATTACCTCTATAAACATTCCAAAATCATAGTATTGATTGTTATTTATTAAAAGAATAAGAAAAAAATATAAAAAATGTGTTTAAATGCATTAAATAAATTTTAAAAAAGGTCCTCTATATTCTATATAAAATACTGCCAGCCATGTTAAGAGATGACCTGAATTGTTTACAACAAAAGGCAGCTGCCAACTACAAGATTATTAAAAAAAAACTGAAAGATAAGACGGTACCTTCGGAAAATTTATGCCCATCACTTAAAAGGGCATGACCAAAATTATTTAAACCAAATTTATGTGAGGGGGATAGCTACTCTTGGGGCCCCTAGGGCCCTTTATCTTGTACCGCTACGCATAAGGTGTAGAACGGGGCCCTAAAAATGACATACTTATTAATATAGCTTATATAGTAAAAAACGGTACCCTTACAAACACAGAAGCTTAGCCCTCAAAAGGCATGACAAAAATTATTTAAACCAATTTTATGTTAGGGGGATAGCTACTCTTGGGGCCCTTAGGGTCGTTTATGTTGTGCCGCTTCGTATAAGGTGTAGAACGGGGCCCTAAAAATGACATACTTATTAATATAGCTTATATAGTAAAAAACGGTACCCTTACAAACACTGATGTATAGCCCTCATGGGGCAAGACAAAAAATTATTTAAACCAATTTTATGTGAGGGGGATAGATACCATTGACGCTCGATGGGCTTTTTATTTTCTGTCACTACGTTTAATGTGTAGAAAGGGATCACTGCAAATGACATAACTATATGATTGTTTAAATGTTATACTAGAAAAAAAACAGTGCCTTAATAACTATTCAACCTCCAAACGGTTAAAGAAAATTGAAACAAATTAAATATATGTTAAGGGTAAAGAAGGCAAGTAAAACTTTATTATCTAAATATTGTAGTTTTCACTAATTACGCAAAGAATAGTGGAGAACTCATCTTGGTGTTTAAATTGATTTCGAAACACAAACTCTTGTAAATATGAATCAAAGAGAGCCTCGCTTGTTCCAAATTGACTTCTTAATTTTCGTTTTGCCCTCATCCACAGATTTTCGATATTTTGAGTATGGACTTCAGGGTCATGGGGGTCAACAAAATGTTGTTCATGTATAATTACAGAGTGTGAATAAACTCCGCCACCAAGTCCCTCTATCCCCCTATACGCGGCCCATCCATCGGATATGATATGGGTGCCTGGCATTACATGTTGCAATATCAGGGCTTCTAAGGTTTCTGCCCTTCTATCGGGAACTTCAACTAAAAAGCATTTCCCTGTTCCCCTTTCTACGCCACCAAATACCCAATGGCCTTCCCTCCAAGTACCCCTGTGATATTTACGATGAAAGTACTTTGATTCATCTATTTCCACAACAATAGGCTCAAAGTTTTCATTTACCCCACCAATTTCTATCGGCCGGCGGTTCATATAAGTGGACATTTCCTCCCTAAGAAAGTTAAACCAGTCGACCAAAGTGTTCTCATTGAGTATGTTCGTTTCGCGTTTGGTGGATTTTTGGGAAAAGTTGTTTGCAAAGCAATAAATAATTTGCGTTATTGTTTTGAGAGACAAATGGCTTCTCGTAAAAAAAGAATTAAATCTAATGCTCTTTTTTAAGTGACATGTCGGACAAACCCAGCGAAACCCATCGATACCGGTATTATGATTTCCAAGATAACATAACACTGAATAGACGATTCTTGGTTATGCATTTCTCTTTCTAAACCAGATAGATTCCAAATTTCTTGTAAAATGGCTGCATGGTCCATAATATTTTGAGGATCTACTATATTGAAACGAAGATTTCTAGGTCTACCTGCCATTACAAAGTTAAATTCGACACTGCAATAAATCTTGTTTTATGTCAAATAAATGAGCTAACTTCAATTAAGTTCTGATCACTCGTGTTGTAATAACAAGTTGCAATGTACTAAAAAGATTTACTTAATTGAAATTGTATTGACAAAAATTGTTAAGATTGAAACTACAAAAGCTTTTTTTATATCGGATGGTCTGTCTATCAAAGAAAAAAAAACAAGGATGAGGTTAAATAAATTAAGAACACAGTGGAAGTGTACTTATCTGAATTAGCAGCTATAACAAGGAAATTCAATAACAAAGCAATCACTATTTCCAAGATGAAGAATGAAAATCCAAAGAAAATCAAACTCTCTCTTCAAATTAGTATGAAATACTGAAGTGAAACTTTACATACTGCTTATATTTGTAACAAAGTTTTAAACTGATCTATCATGGAATGTTCCAGATGTCACAATGATGTCACGTTGCGTAATTTTATGTAAAAAGTCCCAAGACCTAGCCCCCACCCCCTGCCTTATTTCACCTGTTACTCACAGAAAAGAGGGGGGAGGGGTATTGGATTAAACAGGTTATTCGAAACGTTTAACGAAAATAATCCCACTTAGTCTTTGTTCCTCCAATTCAGACGCTATCTCCTCTGCCCAGGCAGTTCGACCACTCGAGCGCTGGTCAACAGATCTAAGAACTTTCACATCAAAACGTGAAATTCCTGTTAAGATGCCGACCGACAACAAACGAATTGCTAGACTGAAAAGAAATCTTACTTAGTCTACCTTATCTGAAGGTCCATTCCACCACCACCCCTTCTCCATTTCACACTCACCTCCCAAAAGGGCGGTCTAGCTGACCATGAGTGATTAGCGATGACAATTGCACCAGTGTGGATAAAAGGTGATAGAGATGGTATCCGTCCAATAGGCTCATACTTCATACTGAAGTGGTCGTAACAGACAGGCCAATGAAGGTGAAACTGATGGGAGGCTAATATGATAGGTTTGATTTATTTTGGTCATGCCCTCTGAGGGCTGGGCAACAGCGTTTCTGATGGCTCCGTTTTTTCTTATATAGCCTATATTAGAAATTATGTCATATTCAGGACCCCATCCTACACCTTATACGTAGCGGTACAAGAGAAATCGCCCTAGGGGCCCCAAGAGTAGCTATCCCCCTAACATAAATTTGGTTTAAATAATTTTTGTCATGCCTTTTGAGGGCTAAGCATCAGTGTTTGTAAGGGTACCGTTTTTTACTATATAAGCTATATTAATAAGTATGTCATTTTTAGGACCCCGTTCTACACCTTATACGTAGCGGTACAAGATAAACGGCCCTAGGGACCCCAAGAGTTGCTATCCCCCTAACATAAATTTGGTTTAAATAATTTTGTTCATGCCTTTTGAGGGCTAAGCGTCTGTGTTTGTAAGGGTACCGTTTTTTACTATATAAGCTATATTAATAAGTATGTCATATTCAGGACCCCATCCTACACCTTATACGTAGCGGTACAAGATAAACGGCCCTAGGGGCCCCAAGAGTAGCTATCCCCCTAACATAAATTTGGTTTAAATAATTTTTGTCTTGCCCCATAAGGGCTAAGAATCAGTGTTTGTAAGGGTACCCTCTTTTTACTATATAAGCTATATTAATTATCTTTTTCAGGGCCCCATTCTACACCTAAGATATAGCGATAAAAAATAAATGGCCCATTGGGGCATCAAGGGCGTCTATCCCACTAACATATAATGTGTTTAATCATTTTATTCATGCCCTATGGGAGTCAGGCTTTACTGCTTCTCATGGTACTGTTTTTCCTATATAATCCTTTGTTAAGTATGCCCCATTAATTTCTTCATTGCAAAATGCTAAATTGGCAGCAACATCACTGGAATTCGGTCGTGTTTTTTAAAATTGTTAAACAGAAAATATATGGAACGAAAGAAAATAGTAAAGAAAAGTGTTATAAGTTGCAATTTTTTGCGATAAAGTAATAAAAATGAACAAAATATTGTCTAAAATGGATTATATTGATGTCAAATCATTAATACTATGATTTGGTAATGTTTATTTAGGTAAAGTATCAATAATATTATCAAAATAATTTCTGCACGTAAAATAAGAGATTAGGTCAGGTCTTATGAATTATTTTTTTATTAAGTAGTTCTAACCTATGTATCCAATTTAGCCTGATATTTCTTTAGAAAATTCAAGATTTGAGCAGCACTTTTTTTTTTGCCCTTTTGAGATATATATCACTGCGATAATTCTTGAAAGTACTTTGTTTCTCTTTTTATTTTTCCCCGATTTTCATACCGCTGTATAACTGCTCCAAATATAAAAAAGCTAAATTGGCAACATACTCAATATTGAGCAAGTTAAAGAGCAACAGTTAAACTATATCAAACACCTAACGTATAACCAGACTTTGATATAAAATTTGTAAAGATGGAAAAAAATCTTCTAAATTTTAGAGTTGTTTTTTTTCACACACAACAATAATAGCCAACATAAAACATCACTTGTTGTCTGTGTAGCTGACAGGGTTAGATGGGTCAGATCGGGACACATTCCATTTACAGTACTGAACAATAGTATGGCACTGTCCAACACACCGTACTGGTAGGCATACAGGCCCGTAGCGTGCGGGGGTGGCAGGGGGCCGGCATCCCCTGCGTTTTGTCTGCTCCCCTCTGTTTATTTGTTCTACTTAGTAAAGTGTATTACCTGCCCCCCCCCCGCTATTGCCTGGCCCCTGCTGTAGAATTTTCACGCTGCGGGGTTGTAGGCATAAGGCATAAAACTAGCACTCAAGTGTGGATCACTGTGGATGGGTCATATCCGGACACATTCCGTTTAGACTGAACAATAGTGTGACACTGACCAACACAGGTATGCTCGTAGTGGGCGTAACCGTAAACGACCGCACTAGGTAATTTAATCCCCTGAGAAAGTTGTGGGTAGATGGTCACAAGAGAATGTTTTATAAAGAAAAACTCTAACTCAGCCATTAGTACACCGCCTCCTAGATAGTCAGTGATGTATAACAATAGAGACAGCCGTGATTTATAGCAGACAGTTGGGCGAGGTGGGCCAAGTCTTAGATAAATGGAATGTTTGGATCTCACTATTATAAATGTGTGTTTTGTCAATATTTCTTATTCATGGGCCAAAAAAAAAACTGCTAACTTATTTCGTTTTAATGCTAGATTTCCTGCTAAATGCTAGATCAAAATTATTGATGCTAGATCGCACAAAAAAAATGCTAAATCTGGCATTAAAAATGCTAAATTGGCAACACTGGTTCAGTGAAAGGCAACGATTCAAGTCAGTTAAATCACTCTTTTTTAAAATAAGAAGGTACTCGCGTTCCTAGTAACAAAATGGCGCTGATATCACGATCACAAGATCCTATTTTATCGAATACATTATACATTACGAAATATCTCCCATCATTTCAGTTTGAACATGCCCTTTCACAAGAAGAGAAAGAACTGCTGCCTTTGAGGGCTCGCAGTCACGCAATATTAGTATCTCAGTGTGCCATTGCTTCTGCAATAGTAAACATTTTTAATACAACTAAAAGGTTTGTACCATCACATTCACAGTATAGTGAGTATACTAAATCAACTAAAATGTTAAATTACTATGTACTATTTTATGTTTAAATTTAATGGAATATAAATTTGAGAAAGTAATTTGAAATTATTACCATAAAGATATTTTGCCCAGCTTTAGTTTGTTAGGCTAAGACCCCTGACAATCTCTACCAATTGGGGTCACTCTGATCACATACCTCCTCATAATGCTAAGACATTGTAAAGATTGAACCTTAATCAATCACTAAAAGTCAATTTAGCTATTTCAGGAATAATTGCTTTTGATATTGTTTTCTCTCTTTAGACTTATTTCACAAAACTTGAACTCTGGAAAAAACCAAGGGGAGGAGGATACAATTAGTTTCACTGTTGGTATTATTGGTTGTGGCAGGCTTGGCAGCCATATTGTAAATAGTTTGCTGACCTATGGACAGTTAGATCCTAGTAGCTTACAGGTATCAACAAGAAGGCCAGAATTACTGGGTAAAAATTTTTTTTTAGTCATTTCTTAGATATTGTCAAATTCTTAAATTACTGATATGATAATAGTTAAAAATTTGATTCTTGTCTTAAAAAAAAATTTCATCATGCAAAAGTTTGATAAAAACATTTAATTGTATTCTAATTCAGATGTGTTTCTCTTGATGTCATAGTTTAATTTCATTGATTTATTTTTATTTCAGGTGATCTAACTCAAAAAGGCGTTCAGTGCTACTTTGACAACAGGAGGCTAATATCTTCAGTTGACGTTGTCATATTGTGTGTTTTGCCTTCTCATCTGCCTGCTGTTGCTCAAGAAATAAAAAATGTTGTCACTCAATCTCTTATCATTTTATGCCCATTCAGCAGTTTCTCACTGTCCAGGCTACAAAAGCTAATAGGGTCTGACAATTTATTACCCTTCTGTCTTCATTATTCAGATGCTGAAAATTTAAATTACAGCTTCAATGTGAGTGTGAATAAAGCTCTAGAAAATAAAAGTGTTGTCCTGGGAACATGTCCCTTGGGTGTTTCTAAAGAAGGTAAGATTGTCATCTAAAGTAAAAATTAAACTATTTATTTTTAGGCCTACCTAATTTCCATTGATAAATAATTCAACTATTGTTGTTTTTTTTTTTAAGATTATTGTTGTGTATTGGTATTATATTGTTTCTCCCCTTCCTTTACATTAAAAGCTGAACATACAGGTTGCTGTATTTAAAAAAAAAATGGATTTATTGTTCACAGAATGTTCTCCTAAGATAACTTGCCATTTGTGGAAACATGCAGTTACAATTTGTGTTACGGCTCAGTTTAATGACTGAATCTTATGTACATTTTTTCAATGAAAAAAACATTACCTGAGATTCTATACTCCAATTTCATTAATTCTGTCTTTAAAAAAAAAGTAATATAATTTTGATATGTGATCTTTGTTATAAAGTTTAATTGTGCTAGTGATATTTTATAGGCTTATTGCTGTTTTAATGTCATTTAAAATCAATACAATAAATTAGACATGTTTGATGACATAAGCATTCTTAATATTTGATGCTTCATTTGTTTTGATACTTAGGTTTGATAGTGTACACTGATGAAAGAGTTGCTGAGTGTTTAATTTTAGCTGTTGCCAACTTATGTACCATTCATGGCTGCTCTGTGGATCAGACTCTAACCATAACTAGCCATGCTGTATTTGGTGAAAATGTCAAGAAAAAAGGACTAAGTTCCATCCTTCTCACAGAGGAAGACTTCGGAATCAGTCAGCTTACCAAGACACAACAAAGGTTACTTAAAAATTTTTATTGTTAAAAAAGAAAAAAAATTTGTGCTTATGAGATTCAAAGAGATTTATATTTTTTTCAATTTTAGGACTTTCCCACATTTTAATTTGGGAGAAAGTTTCAAGTGTGGTACATCAATGTTGAAACATTTGCAAGCCAGTCAGTCAATGCAGAATGCTTTTGCTCACAGATACTTGCACATTTTTGATGATTATGTCTATAAACTTACTTTTGGACATTTGCAATAGAAAAATGTTTTCAGAGCTGTGTGATTAGTAAGCAGGATAATATGCTATTGTTGTAAATTTTGTTGGATGTTATTGTATGCACTGTGTCAAATATTTTATAGTGATGTATGTTAAAAATATTTTATGCCAATTAATTCTTTGTTTTTTTAATCTTAGCCTTTGAACATGTTTAGTTTTGTGTGGGCTAAAGACAAGAAGCATAGACCTCATGTTCTGCATGCAGTGGACAATGGTTACTTACACTGTATGTCAGAGAGAACATGTCAAGGAATTTAATACCTACAGTTGTTTGAAGCATAAACATATTCATAGTTTGTTGTGTATGTATTACTTCATCTTTAAGGTTTTTTTCTGATTGCTTTAAAGATTTATTGCTGCAATTCAATTTACTGTTTCTTTTTAAACAGATTGTCTTTTAAGTAGGGCTGCTGATTAACTGCAATTATCGCATAATCTAAGTGCTAAAAATTTGTAACAACCACTAAAGTAAATGCATGAAACTCAAAATTATTGCAGCTGCATGACCTAGTAATTTTTTTGTTTTATATTCTGACCCTGAAATTTACAATTAATAAATATGTGCGGAAGCCCATTAGCTCAAAGTTTCTATATTTTTATTTGATTCTTTTTTAGTTATACTTTCAAAATTTATAATAAACTGCACGATAGTCAAAAAAACATGATTATGTAATAAAATAAAAGAATAAAACTCTGAAAAGCCAACAAAAAAGCAAAAGAATGATATTAATTTGTATAGCTAATAAATGACGCAAATGGTGTACCGTATTCTATGACATTTTTTTTTTATGACACAGAAGCAAGCATCTCCCAGTACATATGAGACTTAGTGGAATGACAGTGAATGGTATGACACATGTCATAAGTTTAGATCCTACAATCAAGAGAAAAACACTTTGGCATTGATGTTAATATAAAAAAAAACAAAAAAAAACTCTTGAATTGATTATGTCAATAAACTGGTTTAAATAACTAATTCAATAGACATATATAATAATCTGTTACAATTAATTTTAAATCCTTTGTAAATTAAAGTGACAGGTTTATTCTAGCAGTGTTTTGACAGAGTATAATAAAAAACTTGTTTGAATACAAATAAATGTAATATTTTGTGGTGATAAAATTTGACTTAATTTGCGATAAAATTGTGAATTATCCGTTAACTATTTTTATCGATCAGCAGCTCTATTTTTATTTTAACTATCAAATTTGTATCCATTTTATTGAAGAATTTGAACAATATTTTCAATATAAATTTGATATTGTGAAGTAAGATGACTGTTACAAAGAGTCCCTGTTATGAAATTAAAAAAAAGAACAGAAACAAAAAAAAAAAAACAAGCTTTTTTTGTTTTTTTTTTACTAGTCTACTAATATAATGACCATAACAACATATTCATGTCTGGTACACACACACATCTTTTATCTATATATAATGGTATGCTATTGAAATGTAAACAAATGATACACTTTTAATATTGGTGAGCTTCTTTTATACTTTCCCCCTTTATATGACAAATTCTAAAAACACAAAACCAGCAATATTAAAATCAGTTAGGCTCACAGCCAAGAGCTGTTAGATTATTGATTAGTCAATAAAGAAAAAAAAACAAATGATATTTTCTAAGATTGTTTTATTGTAAAATGGACATTGTTACGTTCAGCACCTTAGAGAAAGTCTGTCTGCTAAATATAACATCCAGAGTTGTGTGTAACTCAACCGTGCTGATTAGAATTTAAAAAAAAAAAAAAGTTATTTACAAAGAGATGAATCAAAATTATTTGAGTTATTCGGCTATGATCATACTAGAATAGTGTCAATAAATAAATTCAACAAGACAATATACACAGAAAATGTACACGCAAGTAAATAATAAATTAGCAATAAAAATTAAGATACTTCAAGCTAATGTTTTCATGCATTTATATTGCCAACTATTTCAACTATTCACAGGCAGACATTTTCATGGCTAGAATATTGTTACACTTCATCACACTGACATTTATCTCAGAGAAAGCACCGCTTCAAACAAACATATCAACTACCTGAATCAACAGTAAGGCAAATAAAAGCATTAAAAAATAAAAACAGCAGGCTTTTAACTAGATCCTCAGTACAGCTAAAGAATGTCATCCAAAATATATTCAACTCCAATGTTATTTTTTCTCATCCTGTCAGGCTTAACCAAATAAAAAAAATATAAAGGAAAGCAGATTTCATATCACACATTAATATTGCTAAACAAGTGCTGCAGTGGTTAACTTAAATTACAGATCATGCTATTACTGATATAATTCAATGCATACTGTGATGTTTTTCGCATTACAAAGAGGAAAAAAAAAAGATCTTCCTGGTACATGTATTTACTATAAATGTGCACAGTCATCTTTGGAAAGTGTGCTCTTCACCACACAATCAGCTTTGCAAAGTGAGTACTTCACTGAAGCTTTATTAAGTAAAAAAATATTTAGAGATTGTTTTTCATGAAAAATGCATAACATTTGAAGAAACAAAGAAAAAAACAACATTAAGACATTTTTTTAATGCTAGACATTACTAAAAGGCAAAAGACATGTAAAAATTATGCTGTGAAAAATTCTTCCTTCATGTAAAGGTATTAAAAAAACATTAATAAGAAATACTACATTAGGGCTCATAAACATCTAACGTGATTTCTTAATGTTTAAAAATGTCAAAAATCTGGGCTTAGAGATTAAAAAAAAAAACAAGCAAGATGATCTTCCAGTCCAGTTATGATTGACAAATCTTTCAGCATTAATTTATATTTCACTGTTTAAATCAAATGTGTCTGGGACTTTTTACATACACATTCTGTAGTTCTGCTTTTTGTCATCTACCGGTCTATACAAAGATGTCTTTAAATATGGTCAACCCAGCCGTAACAGGAGATCCATTAGAACATATGTGCTGGGACTAAAAATCAACTAAAAGCACAGCACACTGTAAAACAGTTGGCAGCTTTAGTTGTGTGTAGGATATTCAAATACTTGCATCAGATGGCACAAACAACAACAACAGAATTATCATAAATGCCAAACTGATCAGTTTTCTGACAACACAGTGGATATGCTATTAGTTGCTCCTTAATACTGTTGACTGAATTATCATCCAATTAATTTTTATAACTCTTTCATTGAACTTTCTCCCACATTTCATAAGGAAAGGAGAAAAAAATAAACTTGGTTTTTATCACAGAACGTGAGATAAGCAATTAAATATCATTCACTCGGTGCACATGTAATGAGTATGTTTTGTCTTTATATTTATATATATATATTTATATAAATGTATATATATATTTATATATTGGTATGTATAAGGTATAAATATGAACCATTATGGACTAAGGGGGGAAGACCTTTTACTTTAAATGTTTAAAAGATTAACTTTTTTTTTTTCTTCGCATACTGCAAGGTTAGAACTCTCTACAACAGTGGTTGGGGGTTGGTTGTTGTTGTTGGTTGCATCAAGAAAAATGCTCATAAACGTACAAAATATGAAAACAAAAAAATTAAACCATAAAAAAAATATATTTAAGGCAAATACTTGCATAACATAGGTATAAAACAAAGCTTGTTTTTTTTTTATGTAAACATAAATTGCATATGATTAGAATATATATATAAAACTAGTCCTATATCTAGTGTACTGTACATACATTTTCTAATCGCAAAACGTGTTCAGTCAATCAGTATACACTATAACTACAATGCTTTAATGGTACATATATACACTGAAAACAGCAACAAATAAAAGACCCATACGGAGCTTGACAGTAAAACAATTTTGTCCAAATTTATTAAAATAATTCTACCGACAGCTAAACAGTGAAAAAAAAATATATAAAAATTTCATTTGGATCTTTCTATTTTCCACAGCTTTGGTAAATACTGGTACATATTCTATTTTGATCAAACAGATCCAAACACAGTAAGGCTAAATCAGTTGTACAGTTTAATTAACATAAATGTTCAACCAAATAGCTATTCATCTTAACACATTTTTTTTGGTCACACAAACATAAGGTGATTTTTTTTTTGGTTTCTTTCTCAGCAGCTTTCTGTGCCAGGTTTCTTCAGACTTTTTGTATTTTGCAAATGTAAGAAACGTCATAAAAAAAATGATATATCTATATAAGATAAAAGACATCGTTTATAAGATGCCAAAGATTATACGGTAAAATTTGTGATAAACTCAATGAACACTAGAATAAAACGATACAAAAACTTTTTAAATGATACTTTCTAGAAGATTAAAATTTGTTTGACAATCATACTGGCTAAAATGATGTAGAGTCTCCATCATTTGTACTGGCTTAAAAAGATGTTTCATTCAACCTGGGTAAAATTTTTATTTCGCATTCTAACTTGCTAAAACAGAGATGTATATACATGTGTAGCAACATTTTCACCAACAGTCCCAATCGTAACTGCCATGTTAACAAGTATAAGAGAAACTAATAAAAGCCAAAAAAGAAAATTTATGTAATATCTATATAACAAAAGTTAAAAATAGGATCACTCATGCCATCCACCGGTCAATTTGTGAAACATTTCCTCATTCAGAGACTGGTTTTTATCCGTAGCTCTCATAGACAAGAAAATATATCCGCCAATAAACTCATGGATAGTTTTGCATGAGCACTCCATTGAGGCAAATGTTACTTTTTCTGTGTCAAAGTCCAGGATGACATTCTTAACTTCCCAATTAACATGCCACGACTGCAGGGTGTTGTATCGCCAGGTCTTCAATGAGTCACCAGTGTTAAGATCCATACGAATGATTCTGTTAGAGGCCACCCCTATCAATTCCTGAAAATTAATTTAGAACAAAAATATGTTAAAATAGAAAATATAGGAAATGGTCTATAAAATGCTAACCATGCTGACTGATCGCAAAAAAAAAAAAAAAAGCCTTGTGAGTCATGGTTTAATCCAAGTAATCCAAGTGTAAGCAACATTTCAGCAGTCTTAACGCCAGTTGGAAAAAAAAATCAGTAACATGAAAAAGCTATTTATAAATATTATCCATTCCCCTTTCTTGGTTAAGACTTCTGACTTCACTAACAAGTAGATAGTTTAGTTTGGCAGGTTTAAAAGTAATGTGACTGTAAGATTCTCATGCACAAATGTGATTTCAGTTGGTTTAGAGAATGCACAATACTATTTCTTGCTTCTAAAATAGGGCCACAATTATTTGATAATTCCATTTCATTAACCTTAGAAATCTAAATAGAAAGTATTGCGTCTTTCATCCTAGGGTGGGCTAACATTTTGAACCTCAGGCCAAAATGAATCCTGAAGGACCTGATTAAAAGTAGTTTAAATAAAATAATACAAATTAAAAGTAAGCGTCATTGTGTGAACAAGCGGAGCACAGGCCATATTAAACAGCATATTGGACTGTATTTGGCTAGTGTGCCATAATTAGCCATTCTTCTTACTAGTTTGATTGTGTTGCTGTCAAAGGTTCTGTGAGGTTTTGATAAAATCTTCCAAATATTCCCACATTTTCCGCACCCACCCCCTCCCTGCGGTAGCATCATCAACCCACGCAATCGTAACAAAGGGGGTAGACAATGGTTCCGGGCGGCCAGCGATTAGCAAAGGTGTTCATCGTGTCGTCTAGCATATGCCGGCCAAGCAGACTCAATGGTGCCATCTGGCAAATGAAGGAGAAGGTATTGGGCTTTGTAGATTTGAGCAGGAGAGGGATGTGCACTCTGCCCTTTTTCATCACCATGCATGCTGGTTATTGACCCACACAATGTGTGGGGTCTATGGATCTGAAGTCTGTGCGCGCATGAAGTGTGAGATTAAAAAGCCATGCGCATCGCTGAGACTAGGCAGTTGAGTTAGAGAAGAGTTCAGCTCGGACTGCGAGCCAGACGGGTCGACTTGAGCCTGGGCTGCTGAAACAGGCTGAGCTTGGTTGGCCTTCTGTTTGAGTTACCATGAGGTAGAGGCAACGGACTCAGCCCTTGAGCAGCTAAGAGGTCTTTGGCTATGGGAATGTGGGACTCATTTTGATTAGGTGGAATTCGGCAGACCAGGTGACACTTGAGCGGTTCCCTTAAGGCAATGAATCATATTATGATGGATACCTCATGTCTCACTCAAGAGTTCAACCAGCTCAGTCCTGAGTTCTTTGAAGAATTACCAGCCACGGGCGGGGACCTTATTGTTAGGGTAGCCGCTAAAGCTACTTGCACTTTTTAGGGCACAATGGTTGTCACTTCATGTAAATAAACACTATTCGTTGTATTTGCATGTGTTGTGTTCTCATTTCTTGTTGTGTTGTGTGCGTCCTGTGGAACCACGTGGCTGGCAAAAATACACATACTCGCCCAAAGACAACAGCCATCAAAGATCGCTCAAGATCTTGACAGTTGCCTCTAGGATTGATATAGTGGAACTAAATAAAATAACATTTCTCTAAAAAAGCTTAGGTTATGAAATAGTAAAGTACCTCTTTTTTACTGTTTGCCATTTTTATTCGGAAATATGTAAGGCCATATTCTGGCAGTGACTGCCAAGCCTTTAAGAAGGCCAGCTTTGATTCCATCAGGGACATCTCTTGGACACTGGCATGTGCTTCCATTATTTTGCTGACCAGCTTATCAAAAAGAAACAAAATAAAATATTAAAGGAATTTTGCAACACTTTTTTCAAAATTTTGTTCAATCAATCATGCAGCTATTCTACATCTTATATTAACCCTTTCGATGCTTAGCTCTCTAAATTTGGTGTCTTTCCCAGTGCTAAGCTCCGAAATACAAAACTTTCTACCTGTACTGACTTGTTTTCACCTCGGGTGACCCCAGGACACCAACGGTGTTGGTCATTTTTAGTGTACCCAGAATATTTTATCAAAATTGGTCTTGTTCTTTTTTTTATACTTTTGCTTTGACTTTTTATAGTACGTTCAAGATTTGTTATTTTGTTTTTGTTGTTGTTTTCACAATTTATAATAAATCTTTTATTTTTTTTTAAAGCTTTTCATAATACTTGTCTGACATGATTTGTTTAGCATGTATTGTCACTTGCTCTCACCCGACGTTACCGTAATTGCACTTAAGCCGTTCAGGTGGGGAGAGGGAGGGAGGGGGGGGGAGGGAGGGAGGGAGGGAGGGAGGGAGAGAGAGAGAGAGAGAGAGAGAGAGAGAGAGAGAGAGAGAGAGAGAGAGAGAGAGAGAGAGAGAGAGAATTTAGAGAAATAATCATAGTCACGCTATATAAACCGTGTTAAACAAATAATTTATGATTTATGATTGATGTTTTTTCTGTATTGTCATTTTTAAATAAAATAATTTAGCAGCCGCAACTGGGACAAAATAAATACCCCTAAAAAACAAATGATCTTCACGCAGTAAGCCATACACATCATTTGCATAACATTGTTGTAAATTATAATGAGTGTAATTTTGTATTGTATGTGATTATTTAAATTGTTATTCCATGATTCAAGTCATTAAAAAGTAAGTAAAGGTAAAATGTGATTTTATTTTGAGACAAAAATAATAAGCATATAAACTTTATTTCAATGCAGTATAAAAGATAACCTAAATTATTATTCCTAGCATCTTACGCTCATGTTATTAGATGGACCGATACTATAAATTTTCCTCAATTTTTATTTTCTTTTGTGGAGATGGTCAGCCGTGTTACCACTATGTCATTGTAAAACAAGCAATAAATCTGACTTTTAGCTTCAAGTCCCAAATTAAGCCAAACAGTGTAACTTTTTCCATTCATAAATAATTTCTTAGTCCGTCTAAACATACCACGCTTTTCTCCTTTAGATGATACAATAAACGGAGGTTAGCTATTGTGGAGACATAGTTTAGAAACGTCGCAATAATATTTGTCTTTCTATCTCAAAACTCAAACTAGTATTACTTTCACGCCCCCTCCACCTGAACGGGTTTCTACTCTGAATAATGTACTCTGCGAAACCTCTGTCCTAGTGAAATCTTAGCCCCGCCCACTCCTTTCCCTGCTGATACTATCTCTTGTGGTCAGCTGTTTCCATTGTACAAGTGTCTCCCTGTCCCTTATAGTCAAACTGGCATACCCCGACCCCACTGAATTTAATGTTTCTACTCTGCATAGTATTGGCCCGTCTTTCCTTGGACAGACTGATAACTAAATATTTCATTTCTGACATTATGTATCGTTGAAATTGTCACCCTTGCCATTATAGAAATAGTAAATGACAATCTCTGTCCAAGTCCCTAGCAATATAACATTCAAACATTCCTATCCGACAGTAGGGGTTAAACGAGCCATGCGCTGAGGTAAAAAAAAAGTCAGGTAGCAAAACTTGACCGATCACCGGGACAGAAAAAAGGCGTGAAGTGGGCGTGTCGCCTTGATTTCAGTCAAATTATTCCATAAAATGAACGTAAATATAAATTTTCTACATTTTTTTATGCGAACTAAGTGAAGAACTAGACAATGCACTTCCCCTCCAACTTTGGCTGAAAACAAACGTTTAGTTTTAGTACAAATGAATGAGAGCGACTATAGTCGTCGTTAGAAATTTTGCGTAGGAAAAAAAATGCGACTAAAGTCGTCCATAGCAGCGAGACTGTGAGCGACTATAGTCATCAATAGCATCGAAAGGGTTAAACCACCTCTGTACTTTAGGAAAAAAGAAAGCCAAATAATAAGCTAACTTACAGATTTAGCTTTGATTTTCTTGAAAAATCTGGCAGCTATATAATCTTCTGAGTTGATTTCAATAGGTGTGGATGCAGAGTTGGGTGAAGTGCTATGAGAAGGAGACACCACTGGGTGTTGTAGTCCTAAGAAAGATTGGATTGCTTGAACTTCTGCCTCGTAGGAGCTGTCAGCCATGGTCTTGCCTTTACTGGCCAGTTTACAAGCAGCCATCCATCGGCAGTAATGCTCTTCCTGACAAATCAAATTATAGCAAATAAATTTCTTTGTTCAATTCAATAGATTCCATAAACATAAAAATGTAGAACTACTAAAAAGAAATAAAAAAAAGAAAATAACAAATTCAATAATAAAAGGTATAACTGACCAAGTCAAAACGTAGACAAATTTCTGACATCCCTTCAGGTTCAGGCACAAATAATTTAATGCCATATTTACGTGCAGACAAGTTCACATCTGGCTGGGCTTCACAACCTTTGGATAATTCAGAATTAATAATGAACTCGACCATACAAAATTTGATGTCTTAAGTACATCATGTTCACATAAAAACTCTTGATGAAAATACAACGGTCACATAATAACTCCTGAATGTGGAAATATACATCAGGATAGAAACAAATCCTGGATCTATCACTGGGTATTCAATCCAGTTCTCTTAGGTAGATAGTTAAGCCTTCTATGCAGCAATGGTATCCACAAGAATGAGAAAATAAATATCCAAGCAGGTGCTAATGCTACATAACTTTTATTTTTTTTTACTTTTCAGTGCTTATATATTTTTTATTTAAATTCTTTCATTTAATACAATGAATCACAAAAGGAAAAAAAAAGTCTTTCAATGATTTATAAAGATAAAATTATGAAAAATATTTATATCTGCTTTGAGTATTGTGTTTTTTTTAAGTGTGATGGCGTGGACAAAATTATGGTGTTTTGCATGGACAGTGAAACTGCCTTAAGTCCACATGTATCACATTTAGTGATTTTTTTTTTTTTGGTAAAATGCGCAATTATCATCATATGGAGTGTTTATGGTAGAGTATTTACTTCTAAAAGTTGAGTCGTACTAAACTATCTATACACTGATACCTTTTTTTATTCAAGAATGAGACATTTGATCAATAATTGTGTCTAGCTATGATGAGTACCAACAATAGTACCAATAAATAGTTCATTTTCAGTTCTAAGATTTGTTCAAGAAGAAATAAAGACAAAAGTTTACATTTATAAATACGGAGATAAAATACTAAAAGTAATTTACTATTGAGCCTACATTAATCTTTACTGTGGACATACCTCTGACATCTATCCTAGCCATCACCGGTGGTCCATGGGATTCCTCTTTACTTCTGTAAAATGCTATGAATGTATCCCTAAATGTGGCATAGTATCTTTTGTAGCTCTTTAAAGTAAGTTTCTTGGGCCTAAAAACAGACAACAGCAAAAAATTTACAGTAAACTATGACATTCATGTAAACAATATGAAAATATCTGATAATTTACAGTAAACTATGACAATCATGTAAACAAGGGATGTGAAATATCAGATAGCTAAGCAAGCAATCAGTAGTAAATTAAAAGCTCACTTGAACACTCTAACATAATCAGATAGTTCTGGTATGTGTGTGATATCCCCATGAGCAGAAACTGCCGAGCCTTCAAGAGATTCCTGCAGATCCTTTAAGGCTGCATCTATTTCATCATCCTCCGACTGGGCATTCTGGGATTGATCAAACTCTGGCTGAGGTAGCCCAGACTGGATCCTGACCTGGTGCTAAAAGACATGTTTTACAAAATCATTAGATTACGTTCAATCTGTCTATGATGTAAAATACAAGCAAGAATAAAACAGATACCTGGCTTATGCTACAATGTAAAACACAAGCAAGAATAACACACAGAAACCTGCCCTATTGCAACAATGTAAAACACACAGATACCTGCCATATGCTACAATGTAAAACACAAGCAAGAATAACACACAGATACCTGCCCTATTGCAATAATGTAAAACACAAGCAAGAATAACACACAGATACCTGCCCTATTGCAATAATGTAAAACACAAGCAAGAATAACACACAGATACCTGCCCTATTGCAACAATATAGATACCTGCCCTATTGCAACAATAGATACCTGCCCTATTGCGGCAATGTAAAACTTTTTAATCCAATAGTCCCTAGAGGATGAGGTGAACATCAGTTGACCCTACCAAGCCTTTAGGGACAGTCTTTGCAGTGCCCTATTTACCTACACCCCATAGTTAGAAGGGGGGAGGGTGAGAGATAGACAAAGGTGGACATAGTAGCTGGGTCTTGAACCTATAAAGGCGTTCATACCTGCCCTCATGGCTATGGTAGTAAAACTACAAACCTGTAATGCAGCAAACACCATCATCTCTTCTTCAGTGCAGTCAATCTCCTCAGAGATCAGAGACCACTTTGCTTGTTCATAAATCTGATTGATTCTGATGGCATCGTACTGATAATAGACAGAATTAAAATATTTCACAGAGCAATGAAATGAGTACATTTCATTTAAAATAACATTCACTTTTTGTTTATATGGTTTTTATTTTCAAGAAGCAATAATGGAACAAATTCAACAAGACAAAACTAAATGTTAATCATCATTCATTGTGGGAAACAAAAATTCCATTCCATTAATATATAATAAATGTGTCCATTAATTCAATTACTCAGAAGGGATTTAACATTGCTCTCTGCTCCTCAAATTCAGTTGATGACAAACCAGCTCAGATGTAAACAATGTACACAGGAAAAAAAAAAGTTTATCTACATAAACAGGTTGGTTGTGTCAGGGAGGGATGGGGGGGTGAAATCCTTCATCCTCTTACAAAAAAAAAAACCAACAGCCCAATGTTGGCAGTCATCCAGAATGCACTCAAGATTTCAAACCTGCATGCAGCATCAGACAATCAGAAGTAGGGAAGACTAGATGAACAAAAACTTATCACAACTGTGTTATTGCACAAAATATTTCCTTGCAATTTTATTGATCAAAGCTCAGGTATTATGACAAATTTAAATCGGCTGCCATAAAAAAAATATTAACAATTAAAGAAATCATAATAGTTTATGATTTATAGTTGATAGATGACCCCGCCCCCCCCCAACTCTCTGTGTATTATCAACTGCCAAATTTAACCTAATTTATGCAGTTCAAAGACCAGTTATATTCTTATAGATAATACAAGAAAAAATGTGTACTTTTTAGTCATGTTTATTTGTAAACCAGTGATTTACTGTTGGTAGATTTTTTCAAATAATGAAGAAACAGCGAATAAACTTAGCAAAAGAAAAATTATAAACAAACCTTTGGATTGAGGTCATAAAAGTTGTAAAACTTGAACTTGAGCATGATGATATCATTCTCTTTAACTCCTTGTTCCATGAGGGAAACAGATGAATCTAACCAGCTGCAATATTGAAACAACAATTAAAAACACTATAGAAGTGTGTCATTAATAGCCATACAATTCGTCATATGTTCCAACAAAATTTAAGCCTTCATGGGGATATCATCCACATAAACACTGCGGCAGTGCATCATTATTGGCTATATCATTCATCAGAATGTTTATCAAAGTATGGAATTTCTTGAAACACTTACGCGCAATTAATTCTGGCTTTTTCTGCAAAATTTTTCGGCCTGTACAAATATTGGAAGGCATCTTTGGCAGGGACGAATGGTGAATTGGCCAAAGAGGATTCCATGATGCCCTCAAATGAAAGGTTGTGCATGGATCCCGGTGACATGGTTCCATTGAAAGTACTGTAGCCAGACACTGAGGTGGACAGGTTATAAGGGCTGTTGGCTGACCGCACTAATGTACTCTATAAAATAGAAAATTGAGTCGATAAATTACAAACAATAAATTACAAACACATAAGAAACCAATCAATTAATGTATGATAATAAATAAATATATATATATATAAAAAACAAGATTTTAAAAATGTGGTGTGAGTCACATGCTAATTTGAAGTCAGTTACCTAAGATTTTAATCATTATCTAACCAAGAAAATCACAATAATTGTAGCATTTCTCTATCTCATTTTCTTACTAACAAGGTCAGTAGTGAAAGACTAAACAGGTTACTTAGTGGGATTTGAATTGCAAAAGTTTGAGAATCATTGCACTAATGTATAAGAGAATTAAGAAAATCTATGAATTTATAAAAAAATTAAATATATATTTATGAATTTATAAAAAAATTAAATATATGTTCATGGATCCATATTTGGTGAGAAGAGTTTTCAAGAAGAGATCTTTCAACAAAAGCACAAAAAATACTCGTGAAGATATCAATCTGGGTTTACAAGCTTTTAAACTGATGTTTATCACATTATTTATCCAGGTCTCAGTGCCTAAACTTGACATACTTTAGATCTGCTCCCAAGACATTCTATTAGCCCCATCTATCTATCCACTATCACTCCTCTTAAACTTACAATCTAGTTTCACTAAGTGGCCAGTTTTCTTCTCACTGTCCTGCCATGTAAATACAATACTGTTTATCTATCCTGCCACATTCCTTTTTTTTTCTCTCAGTCTGTCAAACTCACCCTGGCCGGTCTGGCAGGGGCTGCTTCAGTGATGTGAAATCTAATCTAACTACAAAACAGTCCAACCAAATTTTTTTTCTTTTAAGGAGATAGCATCCCTAAAAGATCAACATTTGAAAATTCTAAATTCAAAAAATATGAGCTCCTTTATTGTTGCTTATTAAACATGTTTTAAAATCAGATTAATTCTGCAGGAATCATTCATTATATTTATTCGTATCTTTAAGAGCAATACTTAATATAAATGAAAGAAGATATAAAAGGCACAGCTCTACACCATTGAAAGCCAAACATCAATGAATGAGCCTTTTGTTAACAAGTTCACCTAAATTTAGTTCATTATATCTGTTAAGTGAGTCCAAATAACAACATGTTATGCACTACAGGATGTAGGCAAGAACATATGTCGACAAACTTTTACCTTTTTTTAGAGCATTTTCGAAAAAAAATGCTCTATTGTCCCCGTTTTGTCTGTCATCTCAACAACCATAAGTCCTAGACCCATGATGTATATATCATTTTGTAGGTCTTGGCCTGCCAAGAAATGACTTTTTTCCATTTCGCGATCTGACCTCTCAGGGCCGTAAAAGGGGCCTTATAAAGTACTGTTTTTTACTATATAAGCTATATTAATAATGGACCGCCCTATATCTCAGCAACCATAAGTCCTAGACCCATGATGTATATATCATTTTGTAGGTCTTGGCCTGCCAAGTGTACATCAAAAGTCCATTTCGCGATAGGACCTCTGAGGGCCGGGCTTCAGGGCTCCTAAGGGGCTTATATATTATATATACACCTTGTACGTTCAATAACCCATTCATTTGGTGCGAAATACAGCAGCACGTAGTTTCACCAAGATTTATTAAGAAACTCATTAAATGAAATAGTAAGCTTGTGTTCTGAGTTTAATTGAAAGTATCAGAGCTATGCAACAATTGACGGAGTTTTCAGACGATTAAATGACTACAATTTTGAATGTTTTCAATTATGAGTCCTATTTCAGTAACCACAAACCACTCGTAGTTAGATTTAAGAGAAAATAATTTTTTTTTCAAATATAAAGAAACATCTTTATAATATTTTTTTTACAGATATATGCATTACACAATTGAATTTATAAACATTTCCAAAATTTACAAATATTTACTGAAAGCTAACAAACGTACTGATACATAACATGAAAATGCGCTAACACGTCCTGTGTCCAGAATGGAACAGGCTTAATTGCTTGTTTTCTTAATGTAGGCGTACATAATGTGTTGATAAATGAGTTAATTATACAAGCTATCATTTTGGCTTAGCCTTTACAAACAACTTTATGTAGAATCCATTCTAGCAAAGATTCTTCCCCCCTCCAAGAAATACACTTTGTTCAATTTAGTGTTAATCAGGATGTTTAAAGAAACATGTGCAACAGAAATAAGCAATTTTTTTTTTTTTAAAATGCCACTGCCTGTTAAATATCAGAAGAAAACTCTATGAAAGTAACAAAGAAGTAATTCAATCAATATCTTACTGTAGGAGATGGTCCAACAGGACTCCTGCTAGGGTAAGGACTCAGCTTTCCTCCATCTAAGCTCCCAGAGGAATTGTGATGTGTTCCATTAGCGCTTAATGGGCCACTCTGGTCGGGGTCACCCCTTTTTTTACGCTTGTGAGCTTCCTTGGCTACTTTTTTTAAATCTTCTTTATCCCATTTATGTAAGAATGATAATTCTTCTGGGTGTCTAATGCCTATAAAACGAATAATTTTAAACTAAAATTTGACATTATCTGCCATTTGTAACAATACAGCGCAACAAATGAATTTACTACTTAAAAGTGCTAATTCACAAAAATTATTTAAAAAATAATCAATTAAAAAACGTATCATAATTTCAAAATGCTGCTAGTATACCAAATTAATATTTTGCATACAAGTGCCAATTACATTTTTTTTTTACTGATTTTGGATTTATGATTTAATAAATTACAATTTATAAAAAAATGGGGTAAAGTTTTACAGAATAATTTTTAAAAGTTAACATATGTCAATATTACTGTACTGTAGTTCAGAGCATCAAAGCTAAAACAGTAATAGCTAGTAAAACTTTCATCACACATAAACTATTCTTTACTTCACAAAACAGTCTGTTGTAAATGGATTCACTAATACAATATTCATCTGCCCCAACAGTCTGTTGTAAATGGATTCACTAATACAATATTCATCTGCCCCAACAGTCTGTTGTAAATGGATTCACTAATACAATATTCATCTGCCCCAACTGTCTGTTGTAAATGGATTCACTAATACAATATTCATCTGACCCAAATGAAAACAGAAAATGTGCTTGGGTAATCAACTTGAATTAAACCTAATTTATCTAAGTTTACGTAGGACACTATGTAAATCTGTTCAGATCTCAGCTGTCAAGATCAGTGGTTCTTAAAGTCAAGAGCTCTACATTTTTGCTTCAATTTAAGGGCCAAGAATCTAACTAAGCATAATTACAACTATATTTCTCTACACATCACAAACTAAAAAGGCTGTAAATCTGCTATGCAAAAGAGGAATTCTGAAAATACAACTAACGACCCAGTTATTCTTTTTTTAATGTAGTTTTTCTTTGCAAGTGGATCATAAAACCAAAAATGTTGTCAAAGTGGGTTTTGAAAAAAATAAATAGAAGTTTAAGAACCACTGGTCAAGAAAATTGATGACTATTATGAAACAGATGGTAGGCTACCACAAAAACAGTTTTACAGTGCAAAAGAAATGAAAGGAAATATAGTTACATGTCTCCATTTAATTTAAATGAGTAATGAATCATAAAAAAATAAAAATAAGTCTGTAATGAGAAAAAATTATTTTCTATTACTGTTATAAACTCTTAAGAAAATGTTCTAGGTAGTGTCATACAAAAAATCGGCCTATAGAAAAGAAGCATGAACCAATTACTTACCAAGTTCTTTACAAGTCTGTACTACTGCACCAAAACATTTAATAGAGAAATCTACACTTAATTCTAGGACCTGGAGGTCTGGCAGCTGAACTTTGAGATTTTTGTGCATAGGTGTGAAATGTAGTTTAGCATCTGCTTGTACATTGTACTGATCAAGTGTTGATCTTGCACGATGTAGCCACTTCTTTCTGTCTGGCCACCAAAGGGCATGGTCTGACCAATCTAGCGCTATGTCTGGAAGAAAAAATATATAGCGTAAAAAAACATCAAAATGTACTGAACTAAATTTCTTGTTAAAAAAAAACAAACAAGAACTAGTCCTTAATGTTGAATTCATGAATACATTTACTCTATGGCCTTAAACAGTTTCAAAAGCTTGGTTACGTTAAAGTTATAAAAAAAGTCAATGCTGAATAAATAATATTTAAAACAAAATTAGCTAACACTGGACATTTGTACCCTGAAAGAATGTTTTTTTTTCATGTACACAATGGTGAATATTTAGGTCATTTATATTTTTTTTCTTGTGACAGCTTCAGGATTAAAACAGATAAAACTAACTAGATACTTTGAGCTCTCTAAATAATCCTAACCCTATAATTATTCAAAGAAAAATGAAAAAGAAAAAAAACCAGAGATAATAAAAAAAAAAAACAGATGACAATATTTGCATAGTTTAACTCTTTTCTGAGAAGTAGTTATTAAATAGGAGATGTCACTGTCATTCACCAAGGTAAAAAGTCTGCTAAGCTTCATAAAAATGTCCACCTTAATAACATGGACATGTATGTTTTCAACTGTCCATATATTTTAATAACAATGCAGAGAAACATGAATAAAATATTGCATACACGGTTGGTTTTTATTGTTATCCAATATGAATGTTCAAATTCATATTTTGTATTTCAATGTTAATAATTCAGAGAAAATATTGAGACGAGCTGCCTGATTAAGACTATGTTTGTGTTTATGATTAGCTAACATTAACTAGGAATGATAGTGTAGATTGTGCAGCTGCACTAAGCACCTAACAAGGGTGGGGCACCTAAAGAGCATTGTTAAACATTCTTGAACTTTTCAGGTACTGAGGTGCCAAAAAAATCTGACTTGCACAGTGCTGTTAGCTAATAAAATCACAGAGGCATATTATTGACTATTAATAGATAACTAAACCACCATCCTTTCTATCAATGAGATTGGTATATATATTTAAAACCACCATCCTTTCTATCAATGAGATTGGTATATATTTAAAACCACCATCCTTTTTATCAATGAGATTGGTATATATATTTAAAACCACCATCCTTTTTATCAATGAGATTGGTATATATATTTAAAACCACCATCCTTTTCATCAATGAGATTGGTATATATTTTTATTTTTCATTTAAAAAATAAAAAAGAGGAGATTCAAGAGAGATGCTTGGGTAACTTTCAAGACTACATTAAGTACTTGTTTCTTGCTGTATTGCTCATCTTAAGGGGGACTTGAGTACCATCAAGTGGTTTCCTTATGAATTTAAAAATAGAAGTCAGTGAATATTGGGATTAACTGGCCTACACTACACTTCCACTCTCTCAGGTTACCGCCATGACAGTGCTGCAGAGAAGCATCAAGTTAAATATTTGTGTTGGATAAACATTTGACAAGCACACTGTACATTTAAATGACATGACCAACAGCACATGCAACATGGGCGGGGAGGGGGGGACCCAACTATTACTAAAAAAAAAAAACAAGCAAGCAAAAAATTATAGTTTTTAGTACTGCTAGATGTTTACTGCATTTTCCTGTCTAGGGTTTGAAGCAACTGATAGGACAAATGGCAAATGTGTTTATAAAATTTCTATTGAAGAGTTTAATGCAGAAATGCACAACCAGCGGCCACATGTGACCATTAATGGTGGCCTTATAAAAGTATTTATTCCTTTTAAAATATAATGATAGAGATCAGTTTGGTGGTCATAATGAGTGAAAGAATGTGGACAAAAAGGTTATTAACTGTTGTTGTCATAAAATTTATGTATAACTTGATGTTATACACAACAAAAAAAAAAGAATTGAGTATTAATTAACCTTAACTCTAACAGGACTATTCGACCTAGATTTTATATCAGCACGCCTGATTATTAACATGTTATTTTGGTTTAGGTAAGTCCAGGCCTGTAGCCAGGTCAAAGTAAGCAGGGGGACACCAATACCCAGAAAGGGGGTACTTTCTCATTTTAGATACTTTTTCTTGATTTTTTCCTCTTTTTCTTCTTTTGAAGCGGGGGAGGGGGGGGGCACACCCCCTTCCCCCGGGCTACGGGGCTGGGTAAGTCCCAGGTGGAAACAACAACTAAGAAATTAGATTTGAGATTTTTTTCCAACCACAGCTATCAAGGTTAATTTATATGCTTTATTTATCTTTGCAAACAATTTTTTTAGCCTTGTGCTTTTCCAGCACAGGTATATGAGGTCTTACCACTTGCTCAAAGAATCGTTACTTTTGAAAAGAATGTGAAGATGCATTTGTTTTCCCCAACAAGCTCTACATTGTATTCACAAGCCTGGATTGTGCATGTTGTATGTCCGTTTTATTCTCATTAATAAAATGTAAATTATTTACAAATTAAACATGTGGATAATTATTTAATACTCTAGTTCATGTACACTATTTTTAATGTAAACTTATGGATATTTACTTATTATGTTACTGACTTGTTAACTTCTATGGATATTTTTTTCCACTATCTCCTTTATCAACTGATAACCCTACTCACCCCATACTGCACTTCAAACATTAATGGCTCTGATTTATAAACCAGTAGACAAGACCAGGGGATTGAAGAACAAATAAAAAAACTAGTTACAACCAACATCCATCTTAGATAGAATAATTCATTTTTTTTCCCCCTGTAATGTATCATTTTATACCATGTTAAGCTACTGTTGATGGAACTACACTGATTAAGCTTTAGTGATAAGAATTTTTTATTTATCTACCATTACTATGGAAATGAAACAATTTTAAACATTTTAAAGAAAGTTTCTAACATGCCATAAATAACAAAAAGAAAATGAAAATGTGGATTTAAAAAGCATAATTTTCATATACTTTTTCTTTAAAATGTCAAAATTTTATGTATTGTATTCAGGTAATCTTTCAGGGCTTGTGCTGATATGTCACAAATGAATATTTATTGGGTTTCAAAATCAAATAATAATAATGATTAACTGATTGAGAATAGATGTTTCCATAAATAAAACCCTCATAAACCCTCAAACTTTATTAAACGTTTATTAATGACAGGAGTGTGATGTTATCAAAACAGTTTTCATATTGTGTTGCAAAGTGTATGAGTTTGATACCTCTGTACTAAAGTGTCTATAGTGAACCACTCATCACATTACTCTTTAGTCTTAGCTATCTTTATTATAGTTTTATAGTGGACAGTTAAGTAAAACTACAATCAGGATCAAAATTAACAAGTAAAACGTTTCTAGTACCAACAAAAAAATAATAATTGTAACATTATTCTAAGACTAATGGCCAAGTTGTAGCAATGTAAAAATGTTAGTAAAATTTTAAATGTTTTTTTATTTAAATATGGGCGACAAATCTCATTAACTAAGAAATTTAATCTGAATATTATTGTCACTACTGATGCTGTTTTTTGTGCAGGGGTATACCAGGTAATTTTCGCCACATATTATATAAATTATAATATCTAGACAACTGGTAGGGAACGCCCCCAGCAGCCATCCAGCAGGGATGTACAAGAATTTAGGTTGACCCTCCCCCTCCTCTTACAGCCCTTTTCCTGGGTGTGTTGCATCAAGTCTCAACTCAAGTGGTTAGTGGGCCTGTTAACTGAAGGTATTTATAAAGGGGGGGGGGGGAGCTTTTGGACTATAAGACAGTCTATTGTACAGAAAAGTCAAAGGCACAAAGGATTAAACTGTGGTTACGGCTTGCAAAAAAAAATAGTAGCATGTGTCGGGTTAGGTCCTTATGTTTAATTACAACAGAGTAGGTTAACCTCATTATAATTTAGGAGTTTTTAACGTATTTTTTTTTCATTAGAACACTGTCAGTCAGACAATAGCACAATCCGATATAGAGAATCAGTAATATAAGCAATGAATTTAATAATTAAATGCTATTTAAAGACAAAAATAGACAGGCATGAAATTGATCAATTTGTCTAATGATTAACTGATCTAGTCAATTTAGAGTCTAGATGGTATATCATTATAATGTTGTTGGTTTTTTTCTCGTCGTGAACTCACCTAAAGCTTGTACTAATTTAACCATAACACCTCCAATATGGAGGTCGCCCATGACTCGCAATGTTTTTTCTACTTGAAGATCTGTCACTAAAATGTTCAACTCCCAGGATCCGTCCACCACTTCACCATCAGCAACGAAAGTGTAAGCCATTTTAGCACAAGAATAATTAACAAGATCAATAATGAAAAGTTGTATGAACAGCAACGACTTAACCAGATTTATCCTCGGGAATCAAACATATGCACTGAACTCACATTTTAGCCGTAACAAAATATTAGCTTGAAAAAGATTCCTCTTAGAATATTCATCTAAACGGCATCCAGTCATATTAATGAAAATATATGTATGAATCAACAACGTAAAATGATATTTTAGTCACTTCAAGAATGTAATCCAAGTCCAAGAATACAGAAAAACCTAAAATGAAGTAAACAACACATTAATTCACGTCCAACATGTTCATCCCCCGTTACTATAAGTTAGTGTGAGAGGGGACACTCGTAGATTCAAAAGCAGCGTAGACAGAAGAGCAGAATGAACCATATGACAACAAAGTACGCCGAGAAAAAAATGTGGGGATGGGGTGGGCAGAAAAAGAGAGAGGTTGTAATTCGCTTTAGGTTTTAACACAGCGGACATACACACACACTTCGTAAATTAGGTCAAACAAGCGAGTAGAACCGCTTATGTAAACCTGTAACGCAACTCAGTGCCGAGAAACGTATCTGGTATTTATAAAGAAAAATATTCCACTTCGCAACTTTTAAAATAATAACAATGCAATAAACGATTAACCGATAACCGTGGAACAATTTTATTTTAGAAATAAAAATAAACAATACATGTAAATAAAAAGGTATTCCACAACTTTTTCTGACTCAGCGAACATGTCCCTATTAGGGAAGGTGTGATCTAAATATTTTTCAGTAACATTTTGCAAGAAACCGTTTCATTGGTCCGAATAAATTCACGTTTAGAGTACACACAAACTTTTTTTTTCCTAGCACGAACATTCATAACACCCAAACAACTAATATAATTTACTTGAAAATAATGGATACAAAATCACTCTTAAATAATAAACAATACGCAGAATAAGGCTGGGATGTTCATTGTCTGGCTCTCACAAAATTGACCAATGAAAACGCACTTTACTTGTTGAAGAATGTAAGATTTAATTCGGTTCCCCCAGTGCTGACGTCACTTGAAAGGCTTGGGCGGAAAAAAAATCCGTTAAACGATCCCGCCCGCCTCTCACACACTAACGATATACTGCCATTGGTCCTACGCACGTACCAACAGTTGCTCGCTCACCCGCTCCTCATCCTTGCATCCTTCCTTCTCCCAATGTGTGGATGAGTCGCTTCTTTATAATTTTTGTATGGGGGTTCGACGAAAAAAAAAACAACTGCTAAGCATCTTTTTTTTTAGGCGGTTAGTGAAGTTACGATGTGTAAGGGAGAAACATTTATATAGACGGGTGAGTGTTTTCGTGTAAGTTCTGTGGTTGAGCTGTTGCGTTCGTCATCACAGCGATGAAAACAGAGGTAGCTCCTACATGTGTTAGTAGGTGGATGATTTCAGGTTTCTAGAGGATAAAAATAGCAAAGTTTACAATAGGATAAATCGTTTGCTTTCTTGATAAGCAAGGCTCATTACAGAAATTATTTTCACACACGGGAGAGGCACAGTGTCAACAAGGACCGGCAGTACATCACTAGACTTGTGTACACTTGGCTATCAATTTACAAATATGTCATCACACGACATACCGCTTGGGAATATTCCAAAATTTATTTTTTACTGACTAAAATATTCCTACACATGGAACGTAATTTAAAAAGGGGAGGAGGGCATTTTCCACTGATGGCTCACAGAATATGTATATAATATAATATATAGAATATATATTACTATTATGTGAATAAGTTACTTATTCATAAATAATTCATGAAATAACAGTAGAAGACTGGATATTCTGTATTGATTAAATTTTGTTAAGGGGGTTGGTGGTGGTGGGGGGGGGGTCAACCCACTGATAAAATACATATTCTTTTTATACTTAATAGAATGTATATTGAAATGCCGGTAATACAGTAGTATTTATTTTATTGTTGAATTAAAATATTTAATCTGCCATTTTGTTGAGTTACAAGAAAATAAATATCCTTTTCCTTGGTAAATTACTCCACATTGGTTCCTTGTGTATGTATATATATATATATATATATATATATATATATATATATATATATATATATATATATATATATATATATGATCTCTCATATACCACCCTAACAGCTTCGGATCAAGAGATCAAATATCATCCGTAATATCTATCTAATTATTTCTAATCTCTCTCTCTCTCTCTCTCTCTCTCTCTCTATATATATATATATATATATATATATATATATATATATATAATTCTATATATCTAATATCTATTTACATATCTAATATCTATCTAATACTATCTGTCTGTCTGTCCGTCAGTCCGTATGTCTGTCTCTTCTATTGATTGCTACCACATGTTCTGAACCCTGCCCTTCGTTATCACTCGAACACAGTTCTAAAAGAATACACTGTTATGGTGCTGTTATGTAGTAGTAAAACTGGGACGGATTAGAAAATGATCGAAGTCAAACTTGAAACACTAATTGTGATTTTCCACAAGCGGAGACAACGCCCATCGTTTTACACACTCACACACGCACGTCCTTACACACACATAACACAAGGACATTCCTCTACATCGTGATGGGGGGGGGGGGTGACGTGCATCCAAAACATTGCCTATGAAACAAAAACAAGCAATTAAGCCTGTTCCATTCTGGACACAGGACGTGTTAGCGCATTTTCGTGTTATGATTCAGTACGTTTGTTAGCTTTCAGTAAATATTTGTACATTCAATTGTGTAATGCATATATCTGTAAAAAAAATTATTATAAAGACGTTTCTTTATATTTGAAAAAAATTATTTTCTCTTAAATCTAACTACAAGTGGTTTGTGGTTACTGAAATAGGACTCATAATTGAAAACATTCGAAATTGTAGTCATTTAATCGTCCGAAAACTCCGTCAATTGTTGCATAGCTCTGATACTTTCAATTAAACTCAGAACACAAGCTTACTATTTCATTTGATGAGTTTCTTAATAAATCTTGGTGAAACTACGTGCTGCTGTATTTCGCACCAAATGAATGGGTTATTGAACGTACAAGGTGTATATATAATATATAAGCCCCCTAGGAGCCCTGAAGCCCGGCCCTCAGAGGTCCTATCGCGAAATGAACTTTTGATGTACATATGGCAGGCCAAGACCTACAAAATGATATATACATCATGGGTCTAGGACTTATGATTGCTGAGATATAGGGCGCTCCTTTATTAATATAGCTTATATAGTAAAAAACGGTACTTTATAAGCCCCCTTTTACGGCCCTGAGAGGTCAGATCGCGAAATGAACTTTTGCTGCACACATGGCAGGCCAAGACCTACAAAATGATATATACATCATGGGTCTAGGAGTTATGGTTGTTAAGATCTAGGATGATGACAGACAGACAGACAGACAAAACGGGGACAATAGAGCATTTTTTTTCGAAAATGCTCTAAAAAAACAGAACAGGAAAAAAACTGTCAAAACTCACTTTTTGTTTTGTTTATGTTTGTTTAAAATATTTACACATCTGAAAATATAAATTTTAATTAATAAAACTTATGTAACAGATACGTGCCATTTACAAACTGTGACACACACCAACTGTGACACACACACACACACACGAACTGTGACACACACAAACTGTGACACACACACAAAATGTGACACAACCCAACTGTGACACACACCAACTGTGACACACACACACACACACAAACTGTGACACACACCAACTGTGACACACACCAACGATGACACACACCAACTGTGACACATATACACAAACTGTGACACACACACACACAAACTGTGACACACACCAACTGTGACACACATACACAAACTGTGACACACACACACAAACTGCGACACACACCAACTGTGACACACACACACAAACTGTGACACACACACACAAACTGTGACACATACAAACTGTGACACACACACAAACTGTGACACATACAAACTGTGACACACACAAACTGTGACACAAACAAACTGTGACACACACACAAACTGTGACACATACAAACTGTGACACATACAAACTGTGGCCCAATGCTCTTTGACCATTTATATTTGATTCTTTTTAAGAAGCAAAGCACCCGTATAGTCAGTATTCCTAATGTGTCAATATTAACACATAATAAACATCTTTCTTATTCGTGCGAACGATTACAGCTGCGTGAAGATTAGGGATGAACAGATTGCCGTAATTTTATATCATCAAATTTGACTCAAGCTTTCACTGGCAAGGGACCCTATATATAGTGAAGAGAGAGAGAGAGAGAGAGTGAGACAGAGAGAAATAGAGAGAGAGAGAGAGTAAATGGGTCAGAAAAGGAGCTCCCTTTGGGTGCTGAAGCCAGTTTGCCTGTTACTAAAGAACGGACATACCTATAAATCCTAATGGTAGAGTTTTTTACCTATACATTCTTTGTATTCTAACCATATCTGACCACCCAGAGGTCACGGGGCACCCAGCTCACATATCTATCTATCTATCTATCTATCTATCTATCTATCTATCTATCTATCTATCTATCTATCTATCTATCTATCTATCTATCTATCTATCTATCTATCTATCTATCTATCTATCTATCTATCTATCTATCTATCTATCTATCTATCTATCTATCTATCTATCTATCTATCTATCTATCAATCTATCTATCTATCTATCAATCAATCTATCTATCAATCTGTCTATCTATCCATCGATCTATCTATCTATCTACCTACCTATATATCTATCTATCGATCTATATTTATATATTTGTTATAATCCTAGCCACATTACATGAAGTTTTTTTTTTTATCCTCAACTGTAACGTCAACGAACTATCAACCAGTAGTGTGCACACTTGACATAGATCGATGTACGAGGCTCACAGATCAACAAGGTCATAACAGAAAACACGACGGTTTGAAGACGGGCCTGGCTGTAAAAGGGCCAACCTACTTGGTTTGTCTTCCTGTAGCCTGCCAATCTAATAACCGGGCATGTAATAAACTCCTTTGCAAATCACCTTGACCTTGTCATAAGAATCGATACTGCTTGAAGATGAAAAGAATATTCTCTAGTTGTGACGTTCAGTCTGTTGTGACGTACAGTCTGCTGTTGTGTCATTCAGTCTGTAGTTGTGACGTACAGTCTGCTGTTGTGTCATTCAGTCTGTAGTTGTGACGTACAGTCTGCTGTTGTGTCATTCAGTCTGTAGTTGTGACTGGGATTTCCTAGTAGGGATTCTCCGAGAAGACATCGGAAAATTACTAAACGGTCATAGTATTTCTGCTTTTTTTTTTTCCAGGTCCTTAATTTTTCAAAGTTGGGTTGTCGCACATGATTTGAAGTGGTTCGACAAAAATTCAATAATTACTTTATCAAGTAAAGTAAAGTTCCCTTAATCCTTCGGGGCAGATGAAGTGTAGATTTCATCTGTTTCAGTAAACTTGGCAGATAAATGGATTGTGTGGTTAGCACAACTTTAAGTCAGGCAGAGGCGTAGCGAGGGGGAGGGGCAAGGCAACTTGCGCCCGGGGCATTTTACCTTTTTAATACCTTTTTAGCGCCCCCCATTCGAAAACCACATAATATTATATGTAAAATATACCATTTGGCGCCCCTGATCCTCGGCGCTCGGGGACACCACGGGAGATATAGCGGGGACTTTAGCCATGACCTGAAAAATTTTCCTTGGTCCTCACCGGAGATAGAACCAGGTACCTTCAGGTCGACAACCGAGCGCTTTACCGCACGACCATCCACCCACTGAAACTGTTTTTTTTGGTGGGCCACGAATAGCAAAAATTATGGAAGCAATGGTTCTAGGTTAATTCAGTTCATGATGGGAGCAATGGTTCTAGGTTAATTCAGTTTATGAAACATTTTCTCGAGAAAAAGAGGAGGGGCCATGTTATGTACTTCATTTGACGTACGAGATTCTGGCAATTACTTGCAGTACAATCATTGGTTTAAATGTAAAACAACTGGCTGAAAATCTGTTGTTTGAAAAGAATAGTAAAGTTCCCGTAAGCCTCAAAGGACTCATCGGGGCACATGAAGTGTAGAATTCATCTGTTTCAGTAACCTCGGCATGTAAAGGGATTGTGTGCGTTACTTCCCCCAACTTAAAGTCAGGTACCCATTTTAAGCTGGGTGGACTTGGGGACTTTCACCAGGACCAGAAAAAGTCCCAAGGTTCTCACTGAGATTCGAACCCGGGACTCTCCGGTCGACAGTCAAGCGCTCTACACCACTCGACCACCCGTCCCTTTGAAAAGAATAAGGGTCCTCACACTGTGTTCTCTCCAAGTTCTTCTGCTCTCAGCACAGCTGAATATTAAAAACTGACACTTCCTAATAAATCAGCTTTCGCGGGACACATATCATTTGCCGCTTCCATCATACACTTTTTAAAATCAGTAAACTGTTTCCCTCGCTCTACCATCTATATGCGCTATTTTGTAACTTGTAGCTTTCTCGTATTAAGCTTCTAAATCTCGTTTCGTATTTTCTCAAAGTCTAATTATTCAGATAATTTTGAATATGTCGAGAGATGTTTAGTTTCGTATTGACACAGAAGCGGCAGTACTCTCGCTGCACAGCGACTAACTTTCTGGCTGAAATACTCTACACGCAAATTTTTCAACGAAAACGCTACGCCCGGTGTCCCATTATTCTTTTCGTAGTACCCCATAAGTCTACCTTTTTACAACACATTCATATTAATTCTTCTTTCTCTCTCATAAACTTACACAGTTTTTAAAGGGTTAAAGTCACTGGCCTGGTATCAGTGATTTATTAATGTTAATTGTCCCGACTAACACTTTCCTGGGGCAATTTATGTGGGAACATCTAGTCGTGACGATGAGACTATAGTTTATACTCTCTCTCTCTCTCTCTCTCTCTCTCTCTCTCTCTCTCTCTCTGAACTCTCTCAGTGATAACTGCGGGCTGAGACTTAGTCTCTTTGAGCCCTTGAGATCAAACTCGCTGTGTCCCTCAATATCTGGGAGCTGCCCTAAAGGCCAATGGCACGCAAGCTAGCCTCCTGGCCCATCATGGGGTCCACCAGCCCGGGGCACTCGGATATCACACGATCTACGGTAAAGGGTATACAAGCGACATCCATTACCAGCTTAATTAACATCTCAGAAAGTAGTTCTAACTCATTACATTCTGCAATGTCTTGTGCAAAACTTATCTTACCTATCTTTGACAGTTTACCTATTTTAGTCCCGGATTTGACCCGCGGGTCGTAGTTTGGTTAACCCTGGTTAAAAGAATGTCAACTCAGCTAACGACGTCGTAGCTCTCAGTACGATGAGTGACCTCGAGAGTGAGACTTTAACAAAGGTGTTTTTATTTTATGAGTGGTTTTAAGAACAGCAATACAATTGAAAATGTTCACTTTGAACGGGGGGGGGGGGGAACCTTCAATCTGAATATCTAGGTCATTGTGATACTGAACTGAAATTATAATGTGAAACATTAACACGGAGACCTGATAGAGACATGTAGTTCAATGGGCGTAACCCGGTTAAAACCAGAGGCGTACCTAGGGTGGGGGAAGGGGTGGTCCAAATTTGAAAGTCCCCCCCCGGGCCCCATCTTGATGGGGGGGGGCAAAAATTATTTTTTTTACATTAAATATTAAGTACATTATCTCATGTCTTGGTGTCGAATGTCAAAATGCAGTGTCCACCCTCCCCAAAGATGCCAAGCCCGCCCCCCCCCCCCGCGGGGTCCCCAAACCCCTAGGTTCGGCAATAGTTAAAACGAGAAGTATTGGGGCGGTTCCCCCCTTTGTGTCCTGCGATGTTCATTGCAAGAATGAAATGCTTATCTGTTGTAATTATAAACAGACTCGTTCTTCGAATCATTGGGGTGGGGGGGGGGGGTTCTAATCAGTGATGTATTGGTAAAATAAGAAGTAAGGGGAGCGCATAGTGGGAGCTATGAAAAATAGTTGGGAGTTGTCGGGACATGAAACGAGTTCCAGTTCTAAAAAAGGTAAGGGAACGTCGTTCCACCGCTTTCCCCTCCCAATACACCCACTGGCTCTAAGCACATACTTGCAGAGATTATTTGAGATACATGGTACTAAGCCGGCCTCCATAGAAATCACCCCCTCCTCTCCCCCCCGCCCCCCCCCCCCGAGAACGTTGGCCGGTCCGCGGTGCGAAAAAAGGTTTGGGGACCACTGTTATAAAACACTAATGGGACTATTTATATAATGGTGTCTATCTTTCATCACCCCAACCACCCATTTCCTTATTTACAAATAAGTTTCGCTTATAATTATAAAACCCTGTATAATTCTTTTTCTCGCACAACCAGCATGCGTTATTATTGGTTGGTTTGTTTATTGTGCACTCAATGTGCAGCTCATCAAGTGGAACTAAACACGAGTTTCTAAAGACCATCTCGTATTTAGTCCCATCACATATGACACATACAACCCAGTACGTAAAGTGAAATGTCAGGAGATTCCCATACCGTCAGTATAATGTCATCATTTAAAAAAAATATATACGCTTTTGTCCTTCCCAGCCAATGAACTTTTTTTTTATGTGTCAGTGATCATAGCCATGAGGGACAACTCATCCTTTGTATGGGAACTAGCTCTTTGTTCTATAGAGACAAAAAAAAAACCCCAGAAAAAACATCTATCTATAATTAGTTATTCGATTGTAATGTATAGTACCCCCGTTGATTTATTTATACATTTACTTCTAATTTTTACCCTTGTTAATTGCTGTCCCAGTTTTTTTTTTAAAAATTCCAATCTAAAATCTAATCCTAGTACCCGTACATGAAATGGTCAGTAGGCCAGCGCTAAAAAGGAAGGTAATCCAAATAATTGTCCGAGGTCCTTTGGGCATGAGTCCAAGCAATATTTTCATTTTTTTTTAATTTATTAATTTCGCGAGCCATTTTTTGAGGGGCCGATGGACCCACGTAGTCCGAGTTGTCCGAGTTTATCGTGGGTGGGGAAATAGATTTTCTGACAGCGCCCCAGTGACGTAGGAAGGGTTGTGCGGGCGTACTGGGCGCCGAACAAGTGGGGGCGCCGCCGAAAGGGCGCTGGTAAAATGTTTTTTGCACTTTTCAGGTCGGGAGGAGGGTGCCAAAAATGTATCTCGCACAGGGCGCCACAATAGCTAGCTACGGCTCACAGGGCGCCACAATAGCTAGCTACGGCTCTGCAGAACCACTTTATTACGTGTATGTTCTGTTGTAGAATTGTTCTGTTGTAGAAATGTTCTGTTGTAGATTTGTTATGTTGTAGAATTGTTCTGTTGTAGAAATGTTATGTTGTAGGATTGTAGGATTGTTCTGTTGTAGGATTGTTCTGTTGTAGAAATGTTCTGTTGTAAAAGTTATTACGACCCCAAGTCAGTTTTAGTTTGGTAACAGTGCAGTCACAACAGTAGAGAATTCTGCATATATGTATACAAAATGATGATTGTAAGTAAAATACGGTTTAAATGATTAGGAAAGGATGTCACTTGGCGCCTCGATTTCCCGGGTAACGCCGAGGTAAGCAAGCGCACACACGCACACACACACACACACATATATATATATATATATATATATATATATATATATATATAGTGCTCGATTTAAGAAAAAACCATTGCCGGGTATGAAAAAAATTGTCTGCAGAGCCGGGGATAAATGTCTATGGCTTCATCCCCACCAGGGATATATTAGCTAAAGCAGAGCCGGGGGTGACAGTTCTCAGTGGCGGGGATATCCCCAGCATCTCCGGCGGTAAATCGAGCCCTGTATATATATTTATATATTATGTTTATTGTGGGCACTCACAGACGCAGATGTAACGGCAAGCGCACAGGGAAACATCAACGGGGGCCCCGAAAGAATTACAACTTTACAGCCATATTTCTTCTGCGCCCCAGGACCTCGAGTGACCATAATCGGTCTCTGGTGATTCATTTATAATCACCCCGATCCCGATAAATCACTCTTCTTTTACGCCACGGAAGTATCAATATCTTATTTTGACATGCGTAATTCGTCTTTCAATTATTGCCCGATCATCGTAACAATTTTCGCCGTGCCATCTCTTGTGGCCAACGTGTAAATTAAAAAAAAAAATCAATAAACAGATCATAAAATATTCATAAAACATGTCTAAATTCATCGGGTTTCACTATAAAATTTTTCTCTGAAAATGAGCGAGTTGGTAATAAGTTTCTCTTCGCAGTGAATGTTTTCTCTCCCCCCCCCCCCTTTATTTTTCAGCTGTTCCAGCTCTGCACAAAATGGCGTCGATCGGGTTTATCCCACTTCCACTGAACCCACATCGATACATCAAAGAGTTTCTCCCCTTGATTAGCCTGAGTAAATGATGTCATCCCCTTAGTGCAATGTTTCCCAAATGTGTGGTACGCGTTCCCCGGCGGCTACGCCAAGAGTTTGGCCGGGGTACACGCTGCACAGGACTGAGAACACGCGTAACTAAAACGAAATCAATAACATGAGGGGAAACTATGACCGTAAAAAAAAACAATACGCAAGTTTATTTTTTTATTTATTTTTATTTATTTATTTTTTTATTTATTTATTTATTTATTTAAAACTAGGGGTACGCAGTATAACCAAGGTAAATAAAGGGGGGGGGGGGTACGCAGATGTCAACAGTTTGGGAAACACTGGCCTGGTGAAATCAATATGATCGGTAACTTATTGGACAATACGCCCACGGATTGAAGGAAATAATGGGCAACAGCTCATGATTGATCCAGCCCCTTTTCTCCCATGATGAAAGGAGAGGGGGGGAGAGGGGGGGGAAACATGTTTAGCAGGGCCGGTCTTAGATGGTGTGTGGTCAGATGGAGGAATCGTTTAATGACGTCACACATTTCGCAATGTTTCTTTTCATACTCAGAGAATCCACTAAGAGTAGATTCCCATTTTCTCACCCCCCCCCACCCCGTAATTGTAGCACAGCTTCATTAACTCAAACTGTATATATGCACTCGGTCCACAGGTAGTCGTTTAACACAGTGGGCCTCAGTTGGCCATTAAACACTGTGGGCCCCAGTTAGCCATTAAACATATTAGGCCTCATTTAGCCATAAAACAGATTGGACATCAGTTAGCAATTAAACACATTGGGTCCCAGTTAGCCATTAAACATATTAGGCCCCAGTTAGCCATTAAACATATTAGGCCTCATTTAGCCATATTGGACATCAGTTAGCAATTAAACACATTGGGCCCCAGTTAGCCATTAAACACAGTGGGCCCCAGTTAGCCATTAAACTCTATGGACCCCAGTTAGCCATTAAACACAGTGGGCACCAGTTAGCCATTAAACACATATAAGATGATGTACCGGAAATGGTATTAGATATGACATCATAAGTTTAGTTAAAATGATCAAAACACAAAACAATGCATAACGTCCATCAAGTCCCGGACTAACGGCAGCACTAAACACTGCAGCACACATCTACAACAGTGGCTTTACTGATGTGAATCAACAACACTTTATTGTTGCACTTTACTATGAACAAAACAAAAAACAACAACAATAATAACAAACAAACCACTTCACATTTCTTCCTGGTGGGATCAACAGCCGGAAGTGATTGCTCCTAAAAAAATAAAATAGCGATGGTATGTAAAAAATGATTTATTTATTTCTCTATCTACCGAGCTTCACGATATTTTTAAGTTAGTTAAAAAAAAAAACAAACGCTTTGAAGAAATTCCACCTCAAATTCATGGCTCAGTGCCGAACCGGGGGTTGGCCTCTTTGGGGGCCCCTGCATTTTCACATTCGACATCATGACATGGGATAATGTGCTTAATATTTAATGTAAAAAAATGTGGGGGCCCCCTCCAGCTGGGGCCCGGGGGACTTTCGAATTGGGACACCCCCTCCCCCCACCCTAGATACGCCTCTGTCTTGACTGGCTATTAACATTAAATGACTCATGGCAATTCTCTAATGATAAAACCAAAAACTTTCAACAACACAGAGTAGAAAAGTTGTTCTTGTTTTTAATTGACACAGGCCATTCTCTGATGAGTATCTCCCCAACTTGAGAGAGACGTCACTAACTAGGTTGTATGATGGATGATGTCGGGAGAGTCCATTGAGTGAATCTTTGTCAATATCCACACTTGTGATCGATCAGAGAAAGTGTTCGCATAAGCCGAGGGGATATGGCGGCAGATGCGATATAAGCGGGTTACACCAAATTCATAGCCCTCCCCCCCCCCCCCCACTCCCAAGTTTTGACCGCCGGGTCACAATGACCCACTTCCCTACCCACCCTTCAATTATGGTCAGCCAGTTGTCTACGTGCGTGAGTGCGTTTGTTTTAACTGAGGGAAGGAGAGGAGTGATAAATGTATTCACTGGCTTGGATGATTCTGCAAGTCACACAATTTTTTTTTTCAAATCTGTCTGACTTAATCTGTCAATGAATAAAGCCGATGGTTTAATATGTTGACATTAAAACAAAAAAAGCATTGTAAACAAATACATGATAAAACAATGCACGCAGGGTTAATATATTTATTTATTGGGCGAGAGAGGGTTAATTAAGATTGTAGGAAACAGGAGCCAATGCCGTCAAGTGCCTCTGTATACAACGTTTTATTTTCAATACAGTTAAGTTTTTTACGCTACGGGGCTGTCTCCAAAAGCGCTCTCCACCCCCTCATCAGGTGCGGAGTCTGTGGTGCTGGTCCCAGTAGGGCAACGCTAAGACCACCACTGGTGTGTGTGTGTGTGTGTGGGAAGTCCCTGTAAGGATGATAGATCATAGATCCTATAAGTGGTTTATATGGTGCCCTTCTTTCATCCCCCCCCACCATAGCCGATAGCGCAATGACCATGGAGGCACCACGGGAGACATAGCGGTGACTTGAGCCATGACCATATCCATTTGGTCCTCACTGGAGATCGAACCGGGTACCTTCAGGTCGACAATCGAGCGCTTTACCACACGACCACAACAGGTAGAAACCAGATACCGATGTACAGTGGTGGTTTACAATTCACTTTACTTGAATGAAGCCAAACAAAAGAATCAACTCAATGTTTTACTGATTATTACAACTCAATTATTTTATTTAGTTAAGTAAATAACACAACTAGTCGTGCAATCGTGTACAATTGTGTACAATGAAACTAGAATAATAAACCAGCGCAACATGTAGTAATGTGTTGAACAATTTATTGTGTACAATTCAATTTAAAAAAAAATTCAAAACAAACCTCTAGATGCTCGCTCGTATAACACACACACACACACACACACGTATATAATGCGCACCCATACGTAAATACTAAACACAAATACACACTCGTAAATACTAAACACAAATACACACTGTCTTTATATTAGAAGCACCCACTCCTACACTAAACAAAACATGTCTATGTACACATACTAAACAAAACATGTCTATGTACACATACTAAACAAAACATGTCTATGTACACATACTAAACAAAACATGTCTATGTACACATACTAAACAAAACATGTCTTTGTACACATACTAAACAAAACATGTCTATGTACACATACTAAACAAAACATGTCTATGTACTCATACTAAACAAAACATGTCTATGTACACATACTAAACAAAACATGTCTATGTACACATACTAAACAAAACATGTCTATGTACACATACTAAACAAAACATGTCTATGTACACATACTAAACAAAGTATTTTATACCAACAAAGCACACAAAAAAAAAGAGTTGAAGGTTATCTCCCCCCCACACACACACACACAAAGATGTACACTTGATGTACGGTGTACACATGAACTTGAAAAATTTTGTTCCAGACTAGACCGTGTTTTAGAGAAGTCAATCTAGGTTTGCATCGAAATAGGATTCCAGACACTGCCGGTGGGGGGGTTGGTGTATGTGGGGTTGGGAGGGGAGGAGGGCGTGATGAGGTTGGACGAGAGAAAGTTCTAGAAACATGGCAGATAAGAACAGAAAGACGTATATATAAGATACCAAAGATGTATGCAGCATTCAAGATTTAAAAAAAAAAAAAAACATTTCTAATAGAAAGTCAGCGAATTTTTTCCCCCTTGAATGCATCAAGCCAGGAGTACGGCATTTTTTTAAATAATATTAACCGAGAATTTAATGAAGATAGTATTATTCTGGGGCCACCATGACTCATTGTGTTGGGCTAAAATGGATTAACTGTTTTCAGAGAGTGTTCATTAAATAAATCATTTTAATATTTTTGTACCAAAAATCGTGAATCCCTCCCCCCCCCCCCAAGGCCCCTGCCGTATACCATGTGTGGACGGATGGTCGGGCAATGTAGAGCGCTCGACTACTGACCTGAGAGTTCTGGGTTGATCCTTGGTGAGAACCAAGGGGATGTTCCCCAAGTCCAGCCAGCTTTAAATGGGTACCTGATATTAGAAGGGGAAGTAAGGGTGGCTGGGCGTTGCACTAACCACACAAGAGTCACAACCCCTGCATATGTAGAGTCACAACCCCTGCATATGTAGAGTCACAACCCCTGCATATGTAGAGTCACAACCCCTGCATATGTAGAGTCACAACCCCTGCATATGTAGAGTCACAACCCCTGCATATGTAGAGTCACAACCCCTGCATATGTAGAGTCACAACCCCTGCATATGTAGAGTCACAACCCCTGCATATGTTGTGGTTACAGAAAAAAATGAGTTCTAACCTGCCTCGATGGCCCATTGGGGCTAAGGGAACTTTACTTTTTATTTGTAGTACATGACAGATGAGAACACGATGAACTGTTAAAGACAGAGCCGATTTAGATGCAATATGTAAGAGCTGAAAAAAAAAGATTCTAATAGAATGTTCTATATAGATGTAGCCACGTTGCATGTAGTTTGAATGTTAACGTAGTCAAAATTTGTGTATGGAGCTGGTAAAGTTCTGGGCAGTTTAAAGTATGTTCTACACTGTTGAAATATCCCGCGAGGTCATAACGTTCATCTCAGCAGTTACAGCAGTGACAGATGTTCTTTCAACTGTTTCAGCAGTTCTTGAGACTCCACGTGACCAGGGAATGCATCCACAGCTCTTCTGGCTGACTGGTAGCTACTCTGGAAGTCCCCGAGCTGGAGGAAACAAACAGAAGAAAAATAAATAATTGAAGAAAATATTGATCAAAAGGTGCATGTATGTATGTATAGGCTATATAATCGTTCAGTGCCACACGCGTCTCTTTGTTGATTCACTGCGCCTCTCGTTGACTCTGTTATTATGGCACATACGATACCAATGAATACCGTGGCATAAACGATACCAATGAATATCATCGCACATACGATACCAATGAATATAATCGCACATAAGATACTAATAAAAATAATGGCACATACGATTCTGATACGATACCAATGAATATTATGGCACATGCGATACCAATGAATATAATGGCACATACGATACCAATAAATATCATGGCACATACAATACCAATGAATATCATGGCACATACGATACCAATGAATATCATGGCACACGCGATACCAATGAATATCATGGCACACGCGACACCAATGAATATCATGGCACACGCGACACCAATGAATATCATGGCACATACGATACCAATGAATATCATGGCACATACGATACCAATGAATATCATGGCACATGCGATACCAATGAATATCACGGCACATGCGATACCAATGAATATCATGACACACGTGATACCAATGAATATCATGGCACATGCGATACCAATGAATATCATGGCATATGCGATACCAATGAATATCATGACACATGTGATACCAATGAATATCATGGCACATGCGATACCAATGAATATCATGGCATATGCGATACCAATGAATATCATGGCACATTCGATACCAATGAATATCATGGCACACACGATACCACTAAGTGCAAATACCATCTCTGTCTCCCCTGGTGCCGATATGGCCATTACGCTCGTTTGTGGTGCCAATATACAATATACAGTCCTTTTTTCAGTAATATACAAAAGTCTACGGGAAAAAACGTGTCGGAACGCCGTTTCGGTGTGTTCCGCCAGAAATATATCAATATAAATATATAACGATGAAGCCGCCAAAGAAACCCAGAAATGAGCTAAAACCCCCGCCGATGCCCAAAAAAACTTCACCTAAACTATCGGGAAACCCGCCTAATCTGGCAACCATGCTAATCATACGGTTTTGGTGTGAAAAAAAAATGAATGTCCCGGAATCACAGGCGAAGAAAGGTAGAGATTGGATGAATAGAAACACGTGAACAATAGGGGAATACCCTTTGCACTGCACGATATAAAAAAAAAAGAAATCTACGCCAAAAGATTTTATTCTTTTTATTTTTAACTGAGGGAATCTAAAAGAGAGGGAGAGAGAGAGAGAGAGAGAGAGAGAGAGAGAGAGAGAGAGAGAGAGAGAGAGAGAGAGAGAGAATGAGAGAGAGAGAGAGAGAGAGAGAGGGTGCACTTCCTGTGAAGAGAGTGGAGAGAACAGCTTGAACACATACACACGGAAAACACTTAACTTTATATTCACTTATTTATATTAGTCTTTTTTTTTCTTCCATCTGAAGAACTAGTTATACCGCCCGTCTCAATGAAAAGAGAATCGTCAATGCACTGAATGCATTCCTTTCACCTTGGAAACTATATTTAGAACTTTGCCTCGAAGTTGAATATTAATTAAAAAACAACAAAAAAAAAAACACAAACAACGAGTAGCGGTGACACCCTGTTTGGTGTAGTGTTATGAATGAAGACGTTAGCGATGTGTTGAGTTGAGATGTAAACAAGGTGGAAGGCAATCGCGAGACCTTAAATAAAAGGCCGCATGCGGTCGCTTATTAAAATGATTGCGGAAGCTTACACGATGATGGTGTTGTTGTGAGTTCTATAAACCGAACCGAGCGTCGATTATTTTTTTGTGGATACGAACGAATACGCCAAGAGTCACCCACTGTGGCAACTTATTGTTTTCAAGCCTCCCTCCCTCCCCTCAGCACAAGTAAGGCGCCCGGGGGTGGGGGGGGGGGGCGGGCGGGAGAGGGGAGCATCGCCTCTAGCTGGACCGCTTTACCGAAGATATAAATAGCTAAAAGTAAAGTTCCCTTAACCCTTAAGGGCCATCAGGGCAGATGAAGTGTAGAATTCATCTGTTTCTATAACCTCGGCATGTGATGGGATTGTGTGGTTAGCACAACGCCCAGCCGCCTTTACTTCCCAAACTTAAAGTCAGGTACACATTTAAAGCTGGGTGGACTTGTGGGACGACTTTGCACCAAATTTCACCTGGAAAGGTTGCATGGGAATCACCGAGGATCGAACCCAGGATTCTCAGGTCGACAGTCGAGTATCTACACCACTCGGCCATCCGTCCCACATAAATAGCTAAGTAACGTCCCAATTTTTCGCATTTCGGTATCAGTGCTGCGTGTCGACAGCATTACGATTTTTACTATTCCAGCAAAACAGATGCGGATTAAGGTGGGCTGAGTCTCCGGGAGCAGAAGAAAACTGTAGGGCCCTCTACACACAAAAAAAAGGCGTGGTGAAAATGATACACAAAATGGTGTGTTTAGAGGTACCCTTCCAAAGTTGGGGCTCTTGGCGCGCGCCCGGTGCACACACCTTTAAATCCGCCTCTGCCGACAGATGATACAGCAGCAGCAGCACACCCCGCTAAAAAAAAAAGAAACAAACAGAAATTTGAAGATGAAAACCAACAGCTCAATCGTCAGTGTCGGCGTTCACAATTTGAAATGGTTGTTAGCTCGCAAAATGTGTCTTTCATTGAGTTTTTCGTTTATTTTTTTTTTTGATCTCCTATGCGGTTAAAGGTCAGAGGGCGTTTCAGGTGATTCCACCTAAAACAAATTCTGGTCGCCCTATCGTAAGCGCCCCCGTCAGAGTCACAACCAGAAAATCGGGGGTGGGGTGGGGAAGGGTAGCCTTAACAAGATGGGGTACCATTTCCCACACACCTCCAAAAAAAAAAGGAATCCAGCTTAAATGCAGCAAAATAGAAAAAAAGTTTTTCACCCGTTTGAGTCATGGTCTAATGACAGCAACTGTATCACCAGACTCTACTTTAATGTATCGAGATTTAGTTGCAACCACCGCAGTCGATAATTGTACAGGGCGTACGTGGGTTTTATGTAGGAGTGGGGGGGGGGCAAACGCACCGATCAGCGGGGCGGGCCTTCGTCTAAATATTTTATACATGGGGGGGGGGGGAGGCCTCGGTATCATGCCAGGGTGGGGCCTCGTCAGGTACGGTAATCTTCACAACAAACAAACAAAAAAAAAACTATGACTATAACAATCGGTGGACATTTGGGACAGGTGGCTGAACGAGATGTCTGTGGAGTCCTTGTAAGGATGAGATGAACTCTCTTAGATCCTATAAACCACTCAAGGGACCTTTTTTTTTAAAATTGTGCCTTTCATTTCATCTCCACCAGAGCCGATGGTGCGATGGCCATGGAGAGTCGCCACGGGAAATAAAACGGGGAGTTTAGCCATGACCTAAAATATCCATTGGTCCCAACCGGAGATCGACGGTCTCCCCCCCTCCCCCCCGTGGGTAAATATGTAGATGTATGAACATGACCTAAATTTTTATACGGCATGACCATCCGTCCCTTGCTGAGCGGCGTAGAGCGGTCTACTGCGGATCTGAGATCCTCGGTGAGAACCAAAAAAAGGGAATTTTGTCCAGGTCCTGCTGGTGGGCGTTCTGCTTCCCCACACAATTCCTATACAATGCTGTAGTTAAAAGAAATAGGTGAATTCTACACTTTCACCTGCCACGTTGGGCCCCCTCTAGGGCAGTGGTTCTCAAACTTTTTCACGACTGGACCCAAAAAAAAAAGTATGTCCGCGGGTCCCCCTCAAACGAAGGTTCGCGAATAAATGTACTGATTTTCATAATGGACCCCCCTTACCTTTATGAGGGGGACCGGGGGGGGGGCGGATGGTCGTGCGGTAAAACGCTCGACTGTCATTCAAGGAAAATTTTTCAGGTCTTGGCTCAAGTTCATATATCTCTCGTGGTGCCTCCATGGCCATTGCACTATCGGCTATGGTGGGGGGATGAAAGATGGGGCACCATGAAAAACCGTCCCATTAATGGTGTATAGAATCTAAGAGATTTCATCTCATCCTTACAGGAACTTCAAACACACACACACACACAACCTTTATGAGGCGATACATGGGCGCGTGATTTTGGAGGATGAGTCACCGCATTCTTCAAACTCTCTTTTGGTTCTTTTAAACGAAAATTGTAAGTCGCTGTGTAGCCCTGCATAACCTTTCCCGTGGGTACACCCCTTGGGGTATGCGTATCACCGGGTTGAGAACCGAGGCTTTAGGGCTAAAGGAAAAAAAATTTTAATCGGTGGACAGCAATGTACAATGAAGTAGAAAACAGCACTTAATTTGTTCTTGTTTAGTTATGTAATGTTTTTTTTTTCTTTCCTTCTCCATTCCGTGTTTCTGTTCGGCCCGCGCTTTACATCCAGACGACGAATAAATCTCTTGGTGTAAATAAAAGGGGTCGTTTGTCTGTGTCAAGCCGCACAGTGTTTTGTGTCATTAGACTGACACGTGACATTCATTTAACAGCCGGGGGGGGGGGGTTGGGGAACTGGGGGGTGGGGGGGGTGGGATTCACTGTCAACGTTGTCAGCGATTGTGGCACACGACAGAGAAGCACCCACGGATTCAGAAAGGGGGGGGCCCCCCTAACCCCCCCGGTTTACATAATTTTAACACAAAATGCTTTCACTTTCCCTGCTTTCGGGTTTTATTTATTTTCTTCTCACTCGTCCCCCCCCCTAAATTTCAAGTTGTGCGCAACAAATGATGACGTCATTCTTGATGACTGGATACACGGTGCCTAAATCTCACTATGGCCTACATTTTTTTTTATTCACTACAGCGTTGGATTTGAAATTCCACACAGCTTAAAAAAAAAAGACTTGACTACGAAGTTGAGTGATGATGACACTTGAAACTTACACCGGTCAATTACTCAAGTGGGGTGTTTGTATGCGGAGAAAAAGTGTTTATGTGTGTGTGTGTGTGTGTAGAGCTGCTCTCACGTCTTTCTGGGGGGCCCTAGATGGAGATTCCAAGAGATATGAAGGGGGCCCCTAGATAAATGTACTAGTCGTGGGCGTGGCTCTCTTGGTATCAGATTAAAAAAAGGAACTAATTTGGAAAAGGGTTCCTTCGCCGGTAAAGGGGAGGGGGGCAGTTTCCTAGTTTCCCGATCCTATAGAACGGCTTTGGTGTGTGTGTGTGTGTGTGAGTGATGACCAGAAGGGGCACCCCACACCTCAGTCGATAGAGATCGTCAGGGGTCCCAGTTTTATTGGCGGCATGCCGTGTCAAGGTCAAACTTACCGCCAATGAAAGCCTCTAAAGGTATAATAGATAAAAATAGACACATGACAACGAACCCATAATCACTTTTTTTTTTTTGCAATGCTAACAAAAAATAAACCGTGCAAAATCCAAAACGCACCGCACTGGTGTGAAGATGTAACCTACACAAGGCGTAGGTTGAAACAGACGCGGATGTACCACAGTGAATTATTATGATGGAAGTACTTGACGGGCCAGTGTGTGTGTGTGTGTGTGAGCGAGGCGCTACCCCCGTGTGTGTACAGTAGATAACTCACAGACAGTTGATAAAAAATAAAGTACTCAGCGGCTCAAGGTTTTCAATATATATATATATATATACAGCGATTAAAATTTTTAAAAAAAGTCAAATGACGTGAAGTGAACAGATATGTAGGGCAGTGATGCGTGTGTGATAGATGTAATGTTAACTGGTTTAATACGTGGCACACACACACACATACACACACACACACACAACGAAGTACGTTGCTATGAAGGAAATAACGTTGGGATGTGTGAGGCAGCCGATATATAGGTATTAGAAAAAAAACCTAATCGAGAAATTTCGCTTTTTTAGCGTTACTCTCTATAAAAATATAGATAAATAAATGTACACATACAATTATATATATATATAAAAGAAAATGTTATCTATGTTTGTTTTTTTCTTTCAAATATGGAATTTTGATTGTTTGCTATATTTACATATCTAGATTTTTTCCCCATCAAGTTCTGGATAATTATTTGATAAAGAGTTGGCAGCGGTGACTAGGCTGTATTCAGGGCGATCATATAGTTGGGATGTCTCACGGTGGGATATTGTAATAAACGTTAATGACACCAATTACGCAGCTATATTCTGGCACTACAGCTATATTCTGACATTACAGCCTACAGCTATATTCTTACACTACAGCTATATTCTGGCACTACAGCTATATTCTGGCACTACAGCTATATTCTGACACAACAGCTATATTCGGGCACTACAGCTATATTCTGGCACTACAGCTATATTCTGACGCTACAGCTATATTCTGGCACCACATCTTTATTCTGGCACCACGGCTATATTCTGGCACCACATCTTTATTCTGGCACTACAGCTATATTCCGACACTACAGCTATATTCCGGACTACAGCTATATTCTGGTACTACAGCTATATTTACATGCAATACCTAGATTCTAAACGTTGTTTGTTTCTAAATAGACCTCGGTCAATCCCCACTTTTGTATCCGCCTGTACTAGACCTCGGCCAATCCCCACTTTTGTATCTGCCTGTACTAGACCTCGGCCAATCCCCACTTTTGTATCCGCATGTACTAGACCTCGGCCAATCCCCACTTTTATATCCGCCTGTACTAGACCTCGGCCAATCCCCACTTTTGTATCCGCCTGTACTAGACCTCGGCCAATCCCTACTTTTGTATCCGCATGTACTAGACCTCGGCCAATCCCCTCTTTTGTATCCGCCTGTACTAGATCTCGGCCAATCCCCACTTTTGTATCCGCCTGTACAAGACCTCGGTCAATCCCCACTTTTGTATCCGCCTGTACTAGACCTCGGTCAATCCCCACTTTTGTATCCGCCTGTACAAGACCTCGGTCAATCCCTACTTTTGAATCTGCTTGTACTGACGACATATCCGGGAGATGGTTTCTAGGAATGCCAGGATATGACACCTTGGGTATTGAGGCATTAGCATCTTCGTGTGTCAAGGATCAGTTGTTGTTTTGTTAGAGTGCATTTGATACATATACAGCCGCAATATGTTCGCAAATTAGACCATAGTAAATCTGTGAACGGTGTTCTAAATACGGAGATCATCTAGAATATCATTCTTTAGTTACTATTAGAATGGTGATGTACAATATATTGGGCAAAATATGAGAACATTAAGACATATTATTAAATCTTTTGAAAATTATATTTTTTGTTGCACACTCAGTTACATGAAAGGCTATATCTGAATTAATATCATACTAGCTGTACCCTGCAAAACCTTTGCATAGAGTTATATTCCCTTAGGTTTGATCAGTAGGCTAGGTCGGCTAGCGTTGTGGGTTCTGCGTTAAATCGAAAATAAAGAATTAACACAACAGTATTCCAGTTTAAAATCGTCAAACGTAAACAATAGTAATAAAAATCATGAAAAAATCGGATCTGTCCGAAACCAAAAATAACCTAGCCTACTGATCAAACCTAAGGGAATATAACTCTATGCGAAGATTTTGCAGGGTCAGTGGCTGCCTATCCAAAAGCGCGGCCCTGTTGGATGTATGTCTAAGCAACCACATTTACATGTGAAGAGCAAACGCCTTTGATGAAGTCGTATATTTAGCAGTATCTCTGTGCAAAGACGAGGACAAAACAAGTATGGATAGACACACCCCTATCCACCAACTACCCCCCCCCCGCCCCAACCGCCCCACGGCTCAATGTAAAGGGATGGGGCGACAGTATGCCATGTAGGATCATGGACAAAGCCAGGACACAAATCAAAAGCTAATGTGTGAATGAAAAAAAATGAATAAAAAATGGACGTGTCTCCGATCGGCAGGTGAGAAACAGACAAACAAACCTGGAAAAAAAACTTTTGTTTAGCCCATTTGCATAAACCTTCTCAAGCCAGGTAAGATCATAAAAGAAAATAGGACATAAGAGGTGCTTTTGTTATAATAATCTGTTGGGGAATTTTTTTTTTTGTTTTGCAGCGAGGTAAGCGGCTATAAATATATTCACAAAGGCATGAAATATTCAAAGGCTAAACGCACGGGGGAGATATGAAAAGTTAGAATGAAAAGGGACAAGACTGTCACAAGTCGGATTACATTTCGATTAGTTATATATATAAAATAAGCTCATTCTATGTTTACTAGAGGGAGTTAATATTTAGTAAAGTATCAATCGCTTATCGATTAAGCCGATTGTCCCACATTTCTGTGATGTTTTCTCTCTTGGTACGACGGTTATTTCATTTTATTCCGTGGAATGATTTCAAACGGTATTTCTGAAATAAATACTTTGGTCACAGTTTGTGGGGTAGTGACCTCTCATCACCTTATCATTGCTGACGCCATAGGGGAGAAGGGGTGGCGTGTCGTCCATTTCTAACCATGTCCAACTGGTCAGTCGTACAACGCCAACATGTGATCCTGTCCAGTTGGTCAGTCGCACAACGCCAACAAGGGATCCTGTCCAGTTGGTCAGTCGTACAACGCTAACATGTGATCCTGTCCAGTTGGTCAGTCGAACAACGCCAACAAGTGATCCTGTCCAGTTGGTCAGTCGTACAACGCCAACAAGTGCAGTTGGTCAGTCGTACAACGCCAAAAAGTGATCCTGTCCAGTTGGTCAGTCATACAACGCCAACAAGTGCAGTTGGCCAGTCGTACAACGCCAACAAGTGCAGTTGGTCAGTCGTACAACGCCAAAAAGTGATCCTGTCCAGTTGGTCAGTGGTACAACGCCAACAAGTGCAATGTTCAGTCGTACAACGCCAACAAGTGATCCTGTCTAGTTGGTCAGTCGTACAACGCCAACATGTGATCCTGTTCAGTTGGTCAGTCGCACAACGCCAACAAGGGATCCTGTCCAGTTGGTCAGTCGTACAACGCTAACATGTGATCCTGTCCAGTTGGTCAGTCGAACAACGCCAACAAGTGATCCTGTCCAGTTGGTCAGTCGTACAACGCCAACAAGTACAGTTGGTCAGTCGTACAACGCCAACAAGTGCAGTTGGTTAGTCGTACAACGCCAACAAGTGCAGTTGGTCAGTCGTACAACGCCAAAAAGTGATCCTGTCCAGTTGGTCAGTGGTACAACGCCAACAAGTGCAATGTTCAGTCGTACAACGCCAACAAGTGATCCTGTCTAGTTGGTCAGTCGTACAACGCCAACATGTGATCCTGTCCAGTTGGTCAGTCGTACAACGCCAACATGTGATCTTGTCCAGTTGGTCAGTCGTACAACGCCAACATGTGATCCTGTCCAGTTGGTCAGTCGTACAACGCCAACAAGTGATCCAGTCCAGTTGGTCAGTCGCACAACGCCAACAAGTGATCCAGTCCAGTTGGTCAGTCGCACAACGCCAACAAGTGATCCGATCCAGTTGGTCAGTCGTACAACGCCAACAAGTGATCCTGTCCAGTTCACGTAGGTATGAGATATTATCGAACGAGACCTTTCAAATTCACTAAAACCTATCGAATTCACTAATTCCTTGAAATTTAATTAAACCTATCGACTTCACTAAACACTACCGAAATTATAAAATTGCTACGTCATATATTTAGATAATGGAGGTAAACTTTTATTTTTACATTGTTACCATGGTTCGAGCCGCCATGAATATGGAGGCACCACGGAGTAATACCTCCCCCCATTACTCACTGTCGGGTTCATCATTACACAGCCGCAAATTACAAGCAAAGGCAGAAGCGGCCGGGGGGATGGGGGGGGGACTGGGGCGACTTGCGCCTTAAGGATGTCCCCCGCTGCAGCTTGGAAAAATGTATTCGCCTAAATGTATTTAAATTATTTGTTCCAGAGACATTCCATGAACGAAGTGGCTACGGTAACATCAAGCGCCATTATATTAGGGTTAGCGGGAGTACTCATTTTTTTTTCGGGTACCGGCAATTATATTAGGGTTAGGAAAAGGGTTAGGATTAGGGTTAGGGTGTGGAGCAATATCTATTGATGTAACCCGGAAAAAAAAATACGAACTCCGTCTTGATGTTACCCTAGCCACTGGTTCCATGAAACACACTCATGTAGTAGATTGTAATTTTATGGTGGTATTATATTTTCAAATTGCGATATTGCGGTGGCTAATTTACACTGGATTCAAGGGAATTTTTTTTCTTTCTTTTTGGCGCTATTTGCCCCAAAACTGGCTACGGTATTAGGAAAAAAAGGAGCTACTTGCCATTGGTATCATGAGTGTGTGTGCCAGTTGAAGTGTATGTTTGCATACAGCTAGTGGTGGCAGTAAGACGAGTGTACTGATATACAGAGTATGTGCCAGTGAACAGTGTGTGTGTGTGTGCGTGTGTGTATGTGTGTCAGTAAAACGTTCATGTGTCAGATTAGAGAATATGTCAGTATACTGTGTCACTAAAAAGAGTGCGCTGTTAGTATAAAGCGTGTGTGTCAGTATAAAGCGTGTGTCAGTATAGAGAGTCTGTGCCAGTATAAAGAGTCTGTGCCAATATAAAGAGTCTGTGCCAGTATAAAGAGTCTGTGACAGTATAAAGAGTCTGTGCCAGTATAAAGAGTCTGTGCCAGTATAAAGAGTCTGTGCCAGTACAGTCGACCAACCCAGTCAGTGGTTTGATCTTCTAATTATTTGATCTCCCGAAACCCATGATGGAGTTTCCTATTTTAACAGTTAGTGTCTGGTCTCCATGGCAACAGTCGGATGTTGTTGAAGTTTTTTTTGCTACCACTGACGCCCCAGGATATCCGGTGTTCCCCAGTTCAAAATGTGCACAGAAAAAAACTCATAAATATGTCAAGTACAACAACACAGCTTCACAAATACACTCACAGTACCCTACCCCACCCCCTTCCACACACACACACACTCACAGTAAACCCTCCACACACAGTAACACATCTAATCTAATGGTAACATAACACATGGCCAACTCTCCACACAACGTGTCCCCACCCACCCCCCCCTCCATCCCTTGCCTTATAAAATAAGGGGGTCACTCACCTGGTCAGCGAGAACAGCAAAGTTGAAGTGAGGCTCATACAGGTGAGGCGCTATGACAAATGAGGCTTGGAAAAATGAACGTGCCTGTGGGAGGAGAATCATACAAAGTAAAATAAATTTAGTGGATGAACTTGAGACAAACGGACTTCAGCATGACGCTGGGTGTACAGTAACTGAACATGAGACAAACAGACTTCAGTATGGCTGGGTGTACGGTAACTAAACATGAGACAAACAGACTTCAGTATGGCTGGTTGTACAGTAAATAAACAAGAGACAAACAGACTTCAGCATGACGCTGGGTGTACAGTAACTGAACATGAGACAAACAGACTTCAGCATGACGCTGGGTGTACAGTAACTGAACATGAGATAAACAGACTTCAGCATGACGCTGGGTGTACAGTAACTGAACATGAGACAAACAGACTTCAGCATGACGCTGGGTGTACAGTAACTGAACATGAGATAAACAGACTTCAGCATGACGCTGGGTGTACAGTAACTGAACATGAGACAAATAGACTTCAGCATGACGCTGGGTGTACAGTAACTGAACATGAGACAAACAGACTTCAGCATGACGCTGGGTGTACAGTAACTGAACATGAGACAAACAGACTTCAGCATGACGCTGGGTGTACAGTAACTGAACATGAGACAAACAGACTTCAGCATGACGCTGGGTGTACAGTAACATTGAAAAAAAAATTAATATATTTTAACAGTAAGTTCAAATAAGCAAAAAAAAAAAGGATTCAGTGTTGCCTCTAACTTCACAATGAAAAAAACAAAAATACTTTATTCAACTAATGTAAAACTAAATATATTTCAATGGTATCCACGAATAAACTGGGGAGAAGGGGGAGAGGGGGTCAAACTTGTAAAGGGACTGAAACTGGAACAAAAATATGTTATCTTGATCAGAGGCGCAACTAGACCAAACTTTCAGGGGGGGGGGCAAAAAAAATCACTTGTATTAAAAAATCACATTATTTATATATTTGTACTTTATTTTAAACAAATTTTGGTCTAATCTTTTAATTTTTTTTTATTTCGGAGGGGGGGGGGTCAAATGCTCCCAACGACCCCCCTCCATCACCCCCAGTTGCGCCACTGATCTTGATAAAGGTCTAATAAACTCTAATGAAAGATTCAACACAGTACCCCCGTGGCGCCGCACTTGTCAATAAACCGTTATGTGGATAGACTGGGGACGGGATTATAGATCAGAAGTTACCGATCTTTTTCCCTAGCGGGCCGTGTAAGTGAAAGAATCACCATCGCGGGACACATAATCATTCGAACGTCTATTGTCATTTGTATTACAACGTCTCGGGATTCAATAAGTTTCATCATCAAGCAAAGTCAAGTACAGTCGGCGGGCCTAACAATCTGACTACGCGAGCCGGATCTGGCCCGCGGGCTATACTTTTGTGACCCTCTGGGTAAGATGATGAAACATAAAAAAAAAAGAGAGCTACCCATATCACCGCAGGGAGACTTGATATAATGGTAATCAAAAATAGGGGCTCTCCAGTGCTACTCCACACGGCGACACGTACGGTGTGTACTCTGACAACATCAATTAACAAACAGACACAACATATATATATATATATATATATATATATATATATATATATATATATATACATGGGCGTCGCTAGGAATTTTTCCAGGGGGGCAAATGCTTATATGACATTTTTCAAAATGTGGGGGGGGCAAACCCCGCCCCCCTTGCCCCCCCCATGAATACGCCGATATATATATATATATATATATATATATATATATATATATATATATATATATATATAGGCTCAGTGTGCTGATTACTTGTGATAACACTTTTCATCCCTGACATAGTTTTCCAAAACATAGCTCAATGCTTTAATCAGAAAATGAAAAAAAAAAATATATATGAGGGTATTAGAGAGAGATAGAGAGATAGAGAGAGAGAGATAGATCGATAGACAGAAAGACAAGCAGACGGGCGACCCTGTGGGTGGTCAGACGGACTGCAACGGACAGACAGGCGGACATGGCAATGGAGTGGATAAACTAATAAGAATGAAATTCGAAACAGGAAGTGACGTGAAAAAAGCAACAACAAGAGGCTCGGGGGAAATGGAAACACTTTTATAACAATGAAATTATAGTTTCATATAGAAAAAAAACTAACACACAACAAAAGACAATAACCAGGGAAGAGGAATTAAGAGTAGATGGCTGCATGTTGAATACCCTCGTCCTGTGAACTCCCTGCGCTACAGATATCCCCCCCTCACTTTCCCATCCACTCCCCCAGTTATGTCTGAATACCCCCTCACCCCCACCCCCAGCCACTTGCAGCTGTATAGAACAACAACAAACACAGAGTGCACACATTACCTATACACGTTAATCTTTTAATGCGCTGTATCTAAAAAAGATTTTTTCAACACTTAAATTAATTCATAGTATCTGATGTCAACAAAAACATCTTTTCCTCGGAGGGGGGAGGAAGAAGGGGAGGGTTCACAACATATTTCACAAAGTTGAGAAGTGTACAAGTAATACTTTATCTACATTTGTGTATGGGAACAGCTCCGTAATTGATGGGAATGCATTAGCCACATTATTTATTTTTTAACGCAGTGGCTTCGAATACGACCGGGCGTGCTACGTATTTTTTTTTCCGAGACACGACCAAACTGCAGTCTCGTACATATTACAACAAACTGTAGCTTTGTGGATATTTAATCAAACTGTAGCTTTGTGCATATTTGGTCAAACTGGGTCAAACTGCAGCCTCGTACATATTACATCGAACTGTAGTCTCGTACATATTTGATCAAACTGCAGCTTCGTACATATTACATCACATGTAGCTTCGTGCATATTACATCACATGTAGCCTCGTACATAGTACATCAAACTGTAGTCTCGTGTATATTACATCAAACTGTAGTCTCGTGCATATTACATCAAACTGTAGCCTCATACATATTTTATCTAACTGTAGCTTCGTATTTTATCAAACTCTAGCTTCGTACATGTTTTATCAAACTGTAGCCTGCTACATATTTTATCAAACTTTAGCCTCGTATTATGCTATTTTATCCAAATCTAGCACCATTCTATCAGACAAGCCATGTAAGTCTAATATAAATAATCACTGTCATAATTTTGTTAAATTCTTCTTTAAAAAAAAAACATAAAATAAAAATCTAAAGTTATAGCATATCAAGTTACAGACACGTGCTGAGAACAACATACCCTCCTCCCTAAACACCCCCCCCCACCTTGATATCCGGTTTCTTGTATTAATTTTTTTTTTAGGAAATAACATGGCCCATTTCCCCCCCCCCTCATTCCCCACTTGAAAATAAAATTAACAACAGCTTTAAGATAAATGCAGATATGCAGGATCTTCTCTTTTATCACTTTGGATCAGTGGCGCAATCAGCCAAAAATGTGTGTGTGTGTGGGGGGGGGGGCTCACATTATGAAAAAAGACAGTTTGACAGACTTTTTTTGTAACTTTATAACATTAATTATGTATTGATGATTTGGCCCTTCTTGCACCCCCCCCCCTTGGTTGCGCCACTGCCTTGGATGGTTCAATTTATATACAGGCAAATGTGTCTCATTAAGAAATATGCAACTTGTGCAATAAATGGAGAACGGGGAGGAGGGGAGGGATTAGGGAGGGGTTATTTGTAAAACACGAGGAGAAGCCAATCATGTCTCTTGGTTACAATAACAGCATGGATCTTAGATGAGTATCTTTAACGTCCTGTGGTTGGGGGGGGGGGGGGGGAGAGGGCACAGTGATGTAATCATATTGACCTGTCTGAACTAGGAATGGAAATCTGTATAACATGTAACTACCGAACGTAGAGAAATGGCAAACAAAGTATCTGAAACTATAACGTAGTGTCATGGTAGTAGTAGTCCTTCAAGTCTTGGGTATTTAGGTCACTGTGATGTATAGAGATACAAATCAGTGGGGTGGGGACACATTTGGAGAGAGGTGCTCGGAGGGGGGGGGGAGAACTAAATGATCACCCTATTACACCATGGCTTATAAAGACTCGGTACACTACTACACACAAATGCTAAAAACAGTGAACTTTCTCTGTATGTCACAATATTAACCCATTAGTTCTATAGACCTACTAAAGAATATAAAGTAAAAATATATTTTAACTTTAATCACAATGATTAAATTTACATCATCGCTGTACACGCCTTTTAAAATAAATGATTTATTAAAGAATGATTTACTTTTTAATCAGTGCCGAGATGAAGACATTTTACCCCCCTCCCCCTTTTCCCTCTTATGACGTCTGTCTGCAGAGATATATGATGATTCGCAAATCGCAACTTAAAAACAAACAAATAAATAAATCAGTACCGATATATCAAAGAAAGTTGGCAATGATAATGTGTTTACATAAATGACGTAATCCAAATATGTGTGTGTTAGTGTATGATGATAATACGAGAAGTACGCACGTCCGTCTCTAAATTAACATCGTGTTTCAGAGATTAATGTACGACTCTGTGCCAACTTTCTAACGTGTGCTCTCAGAGAGTTGTTTACAAACAGGCAACAAATCCATGCGCGGTTGAATGTAAGAACAGTAGGCCTGCCCACACCATTTAACTAGTTAAAACATACGCACAGACACTTGAGGCTGGCATGTCTCCTGACGATAACATCAATACATCATTCGTCGTAATAATATGGTTTTATGGAAGCTTGGTAATAATGAGACACAATTAATTCAAAGAATGCCAAAGCAAGATTTGAAATATAATTTTTATTACTGTTATGACGGATTAAAACAAAAAAAGACAACAACAACAGCCCATAATATTTGCTAGACTACAATTGGGACCCGCCCCACATCAAAACGGATTTCGTTAAACATCAAATAACTAAATTATGTGAGATTCATTAGTAATGGATGATGATGCGCGCGCGCACACACACACACAAAACCAGGACAATGGTAGATAGACGGTTAATACCCACCCTTCCAACAAATAAACACAAAAGATTAAGCCTTTCATCCCAATTTCAGCACGTGCACTTATGAAAAATCAATAAACTATAATTCCAGTCGTATTTTTTTTCATTTGATCAGCTAATTTTGCTGGATACAGCCAGAAAAGACCATAAAAATAAAAAATCTGGTCAGACGAGAGTGCATAAAAAAATCTTTTATCAAGAAACATCTGCCAGTGTGGCTCTGGCTCTCAAACACAGCAGGAGTGAGGGTTTAACTGGCCAGTGGATGGACTCAGGTGGTGACTTTATCTTAACACAACGTCATTGAGTTCTGGCTTCAACTGTCAGCGCCACTGAAAATTAAGTACATGTACAGCTGGCCAATCTAGCTGAAGTATAAGTATGTGTACAGCTGGCCAATCTCGTTGAAGTATAAGTACATGTACAGCTGGCCAATCTCGTTGAAGTATAAGTGCATGTACAGCTGGCCAATATCGTTGAAGTATAAAAAGCTGGCCAATCTAGCTGAAATATAAATACACGTACAGCCTTGCCGGTCGTCCCTCAAGATTCCATTGGTGTTGGAGTACATGCACAGCTGTTATGGCCGTGCCCCATCCAGTTGTGAAAAAAAAACAACAACAAATGTCATCTGCTGGCCACACCCTCCTCACTCCCGTCACCCACTGCCCCTGTCCTCCTGCACCAAGCGGCAGTGCATGAATAAGGCAGACGACTCCTTGAGATAGTAGGCTTAGTTTTACATGGGAGATTCTCTCTTGAGTCTCTGACGGAAAGTCAGTCAAACGTGAAGTCTACAAAATGATCAACAGCGACAGAACAACCCCCCCCCCCACACACACACACACTCTGACCTCCCGAGGTTTCATTCAACTGTAGATAAAAACTAAATGAAAAAAAAATGAAAAAGACACACGCTGGGGGGAAGGGGCGAGTGTGTGGGGCGTGGAAGGGCGGAGAGGGAGACAGTGTATTAGTTTTGTTTGTTTTTAAGCCTTTGGTGAAGCAGAAGACAAAATAACATTTTAAAAAAAGAAAGAAAAATAACACATACAGTGAAGTTGGCTTGAGCAGTTTGTTCTACTGGCATCTACAATAGTGCTTAAACATTTTGTTCTATGCCCATAAAGAGTTAGTTCTACTGCCATCTACATTAGTGTCTACACACATGGCCATAAACATTTGTTCTATGCCCATACACTGTTTGTTCTACTGCCATCTACATTAGTGTCTACACACATGGCCATAAACATTTGTTCTATGCCCATACACTGTTTGTTCTACTGGCATCTATAATAGTGTCAACGCACATGGCCATAAACATTTTGTTCTATGCCCATACACTGTTTGTTCTACTGCCATCTACATTAGTCTACACACATGGCCATAAACATTTGTTCTTTGCCCATACACTGTTTGTTCTACTGCCATCTATATTAGTGTCAACACACATGGCCATAAACATTTTGTTCTATGCCCATACACTGTTTGTTCTACTACCAACTACATTAGTGTCTACACACATGGCCATAAACATTTTGTTCTATGCCCATACACTGTTTGTTCTACTGGCATCTATAATAGTGTCTACACACATGGCTATAAACATTTTGTTCTATGCCCATACACTGTTTGTTCTACTGCCAACTACATTAGTCTACACACATGGCCATAAACATTTGTTCTATGCCTATTATTGAAACTCGAATCACAAAAGATTAAATAGGTTAAAACTCGAACAATTTAGAAATCAAACAAAAAATTATTTGCTTCAGATTCCTAAATCCCATGAGAAATTCAAGCATCCAGCTATCTCATTGTTTTTTTTTTATTTAGCACCATCCATGAGTGCTATGAAACCAATGAGATTTCTCATTTGAAAGTGCTTCTCAGTGCATTCTCTAACATTTTTTTATCTTTGCTAATTTAAAGATTTTTATACATGTTGTTTGTTTATTTTCAAAATAGAACAAATGACTCAAGGTATTCACCTTTCAAATATTTTGCATGTGACTGCTGGAATTATTATTACATTTACTTAACGGAAGAGATGGGTCAATCTGGATCTAGTAAACTTCTAGTGTTATTGTTTTCGAAGAGCTCTTTTTACACTTTGGCCACACCCATGAGTGGCTTTGTGGGTAACAACAGAAGACATAGGTTAGTGACTGGAAATTCTGGGATTTGAGTCTGCAACCTACTGCATATAGGTCTAGCTCACAACATAACTGTCCCTGAGTCACCCAGAACTCATAAATGGATTATCCATTTTATGCGATAAAAATAAAGGGGAAAAAAAATTCTTTTGGAGTATTTGTTTGAAAAGACTATTAGAACTAAATTAAAGTTTGGATTTGGAGGTACCGGAGTAAAATATAAATCTGTTTGTCTCAGCTACTGCCTCAATCAAACCCAACTGCGATGAATGATATGACCATTAACGAGACTGCTGTGGTTCCCAGGCTCAATATGTTGAAATAATCCAGACAATGAAAGACTTTACTTACAGCTTCAAAGTGATTCTTCTTCATCTCCAGCACACCCAGGTTGTTGTAAGCCTCTGAGTGGTCATTGTTGTGTGACAGAGCCAGGCGGAAACATTGATAGGCCAACTTCATATCACCGATACCCTGAAATTAATTTAAAAAAAAAAAAACATCACATATCTTGAAAAGATAGGATGCCCCTGTGAGGATGCATGGCAGCTGGCGGAATGTCTTCGACTCCTGGCCTTTCCTAGACAATCTCTGAAAAAATGGGGTCCCTCCCACAACAGCCAACTAATTTCATAACTGAATTTGAAAAGCAGTGGGCCCTCAAAGACTGAATGTGCCCGACAAGTGTTCAGGTCAATGACCCGCCAATGCATGCCTGAAGGGATGACCCAATGACCATTGTTAGGACAGTTTTACCAATTTTTACATCCTTGTCACAGTCAGCCCCTGATGTCAGAAAATGTTAGCAGCCACAGAATAAACTACATAGATGGTCAGAAGGTATTCTGGAGCCTTTTTAAAGTGTTAAGGGAGCATTGGCAAATACTTAGAGATATTTTGGGGGGCTTAAGCATATACTTGTTAGTATTTTTACTGCAAGGTGGCCCTCGGTCGCTTTATTTGCCTATCTATAATAAAGGCTCTGTTACAGACTGTCGCAGCAGCAGTTATTGTATTCACATATGATGAAGAGATTATGTGTTAGATATACATTTCAGTAATTCAACCTTACATAAAGAAGAGGGGGAAAAAAAATGTTTCACTATAAAACTGTCATTATTAACACAAAGCATTAATATATTCCAATAAAGTTGATAAACCAATGTGTCAAACCAAAGTGATCAATTAAATTAATAGTTAAAATAAAAGTAAAGAATTTGTTTAACAATTTACTGAATAATTACAAAGGGAAATAATATAAATAAAAGTTATTTTCAAAATTCACATTCTGTAAAAAGTTATCTCCCATCTTTAATGTAAAAATATGAGCAGCTAAAAATATGAATTACAATACATTTGGGTATAATTCATTGCTAATAATATGGTTTTATGGAAGCTTGGTAATAATGAGACACAATTAATTCAAAGAATGCCAAAGCAAGATTTGAAATATAATTTTTATTACTGTGATGACGATAATGAAGATTTGAATAACACAAACTAATTGGTCCATTCATCTAACTTTAATGACCTGTTAACTTAAACACCAATGAGTCACTATTATTTAAAAAGTAAATATTCTTCCTATTTGAAAGAAGGTTAAACACCGTTGAGTCACTAATATGTGTTTTTGAGATAAAAATAACACTATTTTAGAAAGGGTAATTTTGATCTCTTTCTCTACATAAAGCACTCAAATGCTAGCCTGAGGGTTAGATCTTCTGTGAGACCCAAAAGAATATTTAAGGTCATAGTTAAATTTCCCTCCATGGTCATTGCATTATCGGCTATGATGGCGATGAAAGTAGGGCAAAGTGGTTAATAGGATCTAGGAGTATTTTATCTTTAAAGGGACTTCAAAGATCACAATGTCTAATTAGCATCCAAATTCATTATGGATTGCAAGTGATTTATATAGAAAAAACAGACTTAAAAACTAAAAGATATTAAAAGTATTATAAAACAGAAATTCTTACCAGTGCCACATGTCCAAGATTAAACCACACATCACCAATGACCATGTCATCTTCAGCAAGTGACAGAGCCCTCATAAAACATGTCAATGTCATGTCATACTGCTGAGCATAGAAACAGCAAAGACCTAAATTGTTGAAGAGCTCAGCATTATAGACACCCATTTGAAGCAGACGCCTGAAAAGGAAAAGGATAATTCACATTTAAAAAAAAAATTTATGAGCAAATAACTGGCAAAAAAATATATCAACTGACAATAACATTTTATTTTTCAAAATATTTTCAAATTATAAAACGCAGTGGCTACGGTTCTGTCTGTTCAGAACCCATATTATTTTTGTCCAGGTACCATCCATATATGTGCGCATGCGCGACTTTCGGGACTCCATATTTTTAGCAATATAATGTTAAAAAAAAAGAAATTCTGCTAATTTCTATACAAATTAAGTTCTCAGCTTTTATAATATTTATTTTTTTAAAATAAATACGGCTTTGAATTACTTTAAATTACAAAATAAGAATACATGTATACGCCTAAAACTAGGTCAAAAGAAAGTGAAAACATAACCGAGCACATTTTTTTCAATAGTATATTAGAATTGTTGCTAAGTATGGCACGCTAGCAGAGTGGTTTAGACATTTGGCAGTGACTCATTTTTATGCTGACTATATCCAGAGGTTCGATTCCTCTGAGAGACATTTTTTTTTGTTTTTTTTTTTCAGAATGTATCCTTTTAGTTGTCAGGATATATGTCTAAAAATAAGAGTAAAGATGTGAGCATGCACGGCAGTTATTCTTTATTACTTTTTGGGGGGGTGGGTGCGATAGATACATATTTAACGCATAATTTTTTGTTTTATTATGCGTTAAATTTGTATCTATCGCACCCTCCCCTTTATTCGTCCGACTTTATTAGGCTTGGGCAGACCCCAAAAACTATTGAAAAAAAATGTGCTCGGTTATGTTTTCACTTTCTTTTGACCTAGTTTTAGGCCTATACATGTATTCTTATTTTGTAATTTAAAATAATTCAAAGCCGTATTTATTTAAAAAAAAAATAAATATTATAAAAGCTGAGAACTTAATTTGTATAGAAATTAGCAGAATTTCTTTTTTTTTTTAACATTATATCGCTAAAAATACGGAGTCCCGAAAGTCGTGCGTGCACACATATATGGATGGTACCTGGACAAAAATAATACGGCTTCTGTCAGGGACAGAACCGTAGCCACTGCGATTATAAAAACTACTGTTGAATGCTCTGTTAATGGCAAATTAGTATACATTCATTGCAAACAGGAACTGTTTTAAAATTTAGGAGGAGATGGGTCTAAAACCCTCTTTGATGTTTCTTTAAAACAAAATATATCTTAGAGGCACTTTCCAGATCTATTATGGCAAACTTGAGTCTTTCAATTAATATTGCTAGATCTGCAAGAGTTGGCAGATTCTGGGTTTCATTGCATCAGATAACAAGCTTAGAAAAGTCTTTCTATTTTCTGTACACAGCATAAATAATTTTTTTTTTACACCTTTTGGACATTTTTTAATGATTTTTTTTTTCATCAATTTTGATTCCCAAAATAAATAAAGCAGTAGCCAAAAGAATTTTTGGAAAATCTGAATTTGATTACTCAAAATGGACCTAAAATATCCATTTTATTTATTTTTTATATACATGTAGTTGAATTTTGTCTCTGTTTAAATTGTACTCATTATCCTAAGAGCTCCACCAATTTCCCTAATAGGGGACAACTGGACAATGCTGTGGGGTGCATCATGAAAATTAACCAGAATTCCTAGTATAAAATAAAATGCATATACATGTACAAGCATATCAATGAAATTAATAAACTATATTATTTTTCCATGCTCAAATTATAGGCTATTGATTTATACAATTTTTAGAGTATAACAAAACAAACAATACTGCTATTTAGTAATAAAAAAAAACGATTTAAAAAAAACCATCACTGACCTGTAAAATTTTAATGACAATTCTGGCTGATCTGAGTAGAAATGGTTTGTCGCGATACATGCGATAGCCTCCACATGCATGTTGTCTGACTTCAGGACCTCCTTGTAGTACTTGACACCCTCTTCCATTTTACCTAAACTCTGCAAATGAAATCCTTCTTCATTACATTACAGAATAACTAATATGTAAGTAAGTCTTTTCCATTTGAGCTTGAAACATTTGGTTGGAAGTTATGTACATCACCAGACAGAAAGCCATATATTCAAAGACAAAAACTCAGTAAAAGCTAACCTCGTGTATTCTGGCGATTCCAGTAAGTAAGGTAGTTTCGCCAGGAAACTGTTTTAGACCTTGCTCATAAACATCTATGGCTGACAAAGGTTGATCCAGTCGGCAGTAAACTTTTGCCAAATGAAGATAAGCATCAATGATTTCATCTGTTTTAAGAGCAGATCGCAGTTGTTTCTCTGCATCTCTGTACATACCTAATCTGCATAAAAAAAAAGTTATGTTCTAATGATATTAAATTGAATTTTTACAACTAAATACCCATAATTATAGACAATGTATAATCACAACAGTTTCACAAATTACCTAAAATAACATTTCGCCAAAGCAACTTTCCACCACCAATCACTGTACTGACATGCTTCAGTGGCTAATGCTGCCAGCTCTAAGGCCTAAGGATACAATTTTACAATAATAGAATTGTAGTATTAAAAAAAATTGCACATTAGCATTTTACTAAATACATTACATTAAATCTAAAAATAACATAACAGCTGCAAAAACATTATTTCATCAAAAGATACTTTTTAGTTATTAACAAAGCTTATACATGTAATTTGATTACAAAAATGAAGAAAAATTCTGTCAACACAATATCATAAAAATATTCAAAAATAGAAAATTGTATGAAATTAAATAATTCTTTTTCTTCTTAAAAGTGAAAAGATTGTTGATTATACACAATTAAAATTCATAATTAGGTATTACATTGCGAACATCATTTTCATGATGAAATATGTATTCAAACAATCCCTTTGCTAAAGTTGCTCGTGCTGCATACTTAGAAAAATTAATACGACCGATATTTATGAATGGTCCATCAGGGGTTGACAACATAGATGCCTATAAAATAAAAATTTAATGTGCACAAGATTAAATAAATATCAAAACCAAAACAATTTTGAAAATAATTAAAGTAATTTTTTTAGGCACAAACTTAATACTTCTTTTCTTTTGTAATTTAATACTGACAGTAACTTACTGTGCCTAAACGTACAAATCTCCCTGAAGCACTAGTTACTGGCCTAGCTGTATGAGCTGTGCGAGGAGTTCTTATTGCCTGTTCCATCGTGCCAGGTCTCCCTGATTGTGTACCAGGACGAACATAGCCTGACAGAGGTCTCCCACCTTGACTTGTGGGTCTGGATGAAGGAAAAATTTCACATTGTAGTTTCAGAATAATAAATAGCTATTAAAATAATGAACCAGGCTGGAATATTTAAATGTTACAATTACACAACAGATAAAATTTTCCATTCAGCTTACTATCAATCCCATTGTTCTAATATGAACTATTTTTATTAAATCACTTTGTTAACTTTCACAAACACTATTTTTAAATAATGCAAAATATAATGAAGAATGTAATGAATGTTTACTGTCACTTGAAATATTGTTACTAAACATAGGTGCTTTGATTTGTATTTAACATGCTCAAATTTTTTTTAATTAGTCTTTTTTTCCGAAAGAATCAAGAAATATGTTTATTTAAGGTTTTTGTCATGTAATAACCAAATGAATAGTGCCTAATTTTTCGTTAATAGTTTTTTATAACACACAATTTAGTGTCGAGTACACACAGAAACACATTAAGTGAGAATAGGGGTTTTATGCATGTGATATTTTTAGCTTCATTGTCATTATACCTAACACCCTGACTTGGTCCACTATTTTCTTTTACAGCTGGACCTCTTAAAGATGTCCCAGGACGAGCTACATTGGCTATTACATTGTCATCCATTAAAATTTCAGCGATTCCTTCTTCATCAACTTCAACTTCATCAACATACACCTGATTAGTTAAAGATCTGGACTTCAAATGCCAAGCAGCCTAAGAAAGTTTTAAAAATGAGAAAAATTAAATACATCAATAAATAGCTATAAAATTATTATCTGTTTAAACTACTGCCAATATTTTTGTATCCTTTGTCATTGCTGATAAAAATCTTACAATTTACATATGTCATGATATGCAAACTATCATTGTGTGGCAACAAAGTCTTTGTCAAAATATCTAAGAAAAATTACTATTTTTTAGACAATTAGATACACTAAACCCCAACCCCATAGTGGGTTGGAAATTGCGGTTAGGCCTTTATTATATATATATATTTATATATATATATATATATTATATAACATACTCATATCACTCATTCATTGTTATAAAATATAAGGAATACGATTATGGTAAATAAATAACTGATAAAATATTCTGCTTGGAGCTCATTTTATTTAAAATATAACTTCATATCATATGAATTCAATATTTAACAACACTAACAAATTATATTAGCGTCATTGGCAACGGTGACCGATAGGCAGGACTGTTTAGACCACGAACAAATCTACTCAGCTTTTAAATCAAATAAATACCTGATCATAAGGATTTCTCTCCAATATTTTTGTGCAAACATCAGCTGCTTCTTTAAATTTTCTTCGGCGAAAATAGCTATAAGCCATAAAGAGAGGATCCATTTTCACTTACAGGAATTCCTCACTAAAATAAAAGCACTGACCTATATAATAATAACAGATAAGGGAAAAAGAAGACTGCCAACTCAAGATCAACCTGGTATCTACGGGAAGTTACAAATTAAACATACATACATATATAAGCCCAATATATATATATATATATATATATATATATATATATATATATATATACACCCACATGCACACACACTGACGTACATGATTCAAAAAAGATAAAATTTCACAAAAATGATCAAATCATATGAATTAGGTTATCTTTCAGCACGGTGTTTATAGAGCCATTCTTTTATCCGAAAGTGCATCAGCCATGTAGGCAGCACGGAAGACGTACGTAGGTGACTAGTACAGCCCCAAGATTTCCCAGTATTAGATAGGTACCCATTAAAAACTAGGTTGACGAGACATTTTCACCGCAACCTGAGTAAATCCCGAGTTTTTCTCAGCGATGATAGAACTCGGGACTTACAGGTCGACAGTCAAGTGTCTAAAATACACGCCCTAAAACAACTGTCTCCAATAAATTGTTGTAATTTTACTTAAGAAAAAAACAACAACAGTTTTTCTAAATGATTCAATGTCTTAATTCCTGTCTCTAAAGTAAAGGTGGAGAACTCTCGTTCATCCAATCACCAAAGTCAAAGACCGGATGTAATATTGACAGCGGCTAGAACATCTAGCCTATCAATTTAAAGAAAATATTAAACATTTCTCAACAATAAGATCAATCCCGACTAGATAGTTTAATTATACACCACTGTTTTTTTTTTAATGTGCTCATCGTTCCGCATGGGGATCGCATAGAAGTTTCACGAGTTTAAAAGGAGCCGCAAGTCATCTAAAAAAAAAGCGGTAAAGAGACCAGCGAGCAGTAAAATATTTAAAAAATTTAGAACCACTGCTTTACATATACAAAGTTAACTGTTTATTAGGATTATCGCTGCAATGAATACACCATTTGAAATCCAGCAATTAACTATGTACATGTTTAGTATTTATCTGCAATGTCTTTTGAGAAATGTTTCCTTGAAAACATTCATGGACAAACTTTATACATTTTCAAGCAATACTAACATCTTTCCGAATCATCTCCTTAAAAACTAGAAATTGTTTTAAATCCATTGTTCAATAATGTATCAATAAAACTTTGTGATTGAAAGGCATTGTCTAAATAAATTTCCGTTTACAACGTACAACCAGACATTTTCTTACATTTAGTTTTGGGGCCAGAGGCAAAGATACTTTGGATCAGGCTTGCGGAGCCGCCAATTTTTTTCCGGCTCCGGCTCCCCCAAATTTGACGGCTCCGGCACGGCTCCGGCTCCCTATTAAGATAGTATCACACGAGACAAAAAAATTTGTAATTGCGCCACGCAAACATGCCGCTGATAAAACGTTATGCAAATTTTGCCGCGTTCACCTCCATAGTCAGGAACTTAAAAATATACGCATGTCGGTTTTTACTAAAAACAAATCATTTCAGTGCATCCAGAATCATATCATTATTTTCGACCGAGGTTTCACTAGTCGCCATTTTCATAAGTAATAAAAAGTTATTTTAATGATCAAATTAGCCAATAGTAAGATGATAATTATTTAAAATATTTTAAAGACTTCAGTATTTATATTTAATATTTATAAATTCGAAGTGACTATTCGGACCCGGGTACCAATAAATCCCAATTTTTATTCGGACCCCGTCCCAATAAAGTCTGGTTGTTATTCGGACCCGTGACAAATATGCATTTAGCTTAGCTATACATAAACTTTATTATTGTTTTTTGTTTATTTTTTTTTTAAATAATTATTTGAATTGTATGATTTAATCGTTACTCTGTGTCTAGGGTTCCACTAAGCGGACTCTGTATAATTATTTTTACGGGTTCCGTCTAATAAAGTTTAAATATAGCTAAGCTTAGTGCATATTTGCCACGGGTCCGAATAACAATCGGATATTATTGGGACCCGGGTCCAAATAGCCACAGCCTTATAAATCTACTCTATTTCAGATATTCTGTTTATAATAAAATTGTTAAATACAGAATGCGACCATTTTGTTTTTAGTCTATTACTAATTCGCGGTCAAATAATAATTCGAAATGACGCGTTCTATTTGTCGTCGTAGTAAAAATTCATTTTAAATGATTGATACAATTATTCTATGAAATAAAACTGTTTTAACTTTATATATAACAAAATAACATGCCATTAAAAAATTTCGGAAGATAAACAACATTTAAAATGAACACAAAACGATTCCCCATTAAAGATTTCTTGTGGTGATGTGCGTGCACGCTATCATTTAAATGCTGTTACTGTTGTGGCGTTTGTAAAACATGACATTTCAAATTGTAGGAGGCAAACAATCAAACAAATTTGCAATTTTATAGCTAAAAAAAATCTGCTGTAAAAAAAAACCAACATTTCCGGCTCCGGGTCCAGCTCCAGCAAAAAGTAGCGGCTCCCGGCTCCTCGCCTACGGCTCCTGCTCCGCAAGCCTGCTTTAAATGCCTGTTTTTTTCAATACATATATATATATATATATATATATTTCTCACATATTCCTATAAGCTCCCGCATATTCCCATAAGCTCCCGCATGTTCCCATAAGCTCCCGTATATTCCAATAAGTTCCCATATATTCCCATTCTCTCTCTCTCTCTCTCTTTCCTTATCTCTTTCGATAATTGACATAGAGTTGAATCTACTTATGCATGGCAGTTTATCATTGTAAAGCAGACAATTGAAACGAAGCTTAAAGTCCGTTTCGAAAATTGAAAAACAGGAGTAGAATTTACTGATGCGTCAAAATTTGACCTTACGTGGTTGAAAATAAACACAAGGCCTATAGTCCCGTTCGCCAAATACTAAACAGGAGTAGAATCAATTGGCACATATTCCCATAAGCTCCCATTTATTCCCATAAGCTCCCACATATTCACATAAAGTCCTACATATTCCCATAAACTCCTACATATTCCCATAAGCTCCTAATATTCCCATAAGCTCCTACATATTCCCATAAGCTCCTACATATTCCAGTAAGCTCCCACATATTCCCATAAGCTCATACATATTCCAATAATTTCCCACGTATTCCCATAAGCTCCTAATATTCCAATAAGCTCCTACATATTCCCATAAGCACATAATATTCCCATAAGCTCCTACTTATTCCCATAAGCTCCCACATATTCCCATAACCTACAACATATTCCCATAAGCTCATAATATTACCATAAGGTCCTACATATTCCCAAAAGCGCCTAATAATCCCATAAGCTTCTACATATTCCCATAAGCTCGTACATATTCTCATAAGCTCCCATATATTCCCATTCTCTCTCTCTCTCTCTCTCTCTCTCTCTCTCTCTATGGGACTTATGGGAATATGTAGGAGCTTATGGGAATATGTAGGAGCTTACTGGAATATGTAGGAGCTTATGGGAATATGTAGAAGCTTATGGGAATACGTGGGAGCTTATGGGAAAATGTGCCAATTGATTCTACTCCTTTTTAGTATTTGGCGAATGGGATTATAGGTTTTTTTTTGCTTTCAACCACGTAAGGTCAATTTTTTACGCATCAGTAAATTCTCCTCCTGTTTTTCAATTTTTGAAACGGACTATTAGCTTCGTTTCAATTTTCTGCTATACAATGATCAACTGCCATGCATAAGTAGATTTAACTCTATGTCAATTACCGAAAAAGAGATATAAGTAAAGAGAGAGAGAGAGAGAGAGAGAGAGAGAGAGAGAGACAGATAATGGGATCATATGGGAACTTATGGGAATATGCGGGAGGATATGGGAATATGCGGGAGCTCATGGGAATATGCGGGAGCTTATGTAAATAAGTGAGAAATATATATATATATATACAGAGAGAGAGTGAAAGAGAGAGAGAGAGAGAGACATAGAAGGAGAGAGAGTGAAATAAAGAGAAAGAGAGAGAGAGAGAGAGAGAATGGGAATATTTGGGAGCTAATGGGAATATATAGGAGCTTATGGGAATATGTAGGAGCTTATGAGAATATTAAGAGCTTAGAGGACTATGTGGGAGCTTATGGGAATATGTAGGAGCTTATGGGAATATTTGGAGCTTACGGGAATATGTAGGAGCTTATGGGAATATGTGGTAGATTATGCGAATATCTGGGAGCTTATGGGAATATATAGGAGGTTATGGGAATATGTAGGAGCTTATGGGAATATTAGGAGCTTATGAGAATATGTGAGAGCTTATGGGAATATTTTGGAGCTTTGAGAGCTTATGGGAATATTTTGGAGCTCATGGGAATATGCGGGAGCTTATGTAAATAAGTGAGAAATATATATATATATATATATATATATATATATATATATACAGAGAGAGAGTGAAAGAGAGAGAGAGAGACATAGAAGGAGAGAGAGTGAAATAAAGAGAAAGAGAGAGAGAGAGAGAATGGAAATATTTGGGAGCTAATGGAAATATGTGGGAGCTTATGTGAATATCTGGGAGCTTATGGGAATATGTTGGAGGTTATGGGAATATGTAGGAGCTTATGGGAATAAGTATGAGCTTGTGGGAATATTAGGTGCTTACGGGAATATGTAGGAGCTTATGGGAATATGTGGTAGATTATGCGAATATCTGGGAGCTTATGGGAATATATAGGAGGTTATGGGAATATGTAGGAGCTTATGGGAATATGTGAGAGCTTATGGGAATATTTTGGAGCTTATGAGAATATGTGGTAGATTATGCGAATATCTGGGAGCTTATGGGAATATATAGGAGGTTATGGGAATATGTAGGAGCTTATGGGAATATGTGAGAGCTTATGGGAATATTTTGGAGCTTATGAGAATATGTAGTAGCTTATGGGAATATATAGGACCTTATGGTAATATTATGAGCTTATGGAAATATGTGGGAGCTTATGTGAATATCTGGGAGCTTATGGGAATATGTTGGAGGTTATGGGAATATGTAGGAGCTTATGGGAATAAGTAGGAGCTTATGGGAATATTAGGTGCTTATGGGAATATGTAGGAGCTTATTGGAATATTAGGAGCTTATGGGAATACGTGGGAACTTATGGGAATATGTATGAGCTTATGGTAATATGTGGGAGCTTATGGGAATATGTAGGAGCTTATGGGATTATGTAGAAGCTTATGGGAATATTAGGAGTTTATGGGAATATGTAGGAGCTTATGTGAATATGTTGGTGCTTATGGGAATACGTGGGAGCTTATGGGAATATGTGCCATTTGATTCTACTCCTTTTTAGTATTTGGCGAATAGGACTATAGGCCTTGTGTTTATTTTTAACCACGTAAGGTCAAATTTTTACGCACTATTAAACTTACTCCCGTTTTTCAATTTTTTAAAAAGGACTATTAGCTTCGTTTCAATGTTCTGCTATACAATGTTCAACTGCCATGCATAAGTAGATTCAACTCTACCGAAATAGAGAGATAAGGTAGAGAGAGAGAGAGAGAGAGAGAGAGAGAGAGAGAGAGAGAGAGAGAGAGAATGGGAATATATGGGAACTTATGGGAATATGTGGGAGCTTATGGGAACATGCGGGAGCTTATGGGATTATGCAGGAGCGTACGGGAATATGTTGGAGCTTATGGGAATATGTTGGAGCTTATGGGAATATGTAGAAGCTTATGGGAATACGTCGTGGGAGCTTATGGGAATAAGTTGGAGCTTATGGAAAAATGTGCCAATTGATTCTACTCCTTTTTAGTATTTGGCGAATGGGACTATAGGCTTTGTGTTTATTTTCAACCACGTAAGGTCAAATTTTTTACGCATCAGTAAATTCTCCTCCTGTTTTTCAATTTTTGAAACGGACTATAAGCTTCGTTTCAATTTTCTGCTATACAATGATCAACTGCCATGCATAAGTAGATTCAACTCTATGTCAATTATCGAAAAAGAGATATAAGGAAAGAAAGAGAGAGAGAGAGAGAGAGAGAGAGAGAGACACAGAGAGAGAGAGAGAGAGAGAGAGAGAGAGAGAGAGAGAGAGAATGGGATTATATGGGAACTTATGGGAAAATGCCGAGAGAGAGAGAGAATGGGATTATATGGGAACTTTTGGGAAAATGCCGCAGCATATGGAAATATGCGGGAGCTTATGTGAATATGTGAGATATATATATATATATATATATATATATATATATATATATATATATATATATATACAGAGAGAGAGTGAAAGAGAGAGAGAGAGAGAGACATAGAAGGAGAGAGAGCGAAATAAGGAGAAAGAAAGTTTGCCCACCCCTGCCTTAAGCCCATATTCTGCAGTGATAAAGATTTGAGTTTTGTAAGTCTGCTGAATTTGTTTCACGAACAATGTTAATCAACATCCGGTTTTGAATTAACTTGGTCTAAAAATAAACTACGTTTTGTAGTCAACATTGACAACATGGATGCTCTAAGAGCAGAGATCGAAAGAAAAAAAACGACAGTTAGACGATAGCAATATATTAAAAGTATGTTATTCAATACTATTTAAGATATTCAGGTTTTGTAGATTTTAGATTAAAAAGCCACTTGCTAATGATAAATAAGTAATGAATCTAAATGACAAAGAACTCACTAAAGAATCGAGTATTACTTAAATTAACTACTTCGTCTAAATTTTCATCAAGTTAATGTATTAATTTTAAAGTTAGTTAATGTCTAATATTTAGAGCAGTGGTCTGTTAGTGTATATAGAGTTCTAAAAGAGCAGAAACTTTAACCCAGTCATCATCTACCATAGAAGACTATTTTGAAAGATGGAGCTGAAACAGACAAATTAGTAATTGTTCTGCCAGTCACTTTCCCAATGACACACTGAGCTTGGCTACTTTGAGTAACTGGTGAAGTCAACAAATTTAGAACATCATGCTTAAAATGAAGGAAGTGGCTGCGGATATGGCAGACATACTCTGTATTTTTTTTTTTTTCCGGGGTACGTGATAGATGTGCGCACATGCGGCAGATGGACTGCATTTTATTGCTAATTTTTGTTTTCAGGGCTAAGGTTAGGAATAGGATTAGGGTTAGGGGGTTAGGGTTAGGAGCAATATCTATAGCCCGACCCCAAAAAAATAATTCGGAGTCCGATATGCGCATATCTACAGCCGTAAAAAAATAAAGTCCGTCTAGAGCACTAGAGTGCATGCGCACGTAAATCATGTACCCCGAAAAAAAAAATACGGAGTACGTCTGCCGTATCCGTAGTCACTGCGTAAAATGAAAGCCAGTGTCAGTGGATCACACCATTTATAATGCCATAATGGACAAAGAATTCAGTGAAACAGTTTGTTAGTGTAATAATGAACTAATAGTTGTCTATTGTAAGCATTCTTGTAGGGTAAATACACAGGTTTCTAGGCTGATTTGGCAAAAAATTAAAAAAGGAAGCTGTGTCAAAAAACACATTCTTTAATAAAATACTGCACTGTTATGTAAATATACCGGGAAAAATTTCAGATAATATTTGAGATATTGTTTAATTTTATATTAATATTGCAATAAAAAATTTGGATTGGCCAAAAACTATTTTCTGCTTATTCCATTTATCTAATCAAAATAATCAGTCATTCAAACAACAATCAGAATTTTATTGAAGCTAATAAATTAGTTTTTATTTCCTCCCTTTTAATAGTTATAAAATTAAAAACATTACTATTTTTTAAAAGGTTTACCCTACAACTCACACAACTTTATCTGACTGAGTTATTTGCATGACAATATTTTTTTCGTGACTCTTTTTTTCAGGATCCGAAAAAAAAGTACTTCAAAAGAGCAGATTTAGCCCAAAAACAAGCTGAAGAGTACTGGAAGAAACACAGCAACTTAGTCAAGCCAGATAATGTTTCCCAGGTGTGCTATTCATAGTGTACAAAATCTTTTTTTTTTTCCTTTTTGTAACATTTTTTGCAAAAGACTCATGGTATATAGATAAGAAGAAGAAATTGTTATTTATGCAAAAAATGACATTGAAGAAATTAATTAAAAATAGTTGACATAAGCAAATGGTGGTCTACTGAATGGGTCTATCTAGGACCTTGCCAAGCTAATAGACTATTTATATTTCATCCTTTAACTGAATGTCATGTGAGAAATCATCTCTTTAATTTTCTCAAGGGGCCATAATGTTGTGATGTGATCCTGAGCCTACGTTGTTTACTATAGATTCATCCGTTCAGTATAGATTCATGTGTCTGAAGATAAATACTGTGCATACTTAGGAAAATCACGTTTTTAATTTATTTAGATCATTCAAGCTGCTTTAGAAAAAGTGAACCAAGATTATCTGAATGAAATCATTAAGTCTACTCCTGAAGATGACCAGAACGAATCAAATGATGTATCTGTCAAAGATGATGGTACTACACTTGAAGATGTAGATGTCAGTGCTTTATTAGCTTCCATCCTTTATTCATTTTAATATCATGCAGGCTGATTTTCATTTAAGAAATAAAATATTTAAAATCTTAGGCCACAATTGATTTTTACATAGGAAATTATGTTTAAACATTTTTATGTTAGTCCATTATATGTTAGACTCGTATATTTTCATATGGTCTATCTATTTAAAATTTATCATTGCCAGAGAATGAGAAAAGAGCTTGGTCAAGGTGATAAAGATAAAGATCACGAAATTGTTTTAGGATTTTTTAAGGTTGGTTCATGTTTTTAAACACAAGTAGTTTTTTTTTTTTTTTATATTTTTCAATTTATGGAACAGTTTTTGATAATTGTATATAAATTATTGCCACTATTTTTTAGTAAATTAAATTAAAATCTCATTAAGAGCAATGATGTCACAAAGTATAAATATTATAAATAAGGCAGAGTCATAAGCTATAAAAAGGAAAAACCCTTTGAAAAAATATCACTTTGGCTTAAAGTAGCTTTTTTATATATTCAGATGTTCTGAATCTGAAATTATCTTTGTGTGGAAAAGTGAAATCCATCGATGTGAAATAAAAAATAAGCCATAAAGCACCATTCAATATTTTGACAGTCACATAAAAAAAGCTCACTTATCACATTTTGCTTCTCAGATTCAAATAATTTTTTTAATATTTTGGTCTTGCTATTAATCAAAGTGACATTGACCCATTTATCCCACTTTGATTCTTAGTGATGTACACACACATATATTGTGTGAAAAATAAAGCAAAATAAGATAGCAAACATCACATTTTTCATTAGAGGCTTGTAGAATGCACATCTCATTCTGAAATATCGAATATCTTTTCCATACCTTGAAAATTGTCTTTGCCAGAATCTTCATAAACATTTTTATCCAAGCACAACACAAAAATTGTAGAATTCTGCTTTAAAAATAATCTGTTAAATAGACAAGCTATTAGGGTTTATCCATTATCTACCTTATTAGTAGCGGGGGGGGTGTAAAAATATTTGATATGTCATTCGTTGACATAGGAGAGAGATTTTCTGACATCAACAGTGGCATTTTGAAAGATACAGGCCTTGTTTAGTTTGTACTTTTTTTTTCTCTCTTTCTGTGTTCCTCTACTGCCAGCATAACAGGGTGTTGTGTGTCTACAACACCAGTGTTATTGGCAGCGCATGATGCATATCTGCAATGCCTGCAGAGCGGCAGGGTGAGTGTTTTTTTTTTAGCCCTAGCCCAGAATGGCAATTCAAGGGTTTTTCCTGCCACTATGCACAGAGGTGGTGCGTTGTGCCTAAACCCTCTGCCGAAAATGGCAGGCTGCTAGAGTGTTCTTGGGTGTGGAAGGGTGTTAGGTGCCAACCACTGCTAGCTACGAGTTAAGCCTCATAGACCATGGAACCATCACTGATACAGAAAAAAGATGTGTTTTTTTTTCCCTGGCCAGATCTACCCCCACAGATCTTGGTCCAGGTAATAAATTCCCAACTTTAACTATACAATTTGGGAATGCATTTTGTTTGGTTAGTTGGTAAACATACAATGAAATATTGTTGCAATATACAGCTTATATATTTGTGTTGTGTAAAATATTAATATGACGTTTTTATATGAATATTATACAGTGTAGTAGTATTTATAAATGAACTTCTTTGGAACTATTTTTAGCCATTACATTTTAAAAACAAGTATTAATTAGATTTTTAAAAGTACCTTATATTTGTTTCAGTTTGCATATTCTGTTGGCAGAGTGCACATTCATTAATCTAAAATTGGTACAATATGCTATAAGCAGTAAAATGTCACATTCATTTACTGTGGCCTTAACAAGGCTAAGCAAAACAATCCATTTTGATCACCATTCTAAAATTTATTTTATTATTCCCTTTTTAGCTAAAATAAATTTCTAAATCTAACAATGTAATATTATTTTATTGGAAGGATACAGTAGATTTTCAACTCTCCGACCTAATATTGCGCATTGACATTCCCGATACTAACAAAGCAGCATAGGCCTGAGATATGGATAATAATTAACTGCCTTACATATAGCAATGAATAACCCATTTTAATACTAAAAATCTATTAAATTTTTTGTTTGTTTACTAAAACTATGATAATTCATTTTATTGTGTATAGATATTGTTTACTTTGCCAGATAGTGTGATGGTGGATAATTTTGAACCAGATAGTCAATAGTCTATAGAAAAAAAAACTAACTCATTGGAGAGCATCATACTAGGATATAATATTGGATATGGGTTCCAGTTTGTTATAGCTGGCTATATAGGGAAGGATTTTTTTTTATAATAGGCAAATTAGATTTTAATTATTACTATCAGGTTTGAAGTTTGTTATTTAACATTATGTTTAGTATGAGAGGGTTTTGCTTTTATTCTTTTGTGTTGGGGGAGGGGCTGTTACAAAATTGACATGATTTTTGTGGGGTGGGGGGGGGTCACAGATAGTTTAACACTTTTTGAGAAGGGTAAGGGGAGAGGGTTCTCAAAAAAAAGCTAAAATTTGTTGAGGTAATAAATGGATGAACCCATAGAGTTTTTGCAACATGGATTTTTCAACTAGTTATCTAAAACATTTGCCTTTTGAGGTAACCGTATGAGCAAAAGATTTTAAAGCAAATTTTCTGCATTCATTGCGTGATTTTTTATAATGGTTTTGCGATTAATGTGATTAAACCTGCGCATAATTAAAATGCATTTTTAAACTTTATGATTGATTATTACTTAAGTAGTTTTATTTTTACAGTTTGTCCTAAAAAATGGGGTGAACAGTTAAATACACGCCCAGAAGAAGATAAAAGGACAATCAAGGGGAAAATGGCCAGTGCTACCCATTCTCAGACTGTGTCATATTTAAAACCATTGTTCAGGAAACTTAAATACAAGGTACATTTCTTTTAAATTGTTAACATTTATGGAAGCTAAATGCACCATAATGCACCACTGAGATTTAATGTAATGCACTTTTAATGTTTTTCTGATCATTTCAGCTTGTGAGATTTGCTATAATATTTGTAATGTTTTCATGCAGATGATTAATATTTTTGTAGGATGTTGATGAAGGCTTACTTGGGAGTATAGTAGAAATTGTTCAGCATATGATGGATCGCAACTACATTAAGGTATTTTAATGTAAACATATATGTTAGTTTAATTGTTCTATTTTAATCTATCTTTGTATAAAAGTAAAGTTCCCATAGCCATTAGGTCAGGGGCATTAAGGTAGAAGAAGTATAAAAATTATCAGCTTCTGTGTGTGAAGTCCCTGAAATGATGAGATGAAATCTCTTAAATCCTGTAAACCACTATTGGAATGGGTTTTATGGTGCCCTTCTTTCATCCCCCACCATAGCCGATTGTGCAATGGCCATTGAGGCACCATGGCAGATAATGAGGGGACTTAAGCCTAAAATATCCATTGGTCATCACCGGAGATCAAACCGTTGACCCTGAGGTCGACAGTTGATCGCATTACCTTATTACCACCCATTTCCCTATCAGCTTCTGTAGCCACAGCAAATTAGAGGGGTAATTAAAGTCAATTACTCATTTAAACATGCTAGTGCTAGACCATCAATTCATTTATTTCTCTGCATAATCCAGTAAAAAAAAAAACAGGGGGTAAGTTAACAAAGAGTTCTTAGAGTCTGTCTGTCATGAAGTATTCTTTGTTAAAAAAATAAATGATAAAGTATTTTCCCATTATACCCCGTTTTTATGAATTTTATAGTCATTTTTTTTTCTGGCAGTATATAGAAAAAGTCTTAAGTGAGCAAGATTTCCAAGATAGCACTTACTATTCTTTTATTTTTTCTCAGGCTAATGACTCTTATTTGGAGATGGCTATTGGCAATGCACCATGGCCTATTGGTGTTACTATGGTTGGTATTCATGCTCGTACAGGCAGAGAAAAGATTTCTCCTCGTTACATTGCCCATATTCTTAATGATGAGACACAGAGGAAATACATTCAGGTATATATTTCTATTTTATCTCAAAATAAAATATCTAATACCAGTTTAATTTTTCATTTTCATTAGCTTTTATTTTGCACTTACTTTTTATCTCCAAAATTAATGACACTTTTTTTTAAAGATAAGTTTGCATTGTTATTCACCAGATCTTCTTTTTATTCTTCATTAGTACATTCTTCATTTGTTAAACATAATTTGAACTTTCTCTAACTAATTCCACATTTGGCTCTTGTTAATAACTTTGCAACTTAGCCACAATTTTTCAGATGCTTTCCATTGCTTAGGTAGACAATAAAAAATAAATATAATATTTTTAAAATGTGTTTTTTTATTTATGTAATTAATGTGTTTTTTTTTATTTATGTAGCACAGTTTATGTTTTTTTCTTTCAAAAATTTTTTTTTTTTTCAGGCTGTAAAAAGATTAATGACTCAGTGCCAGAATTTATTCCCCTCTGATCCATCCAGAAGTTACAATTATTTAAGGACCACTAATAAGTGACAGATTTTGTTGTAAATACCTGTATATATTATTTGTAAAAAAAAAAAAAACACTGTACATAGATTCAATAATAAAATATATCAGAAAAGTTTCAGTTATTTCAATTCTTACTAATTTTGTTGTAACTTGTAAAAAGAACCTCCAGAGTTAGTAGAGTTCTCCTACCATGCTCCAAGGTTAACATATTGGTGGACTGTGAAGGTAGCTCCCTTTGTTTATATTAATCTTAAAATCAGTTCTATTATAATACTAGCTGTACCCTGCCACACATTGCCGTGGTTAAGCCCTTTGTAATATAATAGTAAGTATTGAGGAAGCCCTTGTTTCTAATTCTGTTTATTAAAATTAAAAAAAAAAAAACAGAAACATTTTAGAAAAATTTTTATCAATCATTTAAAACTATAATGTAAGGAAAATTAGTTCTATATAGTGTATAAATGTTTCTAAATTTGTTATGTTTATTAATGCAGTGTTTTTGGATGTACTTTTGGAGCTATGATTAATAACGTGAATCCTCTTAACATGTTTGATAAAAGAAAATAGTGATGAAATAATAATTAGCAAACAAAAGTAAAAAGAAATATTTTAAGATATTGTTTGTTAATTAAAACAAAATGCTGACGAACTATTAGTTTGCACACAGCAGATTTTTTTTTTTTTAAAACCAATACTGACACTTTACAAGTTAGCACTCGGTGACTTTTGAATTACCACCTGTGGTTTAAAAAAAAAAGTAAAGTGAAGTAAAGAAATAATTTTACTGAACCGATCAATTAAATATTACTTTTAAAATATTATAGATTTGATGTCTATATAGTATATATATATCAACACACCAAGTAATTTTTGTGTGTAAATTTTAAGGCCATTGGAGAACTTTCAGAGTTATGATTAATAGGGTGAATCCTGTTTAAATTTTTATTTATGTAGATAACTCAAACTTTAATGCTTCGCAAACCAGCAGCCAGTATCACAAGGCAGGCACTGAGGTGGAACCCCCAAGGTAAACGGAAGAGAGGTCGCCCAAGAAATACCTGGCGTCGAGACCTGGAAGCGGACACCATCAAGATGGGACACAACTGGAACCAGCTGGAGAAGATAGCAAAGGACAGAGGACTCTGGAGAACTGTTGTTGGTGGTCTGCCATGGGTGAAGGGCAATGAATGAATGAAACCACTATACAGTTTTGGTTTTGCTACTTACCATAAAAAATCTGTTTTGTTTTCGTGATCCATTTGTAAAGAAAAACAGATAAAAGAATAAGAACAAAAGTGTCATAAATTGTATAAAAAGATTTCCCTTTTTACTTGCTAGTTTTACAATATTTTCCTTTGTATCTTAAAGAGAAATAGAGTTGTCTTTATGAGTGCAATAAAGTTTTGTCGCGGCCCACAATAATTTTATTAATGATTTTTTTAAAAGGTGGCAATTTTGTATTACTTTTAGAAGCTGTACATTGATTTTCTCACAAATGTCATTCATTTTTATATTGACATTTATATTATTCATGATGAATAAAACAATGTAAATTAAATACATTTTCATTACTAAGTGTATGGGATTAATTAAACAGATTAAACAAATTTTTAAGATCTTCTTAAATTCATTATACTGTAGTCATAACCATAGCAGTGAATCCATTAATTTGGATTACAAACAAAAGCTTTGACATTTTTTTTGTCCCTGGTAAAAAAACAGTGTCTGGTTACAAAGGCGGGAGGTATCCAAACCATGGTTAATTTAACTGAATTTAATAATAATATATTTCAAAGAATGATTTTTTTTTTCTTTGAGGTAATAATACTTTAATCTATACTTGTTTATTTCAACATATTTTTCTCCTTGTTAATATTATTTCTACTTACTGATTTAGAGACACCTTAACTATCTAAGTTTGCTTGAAGGGTGGCCCAAGCTTAATGTTTTTTTTAGGTAATAGCACTATGTTCTGCGCCCGATGGGTGCCCCATGCTCGAGTTTTTTTTCTTACTGTACCAAACCTAAACATTCGTTCCAGGCCCAGCATATTGCTAAAACTGTCCCTGCAACCCGAAGTAAATGCCCCCCCCCCTCATTATGCAATTGGCCAATTTGTTTAGTATTTATCTGCAATGTCTTTTGAGAAATGTTTCCTTGAAAACCTTCATGGACAAACTTTATACATTTTCAAGCAATACTAACATCTTTCCGAATCATCTCCTTAAAAACTAGAAATTGTTTTAAATCCATTGTTCAATAATGTATCAATAAAACTTTGTGATTGAAAGGCATTGTCTAAATACAATTCCGTTTAAAACGTACAACCAGACATTTTCTTACATTTAGTTTTGGGGCCAGAGGCAAAGATACTTTGGATCAGGCTTGCGGAGCCGCCAATTTTTTACGGCTCCGGCTCCCCCAAATTTGACGGCTCCGGCACGGCTCCGGCTCCCTATTAAGATAGTATCGCACGAGACAAAAAAATTTTGTAATTGCGCCACGCAAACATGCCGCTGATAAAAAGTTATGCAAATTTTGACGCGTTCACCCCCATAATCAGGAACTTGAAAAATATACGCATTGTCGGTTTTACTAAAAACAAACCATTTCAGTGCATCCAGAATCATATCATTATTTTCGACCGATGTTTCACTAATCGCCATTTTCATAAGTAATAAAAAGTTATTTCAATGATCAAATAAGCCAATAGTAAAATGATAATTATTTAAAAATATTTTAAAGACTTCAGTATTTATATTTATTATTTATAAATTCGAAGTGACTATTCGGACCCGGGTACCGATAAATTCCGATTGTTATTCGGACCCTGTCCCAATAAAGTCTGATTGTTATTCGGACCCGTGGCAACTATGCACTTAGCTTAGCTATACATAAACTTTATTATTGTTTTTTTGTTTATTTTTTTTTTATAATAATTGTTTGAATTGTATGATTTAATCGTTACTCAGTGTCTAGGGTTCCACTGAGCGGACTCTGTATTATTATTTTTTCGGGTTCCGTCTAATAAAGTTAAAATATAGCTAAGCTTAGTGCATATTTGCAACGGATCCGAATAACAATCGGATTTTATTGGGACCCGGGTCCAAATAGCCACAGCCTTATAAATCTACTCTATTTCAGATATTCTGTTTATAATAAAATTGTTAAATACAGAAAGCGACAATTTTGTTTTTAGTCTATTACAAATTCGCGGTCAAATAATTCGAAATGACGCGTTCTATTTGTCGTCGAAGTAAAAATTCATTTTAAATGATTGATACAATTATTCTATGAAATAAAACAGTTTTAACTTTATATATAACAAAAAAACATGCCATTAAACAAATTTCGGAGGGTAAACAAGATTTAAAACGAACACAAAACGATTCCCCATTCAAGATTTCTTGTGGTGATGTGCGTGCACGCTATCATTTAAATGCTGTTACTGTCGTGGCGTTCGTAAAACATGACATTTCAAATTGTAGGAGGCAAACAATCAAACAAATTTGCAATTTTATAGCTAAAAAAAAATCTTCTGTAAAAAATAAAACATTTGGGAACAGTGGAGCCGCCAGATTTTTTTCGGCTCCAGCTCCAGCAAAAAGTTGCGGCTCCCGGCTCCTCGACTCCGGCTCCTGCTCCGCAAACCTGCTTTGGATGCCTGTTTTTTTTATATTCCTATAAGCTCCCGCATATTCCGATAAGCTCCCGCATGTTCCCATAAGCTCCCGCATATTCCAATAAGTTCCCATATATTTCCATTCTCTCTCTCTCTCTGTGTGTGTCTCTCTCTCTCTTTCCTTATCTCTCTTTTTCGACGATTGACACAAAGTTGAATCTACTTATGCATGGCAGTTGATCATTGTAAAGCAGAAAATTGAAACGAAGCTTATAGTCCGTTTCATAAATTGAAAAACAGAAGGAGAATTTACTGATGCGTAAAAATTTGACCTTACGTGGTGGAAAATAAACACATAGCCTTTAGTCCCGTTCGCCAAATACTAAACAGGAGTAGAATCACTTAGCACATATTCCCATAAGCTCCCACTAATTCACATAAGCTCCCACATATTCACATAAAGTCCTACATATTCCCATAAGCTCCTACATATTCCCATAAGCTCCCACATATTGCCATAAGCTCATACATATCCCCATAAGCTCCCGCATATTCACATAAGCTTCTAATATTCACATAAGCTCCTACAAAATCCCACAAACAACTAATATTCCCATAAGCTCCTACTTATTCCTATAAGCTCCTACATATTCCCATAAGCTCCTTATATTCACATAAGCTCCTACATATTCCCACAAGCAACTAATATTCCCATAAGCTCCTACTTATTCCGATAAGCTCCTACATATTCCCACAACCTCCTACATATTCACATAAGCTCCTACATATTCCCATAAGCTCCCACTTATTCCCATAAGCACCAACATATTTCATAAGCTCCTACATATTTCCATAAGCTCCTAATATTCCCATAAGCTCCCACATATTCCCATAAGCTCATACATATTCCCATAAGCTTCCGCATATTCCCATAAGCTCCTAATATTCACATAAGCTCCTACATATTCCCATAAGCACCTAATAGTCCCATAAGCTCCTACAAATTCCCATAAGCTCCGACATATTCTCATAAGCTCATATATAGTCCCATAACCTCCTACATATTCCCATACGCTCCCAGATATTCCCATAAGCTACCACATATTCCCATAAGCTCCTACATATTCACATAAGCTCCTAATATTCCCATAAGCTCTTAATATTCCCATTAGCTCTTAATATTCCCATAAGCTCCAACATATTTCCATTAGCTCCCAAATATTTCCATTCTTTCTCTTTCTCCTTATTTTGCTCTCTCTCTCTCCTTCTATGTATCTCTCTCTCTCTCTCTTTCATTCTCTCTCTCTCTGTATATATATACAACATAAGGTCACGGGGTCAAGATTCTAGATATTTAGAGAATATAAACATGATGTTTATTGTAAATAGGATTGTTTAAGAAGGGAATAGAGAGGGACGTAGAATGTTCGAGTTGGATGCAAGTAAATTATTTAAAGACGATGTTTGGAAGATACGGAAGTCAGTCAGTTCAGTTGAGTACAGAGAGAGAGAGAGAGAGAGATTGAGAGTATTCGAGTTTAGTTCGGAATTCAGTTAGATGATCATCAGTTAATTCGCGAATCAGCATATTCGGTATATCAGAGTATATGTGTTTAATTGACCAGTTGAGTTTATTGTTAATAAGTATTTATTCATTGAGTTAAGGAGATTATCAGTCATTGTGAGTTCGGTTTATATTGGATTTATTCTGTTTATATTTTTATTGTGTTGTCAATAAACTATATGAACCATGGAACATGAATTGATTTTCTCATTATAAACCAGTTCATCCAATAACATCTACTTATGCATGGCAGTTGATCATTGTATATCAGAAAATTAAAACGAAGCTTATAGTCCGTTTCATAAATTGAAAAACAGAAGGAGAATTTACTGATGCGTAAAAATTTGACCTTACGTGGTTGAAAATAAACACAAAGCCTATAGTCCCGTTCGCCAAATACTAAACAGGAGTGGAATCAATTAGCACATATTCCCGTAAGCTCCCACTTATTCCCATTAGCTCCCACATATTCACATAAAGTCCTACATATTCCCATAAGCTCCTACATATTCCCATAAGCTCATACATATTCCAATAAGTTCCCACGTATTCCCATAAGCTTTTAATATTCCAATAAGCTCCTACAAATTTCCATAAGCACCTAATATTCCCATTAGCTCCTACTTATTCCCATAAGCTCCCACATATCCTCATAACCTCAAACATATTCCCATAAGCTCCCAGATATTCACATAAGCTTCCACATATTCCCATAAGCTCATAATATTACCATAAGGTCCTACATATTCCCAAAAGCGCCTAAAAATCCTATAAGCTCCAAAATATTCCCATAAGCTCCTACATATTTCCATAAGCTCATACATGTTCCCATAAGCTCCCACATATTCCCATAAGCTCATACATATTCCCATAAGCTTCTACAAATTCCCATAAGCTCCGACATATTCTCATAAGCTCATACATATTCCCATAACCTCCTACATATTCCCATAAGCTCCTAATATTCCCATTAGCTCTTAATATTCCCATAAGCTCCTACATATTCCCATTAGCTCCTACATATTCCCATTAGCTCCCAAATATTCCCATTCTTTCTCTTTCTCTTTCTCCTTATTTTGCTCTCTCTCTCCTTCTATGTCTCTCTCTCTCTCTCTTTCATTCTCTATCTCTCTGTATATATATACAACATAAGGTCACGGGGTCAAGATTCTAGATATTTAGAGAATATAAACATGATGTTTATTGTAAATAGGATTGTTTAAGAAGGGAATAGAGAGGGACGTAGAATGTTCGAGTTGGATGCAAGTAAATTATATAAAGACGATGTTTGGAAGATACGGAAGTCAGTTAGTTCAGAAGTTCAGTTCAGTTGAGTACAGAGAGAGAGAGAGAGAGAGAGATTGAGAGTATTCGAGTTTAGTTCGGAATTCAGTTAGATGATCATCAGTTAATTCGCGAATCAGCATATTCGGTATATCAGAGTATATGTGTTTAATTGATCAGTTGAGTTTATTGTTAATAAGTATTTATTCATTGAGTTAAGGAGATTATCAGTCATTGTGAGTTCGGTTTATATTGGATTTATTCTGTTTATATTTTATTGTGTTGTCAATAAACTATATGAACCATGGAACATGAATTGATTTTCTCATTATAAACCAGTTCATCCAATAACATCTACTTATGCATGGCAGTTGATCATTGTATATCAGAAAATTGAAACTAAGCTTATAGTCCGTTTCATAAATTGAAAAACAGAAGGAGAATTTACTGATGCGTAAAAATTTGACCTTACGTGGTTGAAAATAAACACAAAGCCTATAGTCCCGTTCGCCAAATACTAAACCGGAGTGGAATTAATTGGCACATATTCCCGTAAGCTCCCACTTATTCCCATTAGCTCCCACATATTCACATAAAGTCCTACATATTCCCATAAGCTCCTACATATTCCCATAAGCTCCTAATATTCCCATAAGCTCATACATATTTCCATAAGCTCCCACATATTCCCATAAGCTCATACATATTCCAATAAGTTCCCACGTATTCCCATAAGCTCCTAATATTCCAATAAGCTCCTACGAATTTCCATATGCACCTAATATTTCCATAAGCTCCTACTTATTCCCATAAGCTCCCACATATCCCCATAACCTCAAACATATTCCCATAAGCTCCCAGATATTCACATAAGCTTCCACATATTCCCATAAGCTCATAATATTACCATAAGGTACTACATATTCCCAAAAGCGCCTAAAATCCTACAAGCTCCTACATATTCCCATAAGCTCCTACATATTCTCATAAGCTCCCAAATATTTCCATATGCTCACACATTTTCCCATAGGCTCCCACATATTCCCATAAGCTCCTAATATTCCCATAAGCTCCTACATATTCCCATTACCTCCTTCATATTCCCATAAGCTCCCACATATTCCCATAAGCTCCTAATAATCCCATAAGCTCCTACATATTCCCATAAGCTCCTACATGTTCCCATTTGCTCCCAAATATTCCCATTCTCTCTCTCTCTCTCTCTCTCTCTCTCCTTATTTCGCTCTCTCTCTCCTTCTCTGTCTCCTCTTTCTCTCTCTCTCTCTCTCTCTCTCTCTGTGTATATATATATATATATATATATATATATATATATATATATATATATATATAAAGATCGATTGCGCTAATTAATAGCCAGGGGCAGAATTTTTAAGGCAAGTATGCATTAATGAAAATGCTACCTTTAATAGAGTTAAATAGAGTGCTGCTCACTCCCCCCCCCCCCACCTCTCCTCAACGGTGGTCAAAGGGAGACGACTCTTGACCTCAATCTCTAATCTGACAATTAACGATGCGATCTGGATAGTAGCTGTCCCCTCTAAACCCAAAACCACAAATCAGTCTTGGAAAGACACTGCCCGTCTGACCTTCATCCCAAAACTCGAGAACCATAGATTGCGCACATACTCCCCGGATCGTGGCAATGTAAATGTGTGTGTGAAGTCCCTGTAAGGATGAGATGAAATCTCTTAGATGCTATAAACCACTATTGGGGCGGTCTTTTGTAGAGCCCTTTCTTCATCCCCACCATAGCCGATGGTACGATGGCCATGGAGGCATCACGGGTGACGTAGTGGGAACTTCAACAATGACCTGAAAAATTCCCTTAGTCCTTACGAAGATCGAACGAGGTACACTCTGGCCGACGATCGAGCGTAAAACCGCACGGCCATCCGTAAACATGATCATGGCAATAACGCCTTCCATTAAGCTACTTTTCCTCATCACCCACGGATAACGTCTACAGCTGAATTCAACTGTTTACCCGATGTCTTTCAAGGGACGGAATCACCACTATTATGTTTCCAGTAATTAATGCAGTAACTTTCCCTTGACTCGTGATCGTAGAATAAAATAATATTGTGTGTTAAGCAGCTCGAACATTTTTTTTTCCTTTCTGAATTTTTTTTTTTTTTAGATTTAAACAAAAGTTTCTTGACTTTTTATTTTTTTGTTTTCGATTATGTCCCGCCACGAGAAGTAGGCAATCTACAATATAGGGTAGTGATGGGGCAACCTCATCCAAAAAAGGCCCCATGACAAAAGGCATTATAATACATTAGATAGACTAAAGTTACAGTCCTGTCAAGGCCGAATCTGCAACCTGGACACAACCATCGAGGCCCCATAAGTATCCACAGACTGCTGGACAATGACTTCCAAGTTAAAGTAAGGGGGGTCCGGTTTTTCCAGATACGTTTACAGTCAAGGGGGGGGGCATCAGGGGCCAAACACTGTCTGGGAAGGGGGGTGGAAGGCGTAATGATTTTCGTATAAACTGGCTCAAGTGCGGACATAGCTACGGCGAACTTGGAGAAGACTGTTGTCAGAATACATTATTTTTCTTTCTCTCCCCCCCCCTACACATTGTATTTTATTTCCACACTTTCAACAGCTAACACTAATATCAGGTAAACAAACACCTTCCATTGATTGGACAAATGACTTGCTATTCATTCCACTGTCTACTAAACAAAATATTTTCAGATTATAATACATTTTTTATAGCCAGCTTATGTTTCATCAAACGACTATATTTTTTAATTTTATTAATTTTTTTTTCAAAGTAAAATATTTATCATCTTCATAGTTTTTTTTTGTTTTCTGAAATTATCTTAAACTTGACAATGAACTTCAACACGTTTCATATTTGCTTTCCAATGCGAATGTATTACATAGTTAGTTATTCGGGGGCTTTGGTAATGTGATTTAGCGTTTCACGGAAGACTATCTTAAAACAAGAAATGTAATTCAATTATATGGCTGAAAGATTACCTAAAGACTGGCGATGTGAGGCTTTACATTAAACATGCAGGGCTTAACAATCACAGTGAAGTCACAGATACACAAATAGATGAGCACAGATGGATAGGAAGATAGAGTGGATAGATTTACAGATGGGTAGATAGATATATAGATGGGTAGATAGATATATAGATGGGTAGATAGATGGGTAGATAGATTTATAGATGGGTAGATAGATTTATAGATGGGTAGATAGATTTATAGATGGGTAGATAGATTTATAGATGGGTAGCTAGATTTATAGATATATTGATGGATGAATTGATAGACAGATAAATAGATAGCCAGATAGATAACTTAAGATAGATATACAGATAAGTATAAATGACAGATAAGTAAAATCGATGGTTAGGTAGATATATAGGTAGATAGATAGATATATGGGTAGATAGAAATATGCATATAGATGTATAGATTGAAAGATGGAGTGTAGATGTGATGGAGATGGCAGAGAGAAATGGAAAGTAAAAGATACAAAGAGAATTATGATGAGAGCTTCAATAAATACAACAATTACAAATATCAATAAGCATAAACTTACGCACACTCATACACGCTTACACACACACACACATTAAAAAATAGAAAGACATTTAAGCAAGCAGATGGAAAGAACGAAATTTTATAAAAGAACATTGTTTTCAACTGTTATCAGTCATCACATACAACACAAAACATTTTCACCACTAGAAATAATAATAAAAGGAAGGCTGTAATAGTAGAACTCTATTATAAAAATAACAAACATGGCTGTTAGATGGGCAGCTAAAAAAAAAACAAGGAGAAATCATTTTCTTTTTGCCTAACACTCCAGACAGAAAAACAGTTTCAGGATGTGTGCAGTATGCGAAAGAAATATTGCGGGTTTAAAAATAATTAAACGAAACATAACATTTGCCAGACTCAAACTTCGAATGGCTGTAAACTGAGTCATGATGTAACATACACAGATGTGTTGTTTTGTGCTTTATCATGATATTTTTATCAGATCTAAATACATTCTTTTTCTCTCTTCAAGATTTCTTTTTATTTGGTTCTGTTCAAATTCAGTTTTGGTGTAAATCTAATTTATTTTTCATTTTAAAAAAATGTTGGATAATAGATTCGCCCACGCAGAGTTTTCCAACTTTTTAAAAATCAGTTTGAAAACAATATATATATATATATATATATATATCCCCTCCTCGATAATTTAAATTGTGTAAGGCCTTCGATTATGCACACAATTTGGTTGTTAAAACATAAATGTACTATAAATGGATGGAATGTTCTCTATCGATCCAGCAATGTTATCGGTTTGTTTTTGGTTCATTCATTTGTCCATTTACATATTTTTGTCTTGGGGGGGGGGGACTTCAAGGACACTGAAGTGCATAGGTGTCTCCACAGATTATAGAATATCTAATCTGTGGGTGTGGCCACTTTCATCTTTGTCATGTAGTCACCAGCAGAATCCCTATATTCTTGCATGTCAATTCCTTATTGTTGGTAATTCAGTTCTTTCTAAATCGGCCTCCCTAATCTCTTTCTTTCTCCTTCAAGGGTACCCCACATCATAGTATTACAAAGGCAGGGCCGACCTTACGAATTGCGTGGGTTAATTCAACGGATGCTTGCCTGTCTTCTATTTTTTTTTACAATAACAACTGTTACTATTAATAGAAATGTAAACTTCGGGGCCCCTGCCAGGCTCGGCGCCAAATTAGCAGCAGTCGGTCAAATTGACCCAAGGCCGGCCCAGTACAAAGGGATTTGTGACGTGAACCATGAAAGAACCGAGTCGACTTTCGCTTTTTTTTTTTAAACAGTAGCTAGGAAGATTCCTGAGTGCCCATCACGTTGTTAACCCTTTCTTGTTGGTCGTGGGCTCCCAGTGTCACAGGTTGTTAACTCTTTCTTGTCGGTCATGTGCTCCCAGGTTGTTAACCCTTTCTTGTTGGTCATGTGCTCCCATGTTATTAACCCTTTCTTGTTGGTCATGTGCTCCCAGTGTCCCAGGTTGTTAACCCTTTCTTGTTGGTCATGTGCTCCCAGTGTCCCTGGTTGTTAACCCTTTCTTGTTAGTCATGTGCTCCCAGGTTGTTAACCCTTTCTTGTCGGTCATGTGTTCCCAGGTTGTTAACCCTTTCTTGTTGGTCATGTGCTTCCAGGTTGTTAACCCTTTCTTGTTGGTCATGTGCTCCCAGGTTGTTAACCCTTTCTTGTTGGTCATGTGCTCCATACATTAGATATTAACCCGTGGTCACTCTTCATTTCGGAGGACTTTTCTTGCCAATAGATATCGGTTGTGCGTTTATTGGAAGGGAATTATAAATGTTGATGCGCAATAAAATGGCGAAAACTAGGAACTAGGAACTATATATATATGAGCGCTCGGATGTAGACTTCATGCCCGCACACTTATGTAACAAATAGCCAGGCTGCTAATAGCATCGACACTAACACAGCCCAGGAGTCCCATTAGACAGCTGCACAATCGGTTAAGTAAAAAAAAAAAAGGTGTTGTTGGCAGTGGCTTAAATGGAGAGGAGCGGGAAGGGGGTGGTGGGGTTGGGGGCGGGAGACAGCACTTGTGATGCTACCAGCAAAAGGGGGGCGTGGCGTTTTCACCACTTAAAGAATTTTTTCGGCTCAGAAATGTTCAGCACATTTAGAGTACAAACCAGGGCGTCGCTGCAAGGGGGAAGGGGGGGTGTGGGTGACGAGCCGACGCATAACTTACCCGGTTCGCCGCTTGACCGTCACGCATCTGCGTTCATACAATGTGACATTGGTGAACAAATCTGGCTCTTACATTGGTGGAAAAATGTAGCTCTTACATTGGTGGACAAATGTGGCCCTTAGAGCCGCACGTGGCTCGTCAATGGATTTTTGTGTGGCTACAAATAAGTAGTATTTAGTTACTTTTGTTTTTATAAAAAAAAGTTTACTCGGCTGCGGCTGTGTAAAATAATAATTTTTACTAAAACAATAAATGAATGAAATGCGACTGTCATCAAAATTATGACCTGCCACCCATTGCACGTTCGTGTCAACAAAGATATTGCAATCCTCTAAATAGCCTGCAGTACAAGCAAATCAATACAATCAATAACACTGTAGTCACAAAACATGATCAAACGTTCATTCTAGTACAGCAGCTACAAATTGAATGAATCATAATAAGGGACTTTTATGTGTATAGATATATAAATTCAATAACAAAACAACACATCTGTCTACACACACACACACACACACACATATGTATATACACATTAATTTAATAATGGGGATAATTGATTTTAAAAGGTTTCGTATTGCTGATGTTGCACAACACTGGAATGAGATAATTCTCCAGCTCGCTAACAACTCTACATTTACTTTAAATTGATATTAAATTAATCCAGGGGGGGGGGGGTTTGCTGTCCCACAAAAGCGCGGGACCTTGGGCGAATGCGGGCCGAAATCCTCTAGTGTAGGCTAAATATCGTATATTACCTCTACTATCAGGAGGGCCTTCCCCCAGGCCGCGGGATTGGGGGGCGGTCGGTCGCCATAGTTGCTATATCGGGGGTGGGGGGCTAACTTTTTTGAAACACGGGCCACATTGGGGTCTTTAATTTGACCCACGGGTCGGACCAAGAGCCGTTGGGTGGGGTTTTTATTTTTTATAAACTATTACAAATAAAACGGACTTAACGTTAAATCTTGGACAGGATCAAACAGCCAGGAGGGTCCTACTTGGCCCGCGATACGTATTTTTACCCAGGTCAAGCACACTGCATACACAGACTGCCACTGTTCTGATGTGCAAAGTTCGTACAATTTAAGTTGAAACTGATTAACAAAATGTTATCTTCACCGTATTGCATGAGATAAAACGAGGTGTATTTCCATGAATCAGGAAGAGAGGAAGGGGCGTGGAAATCTATTTATAGACACATCTTGTTTTTGTTTTACTTACGATATAAAACTAACAAGGTCTAGATTACCTTATCCCCGTCAACTGATAAAACAATCAACATTCATTGATACTTTGTTCCCTACCGCAACTTTGCGGTTCAGTCAAAAAGGTTGACATGTAGCACGCGATTGTTCTGATGTGTTAGTCATATGACGGAGAATATAATATTGAATGAGAGATAGAGAGGGAGAGAGAGAGAGAGAGAGGGAGAGGGAGAGAAAGAAAAATATTTGGTATTTGAATGTGTATAATAAATGAATTTTCGTTAGTTAACAATTACGTTACTCCAAACATGATATTCGAAATGTACTGACTTATTAATGATGATTTGTTGTTTCACTTTTATTAGCGGAATAACATAAGAGCTCTTGTGGTTTAACATAAATATCCCTGTAGTTTAACATAAATATCCCTGTAGTTTAGATTCACATTTCTTTAACGTAACGACCAATACCTGTTTTAGGAGTTAACTAGTTAAACAAAATTTACTGGAATGAATGCAGTAGTTTTGGTGCTCTGTTTGGCTATATATTGTATCACCTAAATACAATGTTTTGTCTGCCAAGAGTAAGATGTGTCTGTCAAGTGTTAACCGTGTCTGTCAAGTGGAAACCGTGTCTGTCAAGTGTTAACTGTGTCCGTCAAGTGTTAACTGTGTCCGTCAAGTGTTAACTGTGTCTGTCAAGTGTTAACTGTGTCCGTCAAGTGTTAACTGTGTCTGTCAAGTGTTAACTGTGTCTGTCAAGTGTTAACTGTGTCTGTCAAGTGTAATCTATGTCTGTCAAGTGTAGAATGTTTCTATCAAGTGTCAGCTGTTTCTGTCAATTGTATGCTGTGTCTGTCAAATGTAGATTGTCTCTGTCAAGAGTAACTTGTGTATGTCAATTGAAGGTTGTATCTATCAAATGTAAGCTGTGTCTGTTAAGCGTAAGCAGTGTCTGTTAAGTGTAAGTTGTGTCTGTCAAGTTTAATATGTTTGTTTTCCGAAGTTGCAAAAGTCGAATTTCCTAATCGATGAAATATCATGGTGTCTGATAAACACAGTGACTCAGCATTATTAGCCTTATGGCATTGCATGCAGTCCCACCGACAGAAATTTCGGACCCCTGGGCAGGGCTGTCACGGGCCCCCCGTTCTGATAATAATATTTTCAAAAGTTGATTGGCCAGCTCAGTCCGGGCCCCTAAAACTCGCCGGGCCCCTGGGCTTTTGCCCCCCTGCCCCCCCATCGGCGGCACTGATTGCCTGTGCCTGTTCCTAAATAGCTCTGGTTATAATTTGTGTCAAATGTTTAGCACCGCCAAAAACAGCTGGTACCGAAACACTTTATTTACTTTCAAACGCTCTCTGTTGTTAAGTCGGTGCGTTAATTACAAAACTATGTTGTAACAAAAGTGCAATTCTTTTAACTCTGCTTAAAGTAATTATTTGCCTTTATTGACCTCAATAAGCCAAATATATAATATTTCCCATTCAAATCACACAAATTAAGTTCACACATTTCTGATATTGGAAAACGAAAGTCTGGTATGGAAGCGAACTGTGGACTCAATTCTTATATAACACAGAACGTCATAAATTGGAAAATATTATTACGGCTTCGTATTGAAATTAATGTTTGTTTTGATTCTGGCTATTTCATCATTTGTTTACACTTTATATTTTGTCTTATTTGTTTTATTATAATAGATGACAGAAGTTCATTATTTCTCTAGTGCACATTAATCTAGTGAAAATAGAATATTTAAATTCACCATGCAGAAATAATGTTTACATATTTTTGATTTGCCTCTACACATTACTTACTGCAACTCATGTATTATTATCGACTAAAACACCTACTACATATTTACGATCAATCATTATACCCTTAAACCCTCGATCCTCAGCCGGGGGGGGGGAGGTGCGAGTACCCCAAGGGGTGCGGGAAAGGGAATGCACGGGGTACGCATAAGTAAATTTATTAGCAAAGTTACGTTTTAGGGGGTACGCACGGACATACTTTCGCACTCTTTTGGGGTACAGTTGAGAAAAAGTCTGACAACCGCTGCCAAAAACGTTGTGGTCGTTGGGGGGGGGGGGGAGGGGAACGAATGGATACAATGAACAAATTTCTCCAGAGTTGCCTGAGCGGCTGTCTTTACTTCATTCACTGGTGTGAAGGCCCAGTAAGGATGAGATGAAATCTCTTAGATCATGTAAACCACTAATGAGAAGGTTTGTATGTGCCCTTCTTTCATCCACAACATAGCTGATAGTGCAATGGCCATGGAGACACCACGGGAGATATATCGGGAACTTGAGCAAAGACCTGAAAAATTTCCTTGGTCCTTACCGGAGATCGAACCAGGTATCTTCAGATCGACAGTCAAGTGCTTTACCGCACGACTATCCACCCAAACCCCCCCCCCCATTCCTTCACTGGTAGCCCTGTTCATTCTCGTGTATTGTCAAAGCAACATTACCACTGACCTGCTCTGAGATGGCCTCCAACAGTTCTACTGATGGCGTTTTTTTTTAAATTTGAGGGACCTGGACTTAAGAATTCATCGGATCCCGATTTATGAAGTTAAAGATATTACAATCACTAGATCCTTCTGAATCATCGTCATTGCCCGTCACCCCTGTCGGAGTGTGGGCCACCAATAATAAGTCTCCAGAGACGTCTGTCATGGGTCATTCTCTCAAGGTGATTTCAGATGTACCCCATCATGGGGGTGCCAGTTTCCTAGTCCATTGTCTTGGATGGCCCCTTCTTCTTCAGTCAGTTCAGCGCCTGCTTGGCGACACCGATTGCTCCTCTTCCTGATTTCTTCTTCAGCCGAAAGTTGGCAGGTCTTCAAAAAAGACTGGCATCGCTGACTGTGTCAGGTCAGCGGATATGAAGAGTTCTTCTGAGGCAGAGACGTAGCGAGGGGTGGGCAAGGGGGCAACATGTCCCTGGCGCTACTCACAAAGAGGCGCCAAATGGTATATTTTACATATAATATTAAATGGTTTTCGAATGGGGGGCAGGCCCGTAGCGTGCGGGGGGCCAGGGGGGCCGGGCCCCCCTACGTTTTTTCTGGCCCCCCTGCTTATTTGTTTTACTTAGTAGCGTGAAAATTCTACAGCAGGGACCATGCATTCTACAGCAGGGGCCAGGCAATAGCAGAGGGGGGCCAGGTAATACATTTTACTAGGTAGAGCAAATAAGCAGAGGGGGCCAGACAAAACGCCTGGAAGAGGCGTACATGGCCTAATTATAGCACAGACTTATCCGCGAAGAATCGAAACTGTTGTTTCCAAGATTTTTTCTTTATCTGTGTCCTCTTTACTAATGTTGTTATGTTAAGTTTGTGAAAAAAAAAAAATTCATCTCTTGTAAGATAAAGAGTGACTGTAAATAGAAACAGTATATTCACATTATAATTAAGTGAATAGATAACGGTAACAATAACAGTACGACTTCATCTATGAAGTGGTTTATAGATGAGATGTAACGATAATGTCTGTCAATGATAAATATTCATCATGTAAACAATAAAGATAACATTAGAACTTTAGACATTCTGCCCACACGTCTGTATACAAACTGAGTGGTAGCATGTAAACAGAGATTGTGGTTTTATGATTTGGTTGCAGTGAAAATAATCTTAGTCAAGTTTTGTAACAACAATGACAACTTTTTTTTTTCTGTCAACTGCAGTGTCTATTATCACACACCCTATATATTTGAACTAGTGGAAAAGCAGGGTTGTTAGTATCGAAGTATCGGTATCGGCCAATAAGTATCGGCAATACTTTTTAAGTATTGGTTGCTGTATTGCCGATCCTTTTTGTAACAAGTATTGATTTGTGTATCGCCGATACATTTTAAACGAAAAATTTTCGATACTCGATACCAATACTTTTTTATTGCCACTATTAGCTATTTGCAGAAAAACAATAGCGATTTTAATGCCTTTTTTAAGAGTAATCTAGGCTACATAAATTAAATCATTACTAGTCATCATAGCCAACAACCCCCACCAATACAACAAAAAAGGAAAAAAAAACCTCTTACACAGAAACTGTCACGTCTAATAAAATTACATCAGCAATATGACCTTGAAACAATAGGATTGGCATTTCTTGATTCTAATGTATGACCTTGAATGATACAATTAGTGAACATCTGTGGGTATTTTTTTGGGATGGGAAGTTGGGGGCGGGGGGGGGGGTGGGGTAAACAAGACTTACGTGTGGGCGAAGTGTTACAAAATATGACAGGGAAGGGGTGAACATGGGTTGACATACGTCATTATATTGGGAACTACAGCACGAGAAAAACACGTGTTTGGCATCTTTGTTGATTAAAAAGAAAATATCTGTATAGGACTATCGGTAAAAAGGCATATCGGTCGCTCCCTAGTTGTATATTTTCATCGCATTTAAAACATTGAAGTACGCACTAGTCGTTGCACTCAGTCATCTGTAAGTAGTCATGGCAGAAGAGACAATTAATATTCCTACCGATGTTTTCAAATACCTGGGACCAGCTGAAAAAAGGGGCAATTCACTGTATAAATGCTTACACTGTCCGCCCGGATTGACAGGCCCGTAGCCAGGAATATTGGATTGGGGGGGGGGGGTGAACAATTGTTTTCGAGGGTGGGGGGGTGCCGAAGAAATGATCCTGAGGCACAGGGGCGGATCTAGACAACTTTGACTGGGGGGAGGGGCAAAACATTCACCCGGGGGGGGGGCAAAACTGTTTTCATTGTTGAAAATTGGTCTTATAACACAAAACTATTTCGATAATTTAATGATGTATTACCTAAACTTGCGATAACGGGGGGGGGGGGCATGGCCCCCGGCCCCTCCCTAAATCCGCCCCTGGTGGGGTAGAAGAAATATTTGGGGGGGGGGGCGAAAACGGAGGCGCAAAGCGCCGAAAGCTTGCGATCGGAGAAGAGGGGTTTGGGGAGGGGATCTCAGTGAGTCCCCTCCCCAAGTAATTTTTCGCAGTTCCATATCTGGAATGGTGCATTTTAGTACCGATTGTTTAGCTATTAATAAGAAATATTTAATGTTAACTACGTTTCAATAATGCATGGCATGTTGCAGTTTTGTTAAAAATAATTTAAATAGTAAAGAATTTTCATGATAAAAATTTATTGAGGCTGAGCAATTTCTGATTCCTGTTATAAATATTGACCATTTGTTCTGCTACACAATTGTTGCATATAGATACCTGATTTATATTATTATACTGTTTGTTTAACGTACAACCCGGGAAAAACGACAAAGATGTACGAATATAGCTTAGCTGTTTGTGTGATATTTCTTATAAAATATTGAAAACAAAGAACAGATCTATCAACAACAACAGTTGAAATTATTCAATTTAAAATAAAATTAATTCTGCTAAAAAGTAAATTTACAAATTAAATAACATTACTCAGATATCACGGAGTTTGTACTTTATTATTTTATTATACATATGTAATAAAATGAGGTCAGAAGTCAATGTTATTTTATTAACTTATTTAAGTTGCTAGTTGTCCTCAGAAGATATTACTATATAAAACTATTACAAGGTTGCGAACAGGCCCATCGACAGAAATTTCGGGCCCCTGGGCAGGGGTGACACGGGTCCCCGTGCTGATATTAATATTTTAAAAAGTTGATTGGCCAGCTCAGTCCGGGTCCCTAAAACTCGCCGGGCCCCTGGGCATTGCCCCCCCACTCGTCGGCACTGGTTGCGAACTTATATTATTATACGTTTCAAATTTGCAAACGTTGTCGTGGTTTAGCACTGAATTTACCTAAAAATGCTTCAGCATTCAGATTGTCTGTCAAATCTTTTTCAAATGCAAGCAGGAAAAGATTGCTTAGACGCTTTTGTAACATTGATCTGCGATATGGGGTGAGCATTCGTGTGAGGGTTGAGAAACTGTTCTCACACACGGCTGTTGAAGCCCCAAATGCCAATACTGCCTAAAATACCCAGAAGTGAACTTCAATAAGATTCAATCTTTAATGCCCAAAAATTAGATAAGCTATATATGTAAGTAAAATAGCCGAATGATTGCCAAAATACAAACTTCTAAGTTTTTATTATTATTGATTTATTGAACAAAATGATTAATGATTTATAGCCGTTATTATTAACATTTTGTCAAAAAGCTCAAATCATGCACGGGGGGGGGCTCAGGTCATGAACGGGGGGGGGGCTCAGCCCCATAGCCCCCCTCTGGCTACGGGCCTGCGGATTGACTAACAAGTCTTTATCGTGCTGCCATAACCAGTCAAGACAAAATTTGAAGAAGCATATAGTGGTAAATTTTAAATAAATGAATAATATAAATAAGGTTTTAAAACCTAAAACAACTAGAACGTTAGAATTTACAAAAGCTGAGCTTAATATATTTCTCATTATTTATTACTTGTAGGTCAATAGAACTATTTGAATAACTTTGATATATTATTTATGGATAAGTTGTGACACTGCAAAAATACAGTACTTGGATTATTATTATTGTTTCACAGAGACGTCATGGAGCATTACTTACCAAGTTTGAGATGGCTTGTAATATAATTCATGAAAAATTGATACGAAAGAAGAGACACTCAACTGGAATTAATAGTGGAAGTAACAATAGCAATGGCGATGACACTGGTGGTAGTTCTCATTGCAATGGACCAGCATTGAAACAAGCCAAGATTACATTTAGCCAGCCCGTCACTCAGCATTTATTAGATGAATGGGTTATGGATTATCTAATTGATTCAGTCTTGCCTTTCCATCATATCGACACCGCTAGTTTCAGAACGTTAATTAATAGACTTACCAGGCAACAAATGATGCCTCGCTGTCGACAAACATTGACAAAACAACTGGAACATAGATTTGAACTTCGTAGGCAGCAGCTGAAAGATGAGTTGGCTTCAATTAATACTGTCTGTACAACTGCCGATTGCTGGACGTCCAGACGAAGAAGTTTTATTGGTGCTACTGTGCATTGGTTAGAACCTGAGTCACATGAGCGAAAAGGCTGCTGCTTGGCCGTGCGTAGAATAGTTGGCCGACATACCTATGATTTAATTGCCAAAACACTAGAAGCAATCAACAGAGAATATGAAATAAGTGACAAAATTTCTTTCACTGTAACAGACAGTGGATCAAATTTTTTAAAAGCATTTCGCTGTTTTGGACTGAATAAAGATGAAATGATGAACTTAAGTGTAAACAATGTGGATTTAAATGAAGATCACAGTCAGAAGCAACAGGATGATGAAGATGTGGATATGGAATTTGAACAGATTGATGATTTACTGAATCCACCATGTGTTAATGATGATGAACATGAACAGATTATTTACCAGCAACCACCACATCGTAAATGTGCATGTCACTTGTTAAATCTTGTTGTTACGCCTGATGCTAAAGTACTACAAGAAGTAACCAAACGTTTTTCAGTGCAAACATTTGCAAAGTTAGTAGCTATCTGGAACAAACAAAATCGCTCATCTTTGGTTGCAGATGCAATCAAAGCGGCCATTGGCACGTATCTCGTTACTCCCGGTGACACTCGGTGGAATTCCACTTACGATTCTGTTGTAAAAATACATTGCTTACTATCCAACCAGCATTAGAAGTTAAACTTGATATGTTGTTTGATGACCTTGACATCAAGAGACTGACTCCGAAGCAGAAAGTATTCATAGCAGAATACATTGAAGTATTTGCTCCATTGTGTCGTGGACTGGACATTTTGCAAGGAGAAAATAATATTGGATTTGGCTATTTGCTGCCCACACTAACCGTTATAAAAGGCCAACTACAGGAAATGATTGTGCGACATAAACACCCGCTCACGGTGTGTGAACCCCTTGCCAGAGCTGTTATTGGTGGAATTAATGCGCGATTCGATTATATATTTTCTGACCCAGAGGCAAAATTGGCAGCAGTTGTCAATCCAAAATTTAAGACCGACTGTATTGACAGCTTGGATCACAAGGCTGAAGTTGTACAAACCTTAAAGCGTTCGTGCAGTGCTCTGAGTGCAGTTCCAACTCAACTTACTCGGCAGGATGGTGCAGCTTCAGTACAGCCAGCAGTACCGATATCCGAATCTACAGATTTTTTTGCTTGTTTTACTGCACGGCGGATGGAGCAGGACGAGTTGCTTAATAGCAACAGTTCTGCTGAAGTAGACAGATATCTGGAAGATAAATCACCAGAAACGCTGTCATTAGCAGCCTACCCAAGTATTAGGAAACTATACCTGCAGCTGAACACTGGACTTCCGGCTAGTGCTGCAGTTGAACGCCTGTTTTCTTTGGGTGGGCGTGTTTTTATGCCATTACGTTCAAGGCTAACCAATGATCATTTTGAAATGATGGTCTTCTTACGTGCTGCCAAGTGGTGAAGTGATTGGCCTAAAAATTGTGCTTTGATATTGTATTTTATTGTTTTTAATTTTTGAAAATTAAAATATTTTGTTGTTCTCAAAAGTATTGGTATTGTATTGGTATCGATTTTGGCAATACATTTTTACTTGAGTATTTGTATCGGTATTGGCAATACTATTTTCATGAAGTATTGGTATCGGTATTGACGATACAATTTAAGAGTATTGTTAACAACCCTTTGGAAAAGCCTGCTGAAGCTGGCTGAATGAAATCCGACAGAAGGGATAACAAAAAAAAAAATACGAAATACTGCAATAGAAAAGAACATTTGGCTTTTACTGCCATGAACAGAATACGATATGAACAGAAATAACAAATAAATGTATGAAATACTGCAATAGAAAAGAACATATCATAGATACATTTTTAGTGTACGGACCATTAGCCTGACACATATCATAGATTTCCTGGTGTATTTTTAGTATAAGGACCATTAGCCTGAGGGAGACACACGCATACGAACGGCGGTTATGTGTTAGGTGTTTTACTTCATGTAGGCCTACCCTCGACTGCAATATGTGTTATCCACCCTTCATATTTGAATATTTTACTACTTGTCCCTTCGCAAAATGTATCACATGATTTATGATTTGAATCAACACTTTTACACATTTTGAACTGGTCAAGACGCTTAACGTGGTGCAAGTGATGGATACCACCGTGTTTACAAACGAAAAGAGACAAATCAGAGAACGTATGGTCGTGCGCTAAAGCGTTCGACTGTCGACCTGAAGGTACCTGGTTCGATCTCCGGTGAGGACCAAGGACATTTTTCAGGTCTTGGCTCAAGTTCACGATATATCTCCCGTGGTGCCTCCATGACCATTGCACTATCGGCTATGGTGGGGGATGAAAGAAGGGCACCATGAAAACCGTCCCATTAGTGGTTTATAGGATCTAAGAGATTTCAGAGAACAAGTCCTATGAAAATGATCTTTTTAAAGATTGTCGCAATGTAAGCCCAAGTGAATATCTTCCCCATGTTTCATATATGATCAACCATATTTTCGCATTATTATAATCTTAATATTAACTTTGGCCTAAAAGGGTGAATGTATTTATTCATGTTAACTCAGATGGATGTAACATTACCGGAAAAGCATTCAAAATCAACTTTCGCTTTTTTATTTCCGATCTGATGTTAATAATAGTACAAATATAAAAAATAAATAAATTGGGCACTGTAGGGTTAGCGCGTAAATTTCTTTGCGAATTGTTTGATTGCTATTGAAAGTTGTCCCACAACGTTTTAAAAAGTTGATTACAGCACCGTTAATTATGTTATGATTTGACTTAGAATTAAATCTCGTATCGGAATAAGAGTTCATGTGAATCAAATTGTACAAGTGATTATTTAATATTTATTATTGTAGAGGGGAAAAAATAAGATAATTCTTAAAGATAAAAAAACCCTATTTGACATTTGCTGTAAGAAATTATTTTTTCAAGTAAAGCATATGATTCAATATCTGCAACTGGCTGATAATTAATAAAATTGTGTTGTTGTTTTATGGATACGAAATAAGCAATCTCGGAAGCAACACAATAATTCTTTTTATTTCTGTAATTGAAAAAAAAAATCACACGACAATGATGTAGCGGGTTCAGTTAAGTCGTGCACTAAAGGGAAAACTGTCAAACAAGACACAAGTGAAGAATTTAGAATTAAGAGCTAAAGGCGCCAAAACAATGCGATCTTATTATACTTGTCCACAATACACTTCTATATTATCATTCTGTAATAACTCTGTTGTTTTATTTTTTTTTTTGGGGGGTTTTTTAAATAAAATTAAAAGGTTAACTAATAAATTATTAGTTTACTCGACAATGTTCACAAATATTTCAAATATTTTATATTTCACTCAGACATGCAGCTACGCTGCTTCCGCTCTAGTGCACACTATAAATTCTGGTACCTTTACTGTATAATTTTTTTTACACTGGGGAGGTGGGGGGGCCCACCACAGGGGAGGGGGCCGGTGCTTAAGGTATAGCTGGGGCTTAATCTGGCACTGGCTGTAAGTGTGTGTGTGTGTGTGTGAAGTCCCTGTATGGATGAGATAAAATCACTTAGATCCTATAAACCACGAATGGGACGGTTTGTATGGTGCCCTTCTTTCATCCCCAGCATAGCCGATAGTGCAATGACCATGAAGGCACCACGGGACCTAAGCCATGACCTTAAATATCCATTGGTCCTCATCGGAGATTGAACCAGGGACCCTCGTGTAGTTTTACCACACGACCATTGCCATATAGGAGCACCGCCAAGTTATTTTTGTAAACGTACCCTCCCTCCCTCCTAATATTTTCTATATTTTTCTCCCATGCCCCTCCCCCCTCTCAATGTTCAAGTATATCTTTGTGAACAAGTAAGTAGAGAAAAAATGCCATAGTAGAGATGCCAAGAAATAGAGAGATCTTTGCGTCGATGTCCTGCCTAGTAATTAAATATCATTTTATGTTGTAAACATATCAACAAGTCGGAGTGCAGACAGTGGAACAAATGAACAGAAAAGAGTCATCCAGCCAACCGTGAAACTACAGGCTCGGTGTGTGTGTGCAATCACGCGAATAAAACATCTGACAGTGTTTGTTTGCTCCCGATGAAGGTCACACACTGATCATCTAAAAAGGAGAGAGGAGAAGGGTGTGGGAGGGGCTTCATGGGGTGGTCGGGCGCGGGGGGGGGGAGGCGGGACTATGACAAAAGGGATGAGACGATGTCTCTAAAAAAATGGGGCCGGCTCAAAGTACCAGCCAATCGGGCGGCTGTGTATGTGTGTGTGTGTGTGTGTGGTGGGGGGGGGAAACGTGTCATGTGACAAAGATAAACGTCGAAATTTTTCATACGGGTGAAGATTCTTAAAATTAAGTCTAAATCATGACTCCATCAACAACGAGTTCTTCTTCGGTTTGTTTGTTTGTTGTCGTTTGTTTAAGGGGTGGGTAGAGCCATAGCTAGCTACTGTGGCGCCTTGTGCGAGCTACATCGGCGCCATCATTCCAATTTTAAAAAACGCGAAACTTTTCGCAGCGCTCTTTCGGTGCCCCTTTTGTGTTCGGCAAAACCCTCAGTAGAGTCAGTACCCTTCCTAAGATACTGGGAGGTGGAGGATGGGAGATAATGTAATTTATATTTGGGGTGGGGGGGGCTTTAGACCTAAGTGCCTGTCTATACTCCGAAATCAGAAAATTTTATAAGAATTCGAAACGAAATGGGGCTCCTTTGTCAAGAAGCCCTAATTTTGCCTGTCTCTACGAACGGCTGCTGCTGGAACTGCTTGAAGTATAGAATGTGAAGAAAGTACATATCAATCGTAACTTTGTTCTCATCAGACAATCATAACCCGCTGCAATATCATTTCAGCAGACAAAACAGCTAATTGTGTGTTGGAGTCATTACGATGCAAAGATAAACTGGTCACGTGTGTCTATTTTTAGCCACTATCGTTATACCCGTGACTGATAAAAAAAAAGATTCAAATTGTGTCCCCTGCATTCCTTAACGTCCACCTGTTTAAATCTGGCTGGTTGTTAATCAAGAGACCTGGACAGTCCCATGTCGTCATGTGATCAGGTATGATTTATCAAATTCTCAGTAGTCGGATTGGTTGAAAATCGAAACTGTAAAAATAGCAACCGTTAAAAGGGGCTTTAATCGGCTAACTGGTTTAATTTGTGTGCTGTAATAATAAGCGAGCTAGTTGTTTTTTGTTTTCATGTTATGAACCGGTTTGTGGAACAGTGGCCGCAAATTATAACTGGTATACGGAGCTTAGCCGCACATAAATCTATTCAGACTATATGCGTTTTCTAGTTGTTGTTTTTACTTGTATTTAAAGTTGGTGCACGGAACTGTAGCCACACATTATCATTTCTATACGGAGCTTGGCTGCACACTTATTGTATATAAACGGTGAGGAGTTTATAGCCACACGGTAGTTTTTTTTTTTTACAAAAATTGTGTTCACCGAATTCGCAAATGAAGCCCAGACTTCACCAGAGTCACAGTGACCTATCAGGCTACACCAGCGACAGGCTTCCCGTCGTCCACTGCGCCATCCTCGGTGACGGGATGACAGGAAAGACCTGCCTGACCTTGAGCTACACGACACGTCAGTTTGTGGATGAGTACACCGCCACTATCTGTGATCGCCATGAAGGTGAGTGTCATCCCCCCCCAGCCCCTCACCCCTTTTACACTGACCCCCCCCCTTCTCTTGACGTGCAAAGATACCAACACACACAAACACGCATGCGCCGTCTGTCCCTGCCAATATCGTTCGCGATCGATATCTTAGTAAATAAAAAGGCGCATTAAAAACATTCACTTGATACAGACATATCAAGGGACCTGTTCGCTGCCTAGGTCCCCATAACTCCTGCCGGGATATGCTAACTCAATCGCTGCTTGTAGGGCCCCCACAACTCCTGCCGGGATATGCTATCTCAATCGCTGCTTCTAGGGCCCCACAGCTCAAGAGACTCCAACCGAGACGCACTGGTTTTTTTTTTCATAAGTTAAAGTTTTATCTATGGTTATTCGAAATTACTAATTCCCTGAACCATTTCGCTACTCACGGGTTTAATTGGGCCGAGTATACTATTGTTAACAGTCTGGCCCCACCACAAGTAAGGGCATCACTAGGGGCCCCGGGGCTAAAATGACCTAATAGATGGCGGACCATAGAGCCACAATTATTAGAAAACTATCGAGGTCCCAAGATTCACAAGGGGGTGGTGGCCTAGACAACGTTTATTCACGGGGAACCTAATTCCACTTATACCTAGGGCCCCCCCCCCCCGAAATTTGAAAGAACGACCCTGCTTAAAATCACATTAAAAATACATAGGAGCGTAGGAGAACCTGGCGAAAACTTGACCCCCCCTCCCCCGTGTCCCCCTCTATTCTTCAGGATTGCACATTTATGGATAAATATCATTATCAGTGAACGCATCGCCATCGGATGTACGGTCCAATAGGACGGAGCTGTTGGGTGAGTCGTCAATGTGTCCACGTGAATACACCGTGAGTGATAAACCAAAAATTGAAGATAACCACTGGTCAATTCAAGCAATATCGGTGTCAGGGTGAAGAAATTTATTCGTCTTTGTTTTTTTTTTTGTCTGGAGTTTCTGAAAATATCGACCGAATTAATTGTGGCCCGGGGGGGGGGAGGAAGGGGGTGAGGGGAAAGGGTGAAGTGGCCAGAGATAATGAGACTTTAGAATGAAAAAAAGTCGACCAACTACCATGGGTGGGGGTGGTGGGGGGGGGGGAGGGGGGAAGGGGGTGAGGTGGGGTGGGGTGGGGGGCTTCAGGGTTAATTTATGAAATGTATTTTGTAATGTCAAGGGTGATGATAACTAACTGAACACGTGCAAACACAAACACGTTACGAGCATATAACTGAATGAAAAATAAACACACACACACACACACAGACACACAGTACATATATACATACATACACACACACACATATATATATATATATATAGGTATCTATCTATCTATCTATCTATCTATCTATCTATCTATCTATCTATCTATCTATCTATCTATCTATCTATCTATCTATCTATCTATCTATCTATCTATCTATCTATCTATCTATCTATCTATCTATCTATCTATCTGTCTGTCTGTCTATCTATCTCCATGGGGTTTTGTAAAATGAACTCCCTTATTTAACAAACACACTGTTGGAACTGATAATGTTTGTTAAGTGGGTGACCACTATATTAACATACTTTCTTTTAACATTGCTATGGCAGTTAAATATTGCTGGTAGAGAATATTATTCCATGGAAAAAGTAAGAAATAATACAAAGAAACAGGCCATTGGATTGTTAAATTAGAGTATATATCGACTAAAAATACACTAAATTAGTTGTCTTTATGAAAGCAAATAAGAGAAATGCACTAAATTACAATTAAAGTATCATAAAGTTTACAAGAAAAATACCTTTTCTACAAGTAATTGTGGAATTTTTTGCAGATTGATAAAAATTAAAGGTAAAGCGTTATAGCATAAAGAGCTAGTGTTGTGCTTCACATTTTAAGCGAGACTGGGCAATTTTTGCTATGCATATAAATTAGTCGGTGCTTGGAGTGCCCAAAAGGGACTGAACCCAGCACTGTTTCGGGGTGACTTCGGAGAAATGTTGTGGGACCACCAAAGTAAGGCGAAAAATGGGTTGAACTTCTTCCAATAACTATTAAAATTTTAAGAGAGTAAGAAATGTTGAGAAAAATATTAAAGATTATTCAGATAGTGGTTATTAAATTTAATAAAGAATGGTATTCAAAATTAAATGTTTGTGTTGCACCGAAATCATACTTAGCCAGGTCCTCTCGAAATATTTTGATCATTTTCCTATTTCGAATCCAGTTTTTCCGATGGCTGTGTGCTGCAAAAATTATATATTGTGTACAGCTTTGTATAGAAATTAAAATGTTTTTTTTTTTTTTTGCGATTTACCGAAGCATTTAAGCGCAGGCTTTGCAGGTTGTGTGCGGGCTGATGCACACCTGCTTGGAGGGAACAATGCTGAGGTACCCCAAAAGACCCGGGGGATCTCACACGCCCATATAACGACGCTAAGGGTGGGTGGTAGGGATCCATATGACCTTTTCTCATTTAAAATATCTATAACAGGTGTGGAAGGAGGTCAAAAGAACCCCTGTTGTCAATGATAGTAAGGGGCGTACAAAATGCAAGCAGCAGCCATGACAGTGGGTTTTTTTTTTTTAGTGTCCCCCCTAAATGTAATTTTGTCTTCAAATATAAGAACGCTTATAGGATCGACTATATCTGATAATATTTACATATTAAGCTATTGTTAATTCAAAATCTAAATTAATAGAAATGTGTTTTTCTTTACTCTGTTGTGAGTGTTTTCTGCAATCACCTTTCTGTAATACTTCTTCTGATATCCTACGCAGGAAAGCAATGCTACAGCTCTGCTCTGCTCAATAAAATGAAATTCGCTAAATTACACAGACGCCATCTAAATTACAAATCTTTAAAATACATGAATGGTCGTTTGTTCCTTTAATTCAGATACTGTTACAAATAAAGAGTACAATACAGTATCATTATTTTTATTTCAAAAGCTTTTTTCTGGTAATGTATAAAAAAAGATAAAAGAACAACCAGTTTCTACTGGACAGAGCTGCCGCAAAGGATAGGCAAGCTGGGCAGCTATTTAGGGTTTCCACTGCTGAAGGGGGTCCATGTCTGGACGTTTATTTTTGTCAGCCACCAAGAAGGGGTAATCTGTGCGTTAGACGGGGGCCCCAGCTGAGGCGTACCTAGGGTGGTGTGAGGGGAGTTCCAATTCAAAATCCCCCCGGGCCTCAGCTTGAGGAGGGCCCAATTTTTTACATAAATATTAAGTACATCATCTTATGTCATGGTGTCGAATGTCAAAATGCAGTGGCCCCCAAAGAGGGCAAGCCCCCCCCGGGGCCCATAATCCAGAAGTTCGGCACTGGGCCGGGAACTACGGGATTTAGCATTGGGGTGCTCTCAGAAATAGAGTCACACATTTTCAAACATTGATATTTGAAAGAGGCGGTTTTAATAGCGCTTTTGCACAGGGCTCCCAAATGTATACTAGGCCCATTCTTACGTAAAACACACACCTACCCCTCTTGAGAACTATCGCAACCGTCAAACGGATGGAAGAGCTCGCGAACACCAAGCAAATGCCGTTTTCAAGCACAACCGCAGCCAGAATATCAGAGACCCTTGATAGACTGTAATAACTGGGTCCTCTTTGTCTATCCCCCCTCTTTTTTTTTACCCGATCTTGCAAAAAAAAATATAAAAAATGAAAGTGATGTGTCCGCAATACAATTGGGGCCCCTGACAAGTGTTCTCCCGTGTGGAGAGGCCAAACTCCCATCGGGCGCCTCCCTAGGTGGCGGATAGGGGAAAGCTTGCCTGATACGGTGAATGCCGATAAAATAAAATTCTCGGGGCGGGCCAAAGCAGGCAACTACTGCCTTGTAGTTAGTGGAGGGATCCACAAAGGCTAAGGGACCTAACCTTAAACAAAGGCAGCCACCCACAAGGCTGTGGGGGGCAACACCCTAGTGGTTGTGCACAGGGCTAACTACCCAGTCATGTAAAAAAAACACTAGTTACGAAAGCCAATCAACTATTCAAAAACTGGACTGATTCAAATGGATACCGACCTTCGCACGATCACGGACATGATTACTGACTAGCGACTTGGAACGTATTAAGCCTATACAGAGCAGGAGCCCTAACCCGCCTCACTGAACAGCTTAGAAAATACAAAATAAAAATAGCAGCACTCCAAGAAATCAGATGGAAAAATTCAGACATACTTAAAAAAACAGAGTATGCCATCTTTTATAGTGGGAACACCACAAATACACTAGGAACATGTTTTGCCGTCAGGAAAAACATCCTCAATCAAATAATTGGCTTTAAACCAGCCAACGAAAGATTGTGCAGCCTCAGGATACGTGGCAAAATGTTCAATATGACCCTAATATGTGCCCATGCACCCACTGAAGATTCAGAAGGGAAAGCCAAAGAGGAATTTTATGATGCCCTAGAAAGGTTGTATGAAGAAGCACCTACCTAGACATGATATCAAATTAGTGTTAGGAGACTTCAACGCTAAGATTGGCAAAGAAACAGTATACAGACCGACAATTGGAAGCTACGGTCTACACGAAGAAAGCAACGATAATGGAACGCGTTTGATTGATTTTGCATCTGGCTAAGGCATGACCATTAGCAGCACTAAGTTTCCACACAAAAGAATACACAAAGAAACATGGAGGTCACTCACCAGATGGGGTGACAAGACATCAAATAGATCATGTGCTAATAGAGAGGCGACATGGTTCAGATATTCAAGATGTCAGAAGCTTCAGAGGAGCAGATGCCGACATAGACCACATGTTAGTTAAAATAAAGTATAAACAAAAGAAAAGTATGCACAAGAAATTAAAAGCAAACTAGAAACACTAACAATAGATAATATTGAAAATCTAAATAGCCACTGGGAAAGATTAAACAAACCATAAAAAAACACATCGGAAAGTGTCATAGGGTACAAGCAAAAGAAGAAAAGAGCTGAATGGTATGCGATGAATGCAAAAAAGAAGTGGAAGAACGAAACAAATTGAGGATGATAATGCTACAAAAAGCAACCAGAAAGTCAACTCATGCATACAGTGAGGCTAGAAGGAAGGCTACTAAAATATGCAGAAAGAAAAAACGTGAATGGGAAAAAGGAAAACTAGAAAAACTAGAGGAATACTCAAAAGAAAAAGAAACAAGAACAATGTACGTGGCCATCAAAGAGTAAAGTAACGGCTTTCAATCAAGATCTCACATGTGTCTTAGCCAATCAGGCGACCTGCTTATAGAAAATGTAATGGTTCTAGAAAGGTGGGCGGAATATTTCGAAGAAATGCTGAACATTAATACTGACAGCCAATGAGATGTACCAAACATTGCAGAGGACCATAGTGCTGAAATAGAAGAACCAACCATAGAAGAAATAAACATTATTATTAAAAAGACCAAAAACAATAAAGCACCAGGAGAAGATACACACTACACTTAGAAATACACAAGATGGTGAATAAAATATGGAAATAAGAGATAATGGGAAACAGCCTTAATAGTTCCACTCCATAAGAAAGGTTCGAAACTTAACTGCAACAACTACAGAGGAATCTCACTTCTCAACACTGTTTACAAAATACTAACAAAAATAATAGCCTGCAAAATAGGGAATTTCAGTGAAACAGTATTAGGTGACTATCAATGTGGTTTCAGGCCTAGCAGAGCAACCACGGACCACATCTTTTCCCTTCGAAACACCCTAGAAAAAAGTTATGTACATAATATAAACCTACACCAGCTGTACATAGATTTCAAGATGGCATATGACAGCATCAATAGAAATTATCTTTACAAAACATTGCAGGAGTTATGAATCCCCAACAAGCTCATTAGACTAGTACGTGTGACATTAAACAACTCAAGAAGCAAAGTGAAAATACAAGGGGAAAGCTCAAGAGAATTTAAAGTAAACCAAGGACTTAGACAAGGAGATTCCCTTTCGTGCATACTTTTCAACTTAACCCCAGAAAAAGTCATAAGAAACGTACAGTTGGATAAGCGAGGAACTATAACACACTACCTCAGAAGTGAAAAAACAGTCTATGAAAACAGGAACAATATTTACAGAACCCATCCAGTACCTTGCATATGCTGATGACATAACATTGATAGGAAAGCAAAGCAAGGATATAGCAAAAGCATACATTGAATTAGAAACAGCAGCTCAGAAAGCATGTTTAACAGTAAACGAAACAAAGACTCAATACATGCTATTACAAAGAAATGAAAAAGAAGATAAAGAAAAAAAAATTCAAAATCAGTGATAAAGCATTTGAAAGAGTAGAAAACTTTAAATACCTGGGATCAACCATAAGTGAGAAAAACGATGTAATGACAAAGATCAAAAACATAATAGAAGTAGGGAACATAATATATTATACACTACATAAAATACTGAAAAACGGACAGATCTCCAGAAAAAACATATACAAAACAATGATCCGACCAGCAGTAACATATGGTAGCGATCTCGAAACATGGACCATCAGCAAACAAGCAGAAAATATGCTAAACACCTAGGAAATGAAAATATTTAGGAAAATATATGGGACAGTAAAGGACAATAATGAGTAGAGAAGTAGAACCAATTCAGAGCTGTACGAACTGTACGAAAAACCAAATAGCAGATGGTTGGAGGAAGTGGAGAAAGACCTTAAAGCCATATATAGGAGTGAGAGAGTGGATCGAGGAAGAAGACTATGGATCGGGGAAAGTGGAGAAGTGTAGTATGGCATGCCAGGGCACTAATTGGGCTGTAGAGCCAAAGGAAGAAGAAGACAAGTGTTCTGGTTGTCTCTCCCTTGTGGTGGCCCCGTGTCTATTCTAACTTTCAGCAATTTCATTGTATATATTATACAATGTTAGTGTAAATCAAACTATAATAGACATAGCCCATTATATTAATTATGGAATAGTGACTGATAATTCTTTTAGTCTACGTTTTATTTAACTAGCTCTACATAGCTAACAAACTACATATATAACTTATAAGCAATTCATTTTTTAATAAAATATAGCTTTCAAAACTGTGCAACTATTAGGTAAAACGTCATATTAATAGAGGCTGTGAACCATTATGCTCTATATTGTGAACGGATTTCGTATGTTTAGCCATATCGTAAGCTCCTCCTCCTCTGTTATTTCTCTTTAGCTTCGACTTCCTCTTGAATCATTTTAATGTTTTATGAATCAAGTTGTAAACATGGCGGACAAGGCTGTCCGAAGTATTGGGTCGGGAGATCAACCAGTACCCATGAAATTATTTGCAACTTGGGAAGTAGAAAAATCATCCCCAAATTGCATTCCTAGGTAAGAGTATTATGTGTATTAATCATTAATAGTTTCTCTTATTGGTTGGGTGAAAATTTACAAGTCTAAGATGTCGAAAACACGATTTTTAAAAAAAAATCTGATGTTATGAAGGCTCATATTTGGTCGGTAATTTAATAAGATATACAATTGAAAGTTCGCATATTAATATGCAGTGTTTTCATTTTAAATGAAGGTCTGAGTCATGTAGAAATTTTTTAATTGAATAAGTCGTATATGTTCAGTAAGCTGCTTTTATACCATTGTCACCATTGATTAAAAGGCTTGTCATGTTTACCTGTTTTGATCTTAGTCATTATCATGCCAACTTACAGGATATCATGGATACCACCATGTCTGGATAATTTTAGATAAAATGAACATAAGATTAGATTTTTGATAAATAAGAGACATACATTGGGGGCAATATTTGTCATGCATCCTATATTTGTTAAATACTTTATTTTAAACTATTATGATATTATGCTCATTTAATTTTGATTTCTATTTCTACTCAGTCTAGTAATTAAAAAGTAAATTAAACAGTGAAAGCTATTACTACTATATGGAAATAAATTGCTGGTACATGTAGTTTGTTATGCCTAAGGATCATCAATTAAATTGAAAAGTTGCTCATTTTTCATTCTGTAGTGAGACTTGAATATGAATAATTGGAAATGGGACAGTAATTAAAACTAATTTATGTGTAAATTATGATAAATGCAGAAATCATTTCTAAGGCATCATATGTACAATATCTTTTAGATTATGGACCATGGTATTTGTCTGAATGGAAGTATAAATATTTTTTTTTCAGTAATCTAATTTTTTTTTCATAATTAATTAAACTAAACAAACGACATAAACGTTTAGAGTTTATGATGTACAGTATGGAAATGCTGAAAATAAATAGCTGTTTTCACTAAAAGGAACTAATAATTGTGAGAGATTTGGTCATTAATTAGAACCAAGAGTCTCAGAACTGAAAAACGATTCCATTTGTTGTTCTTGAATAAAACTTAGGTGCCTGAGTTCTCTAGCTTTACAAAGTTTCTAAACGTCTGGAATCTTCCATTTCAGTGGGAACCAATCTCGCTTACTTGTTATGTCAATGAAACAGTATTTGAGCACATTCTGAATGATTCTCCATTTTTTTCTGTTGTGTACTGCTATTTTAAAAAAATTTCTTTGCTGTTTCCTAAACTTATAATTGTTGGCAGATGCTATCTTCACAAAATTGATAGAGGCATGGCTGCACTGCTGCTCCGTGTAAAATTCTGATATGCTCTGAACTGTTAAAAAATTAATTTGCAATATTAACCATTTTGCCCATTGACAGTGTTGACAACACTGGCTAAACACTGTTGTTTAAAAAAAACAAGCAATTTAAGACAAAGGACATTTTAGAGCATTTTGGTGTAAGCAGTGGCTACAGTTACGCCGGACGAAATCCATATTTTTTTTTCCGGGTTACAACCATAGATTTTTGCTCCATGTGTATGGGTTTTGATAAATAGAGAGGGAAGTAATCATGTTGAATAACTGTTACAAAAATAAATAATGATTACGCCCCTTTGATTAGCTTTTATTATTTATATTTAAAATATAAGCAAAAACAGTACCTAAAAAAACTCTTATATTCGGCCCTGAGAGGTCAGATCGCGAAATGGACTTTTGATGTACACTTGGCAGGCCAAGACCTACAAAATGATATATACATCATGGGTCTATGGCTTATGGTTGGTGAGATATAGGGCGCCCCTTTATTAATATAGCTTATATATTAAAAAACGGTACTTAAAACGCCCCCTTTTTCGGCCCTCAGAGGTCAGATTGCGAAATGGACCAAGGTGTTTACTTGGCAGGCCAAGACCTACAAAATGATATATACATCATGGGTCTAGGACTTATGGTTGTTGAGATCTAGGGTGATGACAGACAGACAGACAAAACGGAGACAATAGAGCATTTTTTTTTCGAAAATGCTCTAAAATAATTGTTGTATGTTAAACTATAGCAGAAAAAACAAGAATTAAAGTAAAGTGAAATAACTAATATTTTCACAATGGAATACAAATTTCAGTTGAAAATTTAAGGTCTGTGTCTTTGGAAGATTCCAATTATATGAAATAGTGAGAGTTTTTAAAATTAGATTTTATTCAGACTAGCATTTGGTATCTAACTGCAGGTAAATAAACAGATAATTAAATGATATAAAAGAATTAAATAGCTTTACATTTTAAAAATTTCATAGATCTCAAAATATCTTAATTACTTTTGTTTTTGTAGAAATGTGTGGGTGAATAATAGCTATCCATACTTTCACTATTATTTTTATGTACACAGCATTGCTTTGTAGTAATTTATGTAATACTTTTGCTATCTAGTTTTTCAGATATGCTATTACCATTAAATATCTAATTTGAGTTGTACTGTAATTTGTAAATTTTTATTACAATACTGAGCTGAAATATAATAAAAATGTGTACTAATTCTGTATAATCAATGTAAAAGGTACATTTAACTTGTGCTATGTGAATTATTTGATTGGTATTTTCAATAATGTCATTGGTTTAAAAAGAAAGCTTCAATTGTATTTTCTTTTCTCTCTTTATCTCCTTAGATTGTGCAGTCTGACCCTAACTAGACTAATAGTACTTAAACCACTTGAAACAGAGCTGACATCTCTGTTAATAGCTGTTAAAATGCAGGTAACTATGTTTTTAATGAAAACTCTTTGCAGTATTATTATTGAGCTTTCACTATTAACTATTTTTTAATTTATTCAATTAAAAAAATGTACATAAAGTTTCCCTTATAGAGCTTAGGTTTAGATGATACATGTATATAGAGTTCATCTGTTTCTTTGTGTCAGGTCCCTATAAGAATGCGATGAAATCTCTTAGATCCTATAAGCAAGAAAAATTTACATTATTAATATACACTATAATAATTAATTCGAAAACATTTTTATTGTTTGAAAATGTATTCTGCAGAATTCTAAAAGAATTCTTCGGTCTAATGAAATAAGAGTGCCACCAGGGGGATTGTTGGACACAGATCTGGATCTTTCATTTTCCCTTCAGGTTAGGCTTGCATTAATTTTCGTGCTGTGTTTTAGTTATTTGTGTTTTTTTTATTACTTGCAATTTTTAATACTTTTAGCCAATCAGCATTTCCAGATTGGGAGTTCATTGAAAAATGTACACTGTACAGTTTACTAAAAACAATATTAACTGATCTAATAGAAGTGAATATATTTCTATTTTTTTTTTTTTAGTATCCCCACTTTTTGAAACGTGATGGTAACAGATTGCATGTCATGCTGCAAAGAAGAAAAAAATACAAGAATAGAACATTTCTTGGATTCAAGACATTGGCTATTGGCCAAATTAATATGTCCCAAGTAAGCTGTTAATTTAGTTACGAATTTTATTTATTTATTTAGCAGTATTTGTGAAATAGCTTACTATTATTGATTTTGCTAGCTATGCAGGTCATTTTAAATAAAAATTGATTTGAAGCATTATATTTTGGAATACACTGTTGTACTGGATGTTGTAAAAAGTAGAAATTATCTCCTTACTTTAACTATCTTCAAAATTTGTGGGTAACATTGCATAAATCTAATTATTATTAGTTTTTTTATATATTGATGATAATATGCATAACCATTTGAGGTATCAATTTAGATAATTATTGAAGAAAATTTATTACATTGAAATTTGTAAATACAAGTTATATTCTTTTTGTTGTAAATTGTACTTTCTAGAGTTTCTTTCCTAAGTCAGTGAAGTCATTATAAGTATGTTTTTTTTTAGAAAGTCTTGGTAAGATAATACATTAATTAATGATTTTTTTCTTGAATTACAATTTATAACCAGTAAACCTTAAACTAGATTAATTTTCATAATAAGTGTGGATTTTAATTTTAATTGTCCTCATGCTCATTTAGAAAGCAAAGTGACTGTATTGAACACAATTTTGACACTGGTTTCAAATTTTCTAACTGATATATTTCTTCATACTGTGCCTTATGAATGCCATTAAGATAAAATTATCTCTTGATTTCATGTCAAACTATTTACCATAATTGACTTCGTTTATTTGGCACAAATTTTCTAAATTTTCTTCCAGGCTACACTGGTATAAAAATCACCACAAAGAACACATGTTAATGTGGACATAGGCAAACTACGGCCTGCTGCCAAAATGATCTGTTAGGCTGTTTTATCTGAGTCATGCTTAGCTTACCTTCATCTGTTTACATCAATATCTTTACATTTACATTTTATTTATATTAGTTCATATAAACACTCACCCATCTGCTTTTGGCCTGGTGCTACTATTAAATATAAGAAATCATTTTGTTCTGAGGTTTAAACATATGTCATTATTGACATTGCAACCAATAATCTCCACTTAAGCCATAGGTTTTGCAAACTCACCACCCTATATATCCAAACAGGCTAATAATCTCAAATGCTTATAAATCAAATTCTAATGTTGACGGTGTCAATGAGTTAAGCACTCTTGATATTTTTATGAATATCTTCTTCTGAAAAATGCAGTTCTGGACTAAATTATAGTAAAATAGGATAATGAAAGGTCATAAATTAGTAATTTTGTTAAATCTCTTGTTAGGTTCTTCAGTGTTCAATGGACAGAGAGCTTTATTTATATAGTGATGTGAAAGATCAAACTAACCCTGTGGCCAAACTAGTTTTGCTGGGACTAACTAGCCAGCCCGTTGACCATGAAATAAATGGCCACAGAAAAAATGCTTCTTCTGATGTCGGTAATATATCTAGCTTATTTTTAGTTAATCTTAATATTTTTTCCATTAAAGCCTAATTACCATAAAACAGATGTAATAATTTTTATTCTGTTTAATGGCAGATCGGTCACCAGATATTGATAATGACAGTGATGATGACGATGTCCCAGAATATAATGACGATTCTTCCAATGATGATTTAAGTGATAGTGAACCAACGATGACAGAACCAAGAGCCAGACAGAGAAAACATAGTAGATCCAAAGCAAGACCAGCAGTAACGGTAAATGAAATTAAAATTTAATTGATGCCTTTTCATTTATCATTTATGTAGGGGAAAAGCATTTAGTTATTTTATTTAATCTTTCAATTGGTCTTTTCTCAATGCAATTTATTAAATTGTCTATTTTAGCAACGGAATATCAAACAGAAGTTTAGAGCTTTGCTGAAGAGATTCAAAATTTCTGAAGATGTGAGTTATTGTTATACTGTTTTCTAACTAATGTTCTGAATGTAACACTTGTGCATTATTTTTAGTCCCAGCTTTGGGTAGAAGGAACCCAGTTAAGTTTTTACCTTGTGAAAATGATTAAAAGGACACTGTAGTTCAGCTTCCCTCAAAAGACATCAACAACCATGAGGCCAGCTCTTATTATTTAGCGGTTCTAGCAATATTAAGTTAACTGTTTACAACTTCTACTCTTTAGGTTCTTACCACTTTAGACTCTGAAGCAGATCACGACCAAATACCAAATCCCCAAGAGCTGGATGATCTGTTTGATGAGCTTGAAGACTCAGACAGTGGTCCTGAACTTGATACAATGAGTGTTATGTCGACTCCTAAACCAAAGTTGAAGTTAGTATATCTCTAATAGCTCTCTAGTCTGATACTTTGTTACATTGGGTAGTTTTAAATTTATTTGTAGAACATTAAAATATGATATTTGATTGATTTTTAGGCCATTCTTTGCTGGAAGAGGTGCCACACCAGAAATAACAGAACAACCAAAGTCTTCCTCACAGGTATTGTAGCTGTTAAACAGTAAATTTACTTTCAACATTGAAAAAAAAACGTAGTATGCATTCAACTGTGTCCAACTTACGACTAAAATTAACCAATAAATTTGAGAATTAAGTTTATCTGCCAAAGTATTGCTTCTGGTACATTCATTGTGGGTACCACAAATGGAGACTATTAAATATTCATACATAGAAAAAGAACATGAAACCATTTGAATGGTTAAAATTCCCTACATTGTGTTTGATCAGAATCCATGAATAAATTATGGACTGTATGGGATTGTTTAAGGTTCATCGTCATACCCTTAACCAATAGAGTATTTGGGGGAACAAATAGACACATCAACAGACTTATTTCTCTATAATTGCCTGTCTTGAGCTGCTGTCTTTAGTTCGTTTATTTAGAGCCCTATCCACCCTTTTGTCAAGCCTTGACCAATCCGGCATGGTACTCTTTATCTGTTGTGCTTTCCATGCATCCTTTCAGTTGGCTTGTAGGCTTGGTGTTTGCCCATCTCCTCTCCAAGTCAGCAGTGAATATTTTTGTCTTAACCAGGGATTGAACCGTGTACCCTTTGCATGTGAGTTGAGTTTGCTGTCCAGCCGCTACAGGGTTATAGTGGGGTAAAAAAGAAGTATTCATTTTACTCCATCCTATCTTCTTTCGGATTGAAGTTTATGTTGCCTTTATGTTTTATTAAATCATAGCCAAGAGTACAAATTTTTTTTTAAAGAATAAAAACCAAGAATATGTTTGTATTAGTTAAAAACTTGTCAAAATTTCTACACATTAAAAGTTAAATTTATTCTACATGCATTTTGATGTATTAGGAAGTGTTTCGTATACCAGAAGAGACTCCAGTGAAACGAAGTGACTCAGACCTACACACAGTAAGTTTAAATTTAGCATGTAAAACATGGTCCTTTTTCATAAGGCAAACACCTTTTTTACAGATTATTTGTCCTTGCAATTATTTTTTTTTTATTTTTCTTGTGCATTTTGTACTGGTTTTATTTTACTTCAGTACTGAAGGCTGTACGTGAAAAAAAAAATGAACCTGATTTTTTCACATAGATTATGAGTTTGTTTTTTATTTAGTCATATGATTTCTGTTGTAGTTAAAAGCTGGTGGTACAATATGTGTGCATTAAACACTTGAGTTATGCATTTTTGGCTAGTTTGCACACAATTAATAATGCATGTATTATTAGAATCACACATCACAAGCATGGGTTTTAGTTAGTCTTAAGAGGATTTACTTAACAGCCATCTTGAAACAAAAACTAAGATTTCTCAAATCAGTTTTTATGTTCTACCTTTTTTGAATTTAACTAATTTTAAAAATGATTAAAAAAAAAAGATTTTTAAAAATTATGACTGTTTGCATGCTTGAGTTTAATTTTCTTGAATGTAATTGTTTTTTTTATATGACTCTGGCAATAATTTAATTTTTTCCCTGTTTCTAGCTATAAAACGACTGATTGATTTTGCTCAAATTAGAAGCGATCTAGTTTTGTTTATCCTCTATTTTTGACATACTCAAAAAACTTTTTTTAATCAGTACTGGTATTCTCATTTAAATACATTTCTCTTTTTCATTAAATATTTCATTGTGATTTTTAATATGTATTTAATAATTTGTGCATCAAATTTAAACTGTCAACATTTCAGTCATCTCTGAGTAGGTTTTTTTTTTTTGTTTTTTTTTAAAGAAATATTTTTTTCTTACTACATTCAGGCCATATTTTCTAACTTTCATGTAGTATGTTTTTTCATAAGAGGAATATTCAGCAGACGAATTCAGCAGTTGGCCTATAGTGTACATTTTATTTCCATTTTAGGGTGTTTTTTTGTTATATGAGTAAAAAAAAAAAATTACATGAAAGTTGGATTGAAACAAGAAATCTATTATAGGTCTAAAATCATGAAATATTTATTTTATTGTCTGTGTGAGGGGGAGAGAGAAACAATGATTTTGGTTCAAACATTCATAAAAAGTGGGTAATGAAAAGATGTTTTTTTCAATTACATATACAATTTTATACATTTCTTAAGTTCTTGTTTGGTATGGAGAAAAGTATTATGTGTATTCATGTTTGCTATGCCTTTGTTATATTTTGTTCTCATTCTCATGGCTTAAAGTTTAAAATGATTACATTCGCCAGATACTTGTCTCACAGCTGTGCCAGGAAGTATGCTCTTTTGTAGCTAGTCTCTAGACATTTAATGTAGCTGAGGGATTTTTATACTCCTTATTCCTTATTAAAAGCACATATATTTTTTTTTTGGTTTCATGGGCATCTGTCTGAAGCTAAAGGTTTTAATGGTTAATTTTTATTCTTCCTTCTCTTGCAAACTCTGAATTTTCATCTAAATCACATTAATATAAATAAATTATAATAAGGACAAGCATAATGAACATTTTTTGACAAATTTGTTAAATTAAGAGCTATAAATTCAGTGTTGTTTTTAAATTGGTTAAAAAAAAATTCAATTCACAGTTTTAAAAGAGTAAAAAAAAACAACAGTTATTTTTATTTCTGATTCAATGCTATTTTTTTTTGGTACAGTGTTTGTTTTTTTTTAAAACTGCTTTGGAATCAAGCTTCAGTCTCTTCTCTGTCTTCACAATGATATATTAAACAGTGAAACTCAGGCTGCTAGGTTCTGAATTACTGATTTCTTTTTAGTTATAAAACATTACATTAATAATAATGTAACAGTGCTTTCTTTGCTTACTTATTTAATAAGAGTTTTTTTTATCATCACTTGACATTAACAGTTAACATCACAGTTCCTGATAGATACACATTTAAACGATAATATACGCAAACAATTTTCAGGTGAAAAAGACCAAAATCTATCTTTTAATGTTACAGCTTTTTTAATGGGAAAATTCATATTGTATTAACTTTTTTTTTTGTATACTCTAAAGCTGATCCTTTTTTTTTTCTATTGGGTATTATTATGTTCACTTCTATTTCTCAATATCATTACTATCATTACTTCCATATTTAACTTCATTGACACATTTTTAAAAAAAAAAACCATTCCTACCTTTAGTAGAAATACATTTCAAGAAAAGCAACTTTTACTTTTTAAATGCTGGTTAAAACAATTTTTCTTTCATATTTTTTAAACTCTGTATAAGTTAGAGAAGATAAACAACTGATATTAAAACAATCAAATGTAGTTGGCTTATTTTAAAATATTTCCCAGATCTGGTTGGATAAAAAAAAATTGACTCAACTGATCTGTGAAATAATTGCTTCCCTAATGACCTTGATCTTCATATCCAAATTTAAGTCTTTGCTTCCTGAAATGTGTTTTATTTTCCAATAGAATTTAGTTTCTATGCGAAATGTGTTCGTTCTTTGCAGTACATTTTTTTTTTAAAACTAGGTTTTAAATTTCTCATAATACTGAGCAGGCAGAAACAAATATTTTGCTTCAGTTATCTGCCTGATTATATTTTTTTTTTTATTATGATTTTTTTTACTAGATGAAATAACACGAGGCCTCACTAGTGTATGGTTAAAATATTATCTTTGTAATTGTATAGTTACATTTAGTGACTTAGAAATCTTTTTTTTTTTTATCGCCAATACATGTACTAAAAAAATTTTCTACAAAAACTTTCTAAATGCTGTACACTTGTTTGTCATTGTTTGCCAGTCATCTCTGATTATATGTATCTTGAAAACTAGACCTATCAGCATCAAGGATCTCACAAGTTTTTACTTTCTGAAGATTATTTCCTACTTTTTTTTTAAATGTGTGTAGACTTGGATTCAACTTTAGAGAACTACTTATATACATAAGGTTTTTCATTTCAGGAAAAACAGTGGATTTTTATTTTCATGTCTGTTTTAAACTAATTAGTTTATGTTCATATTCAGCTTCCTGGCAGTTGTATTTTACTGTTAGTACAACTTGGGTTTCTTGAGATTAAGTTGCCATTCAATATGATATTTGCTGTCAAATAATTTACTTTGGGAAGAAAATGAGCTAAATACACACCAAAATGTAATCTAGAAATTCATATTATTGGAATTCATTTCAGCTCACTTAATTATTTAATTGATAAATAAAATATTTTATGGTTGTGGGTCAACTAATTATTGAGATGATGCGAGTTAATTTCAGTTCACTTAATGCGTTAATTGGTTAAAAAAAATATATATTGTGTGATTAGCTTTTAGTGATTCTCTCGTCTAACTTGCTCAGTGGCGACAGTCAGACCTTGAATATGAAGCATCAGATTCTCAGAATGCCAGCACCAATGAGTCATCACCAAGGCAGCACTCCCCTCGACCCAAAAAGAAAGAGCCAATACGAGACCGTATTAGAAGTACATCTTACAGGGAGAAGAAGACGAGGAAGGAGTTTAAGCAACATCGTAGAAATAGTGTTGGGGAAGTGGGGTCACTGGTTAGTGGACTTGCTAGCAATGTCTCTTGTCTTTTCTTATTCCTCATTGCCCACTGTATTTATCTTTTACTTGTCCACACAACTCAGTGATTTTATTATGAAAAGTATTATTTGACATTGATTTGCTAAATTTAATATATTATTTAATTTTTGTATCGTCAACAATATACTTCTACTGTTATTGAAAATGTAGTTAAAAAAAGGCAAAGGTTGAAGATCAACATTGTTTTATAAACCTTTATCTCTCTAATGATTATTTCAGAATAAAATAATAATCTAAGTTATTCCTTCTGTAGATTTCTTAAAAAACATATCTTTAATCTTTGCTTTGTAAACAATATATATATATATATATAAATTGGTCATTTGAGAAATACTTAAATTACTTTATCAGAATTATAAAGAAAAAAATATTCGGTTGTTAAAAGAAAAATCAAATAGAATTTCTTTGGCGACAACCAACAGACTGTGCAACAGTTTTACATAAGAGTGTCTTCACTTCTTGTCTACTGAACTGTTTCTCACTTTGCTTGTATTATAATACCACACTTCAAAGTCATTCACACACAGAATTGTTGAGTGTTTCTGTATATTGGCCTCAGTGTAAACATTATCACCTACTCGCTTCATTCTACTTGCCTGAACTATGTGTTTTGTGCTATTTTTTTTTTTATGATTGGTGAGATACAGGAGAATGTGCTATAAACAACACATCACTGTACAAGTTACATGCATTTTAAAACTAATGTTTCAATTAAGCATTGCCAAGTGCCACCATTTCTTCTGAGATGTTAATTTTTTGTTTTCATTTAATTTTTTTTTTTATGTAAAGTATACTCCAGTAACAATAATGGTATGTATTGTTGTCTACATGCTAGAAATTTTTGTTGCTACTTTATTAACAAAGCAGTACAAAGTATGAAATCTGGATAATTGAAAATTTATTCAAATTTTATTATAAATATCTATAAGCTATGAAGAATTTTTTTTTTTTCATTAACGATATTATAGATTTCTCTCTTGTAACACATTATATTCATCAAAAAGCTATTCTTCATATAAATAATCTCAGCAAGCTATATAAATATAGATTGTCCATATTTGCATACTATAGTAATATTAATGGCACTGACCTGTATTTAACAATATCTGTACATTGAAATACATATTGGGAGATGTCTCAGTAATGTAGTATTAATGCTTTTCTTCTAGGTTGTTGATGAAATGATTCACATTATATAAAAAAAAAAGGTTTAAGCTTACTAACATTTAATTGAACTAATTATTATTACAACTCTTTTTGACAGCTTGATGGAGTGACTGCTTTTAAACTAGTATTAACTAAATGTATTAGAATTTCTGTACTTGCTTAACCTTTTTATTTTCATCATTTTTATTTTTAAAATAGTAATTAATATATAAATGATGCTCTTAGGGCACCGTTGAAATACTTCATTATTTTATAGATAAATAAACAAAATATTATAGTTCATCATTTCTTCAACAGACCTAGAGTGGGGCTCTGTTTTGCTGCACTTAAAAAAAAAAAATGCTCATAGTTTGCTTTAAGAATATATGTTTTTGTTCATGACATATATTTTTAGAGAAGAAAATACTTATGAATATTATTAATACATGTAAATTACTCATCATGATTTAGTTGCTGAAAAAAAAACTTTTTCAAGTGTTAAACTGTATCAAAAAATTTTTTTTTTTTGTTTTTTGTTAATACCCACGATATTAATTGTTTTATTCCATGTTTTTAATGTTCTGTTGTTTTATCTAACAAAAAGCTAACATGGATTTCTTTCTTTCTTTTTTTTTTTTAATTCTTTAATTATTACTTTAGTTACTTTTACTTTTTGTACATTAATTTTTTTTTTTCCCATTTAAATTTAAGTTTATTTTGTCAAAAAAGTAAAATTCATTGTGCTAAGAATAAAAATTTTTTTTCCAGCCCAGAAAAGCTTTGTTGGATCAATTGAGCTCTGTATTTGATGGAACAGATGATCACTTACCGGAGTCAATTTTTATGATCAACACATCTGAATGGCAGGGTCAAATGTTGCAACAGAAACTTCAAGATAGACAACTCCGTTTAATTTGTACATGTACTGAGGCAGACGTGAAGGCAGCCATTTGTTACCTGGTGACCAAAATTCAAAAATTGTAAGATATTTTTTGGTGGTGTCCATTAATGATTACGATTATAGGTAGTTCAAATGTGATAAATTAGTGGCTTGCAACTTGTCAGCAGAAAAAGTTTGATAATCTTAATTTTTAAAATTATCATATTTAAATTAAAACTATGTTCAAAGCTTTTAGAATACATTTTTGAAAGTGTGAAAAGTTTTTGTGATAATATACCAAATCAATCAAGTTTTTTAGAAAAAATGATAATTAAAGATTAATTAAAGTCTTTATTGATGGTGTTACTTGAGTATACACACCCACTGCTGAAATAAAATTTAACATTTCAGTGGTCCTTGAGAATAATACATTTATTTATCCGTGGGGTTTACAAGGTTTGCTAATTTTGTATAAGACAACTGAGACACATATTCTGTAGACATTTGTATTTTGAACATGTGAAGTTCCTGTAAGGATGAGATGTTAATTTATTATTTGAGCCTATATGCCGCTAATGGGAATGTTTTTTGTAGTGCCCATATTTCATAACTGATGGTGCTAGACGCACCACAGGAGACATGGAGAAAACCTTAACCATGTCCTTTTGTTTTCACCGGAGATAGAACCTGGGACCCTCAAACCAAGTCATGTGATCTACGCTGATTGACCATCCGATCAATAGAATTGTACATTTTTTACTTTGAAAGAAGTTTTCCAAATAGCCTTTTCTGTAAACTGATAATGTTTTATCCAATCACTGTCACTGCATCTTGTGTATTTCATGATGACAGTGTCAACAGCAATGCTCGAACCCCTGCTCCAATAAAAGTTGGTGTGGTTGGGGCAGATGCTTACATCAACTCTGTGCTGAGACCGTATGTTGAACATTTCTCCAATAAATCTCCAGACTGGCAGAACTACATGAAGTTTTTAGTTATTCCCTTTGGTGAGTAGTTAATTTTGAAAAGCATATTTTTAGTCAAGCACTTTTTTTAAAAGACATAAATTAGTATTACATGTATCAGGTAGATAACATGATGCTCTGTAATGTAAAGAATACAACTGGATTAGTCAGAAAGATTTATTTAAAAATAAATGACAAGGCTCTAGGTTATTGTGGTAAATACCCAACAATATTATATTTTTGTCGCTGTTATCATTTTTATTGTTAGAGGAATAAATTTTTTTTTTAACAATTCCTTTGATCCCAATTATTAAACCCCACTTTAATTGACATTTTACTTTGCTATGGTAATGTTGTTTCTTTTTACTAGCATACATCAACATCAATATATGAATACATGAATATACCTTTGTTTGAGTTTTCCATGATACAAGCTTGCATTTGACTGAATTCTTGATTCTTATGATGAGCAAGCTTTACATTTGTGCAGATACAGCACATGCTCGTCAAATTGGGAAAATTTCTGACTCGATAATTGGTTGAATTTTAGTCAGCTTTTTTTTTTTTGCTGTCAAAATAATCAATGAGTGTAAAAGAAAATGATGATAAGACAAATCATATCATTATTGATTTTAAGAAGAAAATGATTCGTTGAAGACTAGGTGCCAAACACTACGGAGCACTTTGTCTGTGTTCACCATTTTGAAGGAGGAGATGATTAACTTGAAAGCGTATTGTAGGCACCAATCGCCGCTTTTTTCTTGTTCCTCTAATTTTGATTTTGCATTTTCTATAAACTATATTTAGCTGTAAAAGTTGAACTTCCATAAAGAGCTGATAACCATTTATTTTTTGGTGTCTACAGTTTAAATTGAGCAGTCTAAATTGTTGCTCATTAAATGTAACCAAAACTCATAATGAAAACTTGCTGAAAGAGATACATGTATATATTATAAAAATGATGTGATATTAAGAAAAATGTTTTTTTTTCAGTAGAACAAATTTAGCTTTTTTTTTTTCCTTGATTTTTTTTCTCCAGGTCACAGTAGTGTTGGCAAGTACATCGCCAGTGTGGACAGTACTTATGGCTCATTGTTCCTTGATCAGCAGTGGAAAGATACATTTGAAAAACCAGAGTCTCCTAAATTAGGTCAGGTCAACAACATTTATCTCTATGTGCCTACCCACCAATATAACATAAATTAGAGGGCTTTATTCAACTGACATTTCATTTCAAACATTTTTATTATATTCTTTGATTTAAAGTTAGTTCCTATCTTATCTAATTAGGCAAAGTTGATTTTTTTTTTTTTTTCAGATTGTCAAGACATTATGAATAGAATATCTAAATACCTGAATGGGGCTTCGGGTCTACATCAAATGCCAATAGCTGAAGCTCTCATTATGTGCAAGGGAAGAAGGTAATTATTGCTCACCAATCACAGGACCCTTGATTCAGTTGAATTGACGTGTTATTGATGTGCTATAAATAATGTATTTGGACCATTAGAGAGTTTAACTTCTTTTACCTGTTTTATTTTTTCACAGCTCAGATGAAGTGTCCTCACAAATGTTTATTCCCTTCCTAAGTGTAAGTTTTTATCCATCAGTCCTAGTATCTTGCTTTGGATTGTGCAATCTTCATTAATTGATGTCTTGTACTGTAAAATGTTATTAAGCTTAGGGGGCAGTTTTATTTATATATTTTTTTAAGTAACAAAAAATGCAAAAAAAAAAATAATGAAAGTTCCCTTAGCCCTAAAACGCAGATGAAGTGTACCCATTCAAAGCTGGGCGGACTTGAGCGACTTTTAATCAATTTATTCCCTTGGTTCTCATCGAAGAACGAGCCTGGGACTCTTTTATATTGATAGTCGAGTGCTCTACATTGCTCAGCCATCTGTTCCTCTTGTTTTTTTTTTTTTTAAAGTAGAGAAACACAATGTATTAAGACTAATTATTGATACTTATAATTAAACAATGTATTAAGACTAATTATTGATACTTATAATCTAATCCAGGTTTTTTGTTTTGTCTCTTTGTAAACAGGAAGTGAGAATAGGTACTCTGGATACCTTCAACTCTTCAGGTATGTCTCAGTCAGGAACATTTAAGGCCTTAAAGACCCTAAGATTCTTTCATTCTTACTCTTTGATTGTTTACATTTTAAAACTCTTTTAGAATTTAAATGATCAATCCTGTTAGTTTTTGTTTTGTTTTGTTTGTTGCTTTTTTTTTTTTAAAGTCAATTATTGTCTTTGTATTAACAATGGAAATCTGTATACATTGGTACGTGCAATGTAGCTCATATTGTGAAATGTTTGCCCATATTTTACTTCGTCCCAGTTGAGTATGATGATAGCCTTCCACCAGTTGGCCTGTCCAGTTCCCCCCCAGCTTCTACTCCAGTATTAGAGAAGACGAAAGATGGACACACCCCTCCTAGCTCACCAAATATTGGCGCCACCACGTCTGTTGTGTCCCCACCTGCCAGGTAATAATGCACACTTTCAGTTGTACAATGTAGCATAGGATCGATCAGTACAATGTAGTATAGGATCAGTACAATGTAGTATACGATCAGTATTTTCTGTATTTGAAGCCAAAGGTGATAAAATAGATGCAAATTTTCTAATTAGGACTTAAAAAATACCTGTGTTCAATTTTTCCATTCATAATTTGAATTTCCTGCTGTATGTATACACTGGTATATATACTTTTTTTTGTAAAGAAATCCCTACAATATAAAACAAAATGATGCTTACATTCTGTGCCTGGTCCTCTTTATTTAATTAATTATGTTAATGGTTTTTTTCTAATTGTGAATGTTGGAGAATGGATGGTTGTGTGGGGTGAGATGAAATCTCTAAAATCCTTATAAACCACTAATGGGATGGCTTTTGCAGTGTCCTCTATTCCCACCATCGCGGATAGTGCATTGGCATTAGAGGTACCACAGGAGATATGGCAGGGACTTAACCATGACCTGAAATATCTGCTGGTCCTCACCAGAAATCAAACCAGGGACCGCCAGGTTGACAGTCGCACAACTATCCGTCCATTTGGGTAGAGCTTGCTACTTTTTACCTGAAGGTCCTGTTTTCGACTCAGGATATTTTGAGATCCAAGTGAACGTTCCCAAGTCCTCCCAGATAAAAATGGGTCCCTAATGTTAATTGGGGAAGCGTGGTTAATGTGCTAGTCACCTACATAAGTTATTACAAGTGCCTCCATAGCTATCTCAGCAATGGTGGGGAGGAAAAGAAGAGCACTACCAAAATTGTTTCATTAGCGGTTTATTGGAGAGAAGCGTCTTATCCTATTAGGGGTTGAAACAAAAGTTGTGGGTGTCATACCATCTCTGCCCCATACTTATATCAGTGAGAGTGATCTATGTGGGAGAAATGTAATTCTAAAACATATTTATATTCCAAACAGCAACTCAGGAACAGCACTCACCACACTGTCTTCCCCTGCAGAGTTCTTGGACTTGCAAGTTGATTACTGGGTTGTCACCCCTCCTAAAGCGGACTCCCTGGACAAAGATAAAAAAGACAAGAAAGATATGAACAAGTGTTCTCTGAAAACAGCCTTCAGAGCTCTGTACGCTAATCGTCTTCCTCATAGTGGAGGGATTCAGTCAGCCACTTTTTCACTGATGGTTGTTACTAAAGAGAAAAAACAAAAAAGTAACTTTGAAATTATAATAAACCTAGAAATTTATTATCCCTAGTTTGGATTATTATCCATTATAATCACATGCTTTTTTTTTAATTTTGCATTTTTTTGTTGATATCTTTTTGATTTGCATTTAAACATGAAGGTTTTAAAAAAAAATTTCTTCTTAAATGATTCTAAAATGATTTCTTTTAAAAAAAAATAAATTTACGTTGTTGTTTTTTTTTGGTCAGTCAAAATAATTCCGCTATCTAATACTTTGATTACATTCCCCAGTCATGCGGATTGGTAAAAAAGGCAAAGATTTGGAATCCAAAAGTCAAGCTATTGAGGGAGTCAGTAGAATGGTGTGTACCTCAAAAAGTCAGAACGTCAAATTGAGAGGTAGAAATTATTGGCAGGATTTCTATAATCTTTCTTTTTCTTTAAGAAAATAATGAATAGAGTTGTTTTTCAATATAACGATCCTTTATGTCATAGATTTCATATAAATCACAATTTTTTCATTAGTCCTAAAAATCTGGAAGATAATAATTTTTCCATTAAAGAATGAAAGCTTGCACCAAACAAAAATATTTTTCTCTTTTTTTTAATCTCTTATTGTTTTTTTTTTTTAACAGTACTTGTGGATGGGGTGGAATGGAATGGAGTCAAATTTTTTCAGCTGTCCTCTCAATGGCAGACCCACGTCAAGTATTTTCCTGTTGCTGTTTTCACATCACTGGACCTGTAAACGAAAGAACAAAAAAAAAATTTTGTTACCACCTGTTGCCAGAAAAGACCACTTGTGTTCAGTGTGTAAAAAAAAAAAAACTTCGTAAATTCAACCTCATCTTCCATGGAGGAATAAAGTGTCTGACGGAGCTGTTCGGATTTCTAGTCTGTGATGTAAACAACCTATACGGAGCGTAGACAACAACTTAATTAAGCAAGTATTTCTAACATAGTTATTTTTGTTTGTTTTTTTATAGTTAAATCGTATTTTTGAAAACATTAATTGGGCTTGCCAAAAATTGATGTGTTCAACTCTTGAAAAAAGAAAATGTTTGTACATGCTAAATGTATAATCTGTAATTTGTATATTGTATTATATTTGATTTATAAACATTGTGTAATGAAATTGTGAGTCACATAATTATATGAATAACAGTAGCTCTTAGTGAATTGGACCGCTCACTATAATTACTCAAAACTTGTACCAGTTAAGGCCTTATGTGCTTCATTTGCTTTAACTTTGTCTTTTTATTAAATTCACTTCATTCTGGAGTCAAATATTCAGCCTGAGCTTAAATGTTGGAGGAACTTGATTTCCATTTTTTTTTTTCTTCTGTGTTTCCAGGCTAATAATATAATATATTAAATAATAAACTAAAACATTGACCTCATTATGTTTCCTGTTAGCCTGTTTGAGCAAAAAAAAATAGAATTTTACACGTTTCATTATTGAAGAAAATAATCCATGAAATCCAAATTATTTTCTTTTTTTTGTCATTCATCACAAAAGACTTGAAAGAGGATAGTTTTCATTATTTTATTTTTAGTTCTTTCACTAAATAAGTCACTCCATTCTTTTAGCTCTGTATCCTGTCATATATGCAGTTTAACATAAATAATTATCGCTGAGTATTATAAGAAGTAATTCAGAATAAGTAATTGAAGCATTTGTAGAGTAATGGTTCAGTTAGAATTTTGTGGGCCATTTATACACATTTATATTCCTTCATTGTATTCTTGGAGTTTTGTTTCCTTAGCTCATGACCCTGTATTAAATAGAATTAGGGATCCCCCAGAGAAAATGGACGGCACATTAAATTGTTGACACCCATCTTGTTGCTACCCCACTGGCTGGGGAAGTACATTTCATTTTCACATTTCTCCATATTTGCTTGACAATGTTATAGTATTTAGAGTGAGTCATGATGGTCAAATAAACATTTTGTCATTCATTGTTGAAGGCTTCCATACTTAATTATTGGTTTTTATTATTTGACTCATTTCTTATGCATGCCGTCTAAAAAAAATAAATTATGAATGAATGAGTAGGTCAGGAAAAAAAAAAGCTAAGAAGTAGCAAGATGGCTATTTTGATTATTTCAACACCTTCTTAACCTCCTTTAACACCTTCCTAACTTTGCATTTATGTTGCTTCCTTAATAGCTAGGCCTATATTTATGTTAAATGTAATAGTGTATTGTCAACTTAGTTGATTTCTTAACCCATACTGTATAGGTCTTTTATTTATTTTTTTTTCATTACCTTTCAACAAACAAATTTGCATTTAACACATAGTTGTAAAGTTATTTAAGATTTTCTCAGGTTAATTCAGGATAAAGACGCAGTGAAATAAAAATAAAATATCTACAAATGTAATGTGATAATTTACTAAACATTAATAACAGTCACACCCAGTGTTCACTGCAACACCCAGTGTTCACTGCAACACCCAGTGTTCACTGCAACACCCAATGTTCACTGCAACACCCAGTGTTCTCTTGAAATTATTGAAGCCCTAACTTGTTTCAATGAACATTTTTGAATGAAGTATATTTTCAAAAGAAACAAAAAATTGAACCAATGACTTTGCAATTAATGTCCATCCAAACACAACCAGAAATTAGATGATTATATTGATTCCTTCAAGAATCATCCTATGTAGACTGTACATCCAAACACAACCAGAAATTAGATGATTATATTGATTCCTTCAAGAATCATCTTATGTAGACTGTACATCCACATACAACCAGAAATTAGATGATTATATTGATTCCTTCAAGAATCATCCTATGTAGACTGTACATCCAAACACAACCAGAAATTAGATGATTATATTGATTCCTTCAAGAATCATCCTGTTCGTCCGTCTTAAAAGTTCCATTCTATTTGCTTTAGTAAAGTAGTCATTGGTAAAGTCACATGGGCCCCATAATGAATTTATGTTGGGATATTTAATGAATAAATAAATAACAATCTATTGATGGATAGATATAGATTTTTTCATTGTGTAGAATGATTGCTGGTACAAATTAATTGAAGTCTAGTTGACTATTTTATCACTTTTTTTTTTACGTTTTTAACATTAATTGTTAGTTTTTTCTGGCATAAAGCAGGTGATATTGTAAATAATCTAAACTCAAAGTAGAATTTTATTAATGAATGAAACATATTCTTTTTACAACTTCAAATGTATTGAATGTTCGTATTAAATATTGAAAGTTTGTTTGCTTTTCTGCTTAATTAATTAAAATAAATCTTGTTATATATATATATATATATTGTTTTTTTTAAGTTGCTGCCTTTATTCAGGGCATTTAAATTATTAAATGTTCTAAAGCACACAATGAGCCATACAAAATGCAAAAAGTTCTAAATTACGCTGATGTGCTGGTATTTTTAGGAAGCATAAATTAAATTTGCCTTTAATTACTCCAAGTCTGTTCTAATTCACAGCGTTCAAAAGCTGCTTCTATTTAAATGTTTTTCTTTTTTTTTATTGCATTGCTATTTCACTTTCAAAAAAAATACAATAAAAGGGTTCTATGCTCTAATGAAATGTAAAGACATGTAGGTTGTATCAATGTTTTGTTTGTAAAGACATTCCAGCAGAAAAGTTGCGATCACTGAAAAGCAATAATCATTTATTGATATTTTGGTGGGAAGTTATTTTATATAAACACTGCAAAAAAAATGAATGTTTTTTTGAACATCTGTGAAAATTTGCTAATAACTGAACATTTCAAAATTATTTGTTTTCTTTTTGTATCTTAAAAGGTTAATTTAACTTGCCAGGAAGTATTATCAAAGTGGTTAAAATAAGAAAGTTAGAATGCACTCTATTAATGGATTTTTTATCAATTTAACATGCATGGTTAAAAACTTTAATAGAAAATATAGCAAATAATATTAGTGTTAAAAGAAATGTATTGTACATTGTAAATTTATCTCCTAATGTACTGGACCTGGTTGATCATTCTTAAAGACAAACAGATTGAGAATTTATTATTGCTTACACTTGTTTGACATCATTGTTAAAACACACATTCACACAGCCTGCATTTTACATTCACATAGCCTGCATTTTACATTCACACAGCCTGCATTTTACATTCACACAGCCTGCATTTTACATTCACATAGCCTGCATTTTACATTCACACAGCCTGCATTTTACTTTCACACAGCCTGCATTTTACATTCACACAGCCTGCATTTTACATTCACATAGCCTACATTTTACATTCACAGCCTGCATTTTACATTCACATAGCCTACATTTTACATTCACATAGCCTGCATGTTGAACTTTGTAGCCTCTTCCTTTCTACTCCTAATATATCATAAGAAAATTGTTTGGCTACTTATTGACCTTTATTGTCTTTGAATAATTGCGCTCAATAGTTTTTATGGCTGTCACTTCTTTATTTGAGCTAACAATGTCATAGTTAAGCACTTCTTTTTTTCAAATCCAGGATAAATCCATAAAGCTCATTGTCTTAAAGGTTATATCATCAATACACCTAAACATAATTGATTACATCAGAGTCTGAAACCCATTCACTATATGAAGTAGTCAGTAGGCTCCGTCACTGCTTCTCCAGTAAAGGTCTTCCTACCAACTGCTGGAGTTATGTATCTCTTTTATCAGAACTATAAAGGCTGGTTTACTGATTCAGAAAGTATTAGAAAAACTTGTACATAATTGGTCAGTTCATGGCGCCTGTTGTTTAATTATAAATCGTTTTTTTTTCAATGCAATTGTAAGTCGTGACAGTAAAATCAACTGTTCTGTCACGGCAGTCAGTATGACCCCATCGGCTCCCATTGTGGCTGTACCTGATATTCTTCAAATGTCATAAGCTGCAACATTTTTTTTTTGTTTCATGTGTGATGTCATGTGCAATACTGTACTCTTTCAAGGCTTGTGTCAGTTTTGTAAATATATTAGCCTAGTGCCTAGTAGGCTATGACTTGATTTTTATACAACACTATTTCAAGTGCAATGATATTTTTTTTACTGTGTAAATTTAGCTATGATAAATATTTCACTCTGTAACCCTCTCGGCTCTTGTTTGTGGATCAAACATTTTTATTAAATCCTATGAACTATGTGTATATATATGTGTTTGGATGACACATTCTAAGCTCAAGTTTTCCTTGAATGACTACAGTTTTGATTATCGAAGATGTACAAGAAAAACCAAATCTTTATTTTTTTTTTATTACATATTGTTGCTCGTATATGAACTTGGCCAGTAGCAAGTTTAAACATGTTTAGGCTTTCTTTGCACTTTAGAACTTTTAGACATTCGCTACTTTTTTAAAATTCACTTTTTATTATTCAATTAAAGTTTTGATTATAGAAGAATGACTAACACTTCACTCAGTTTGAAAATTAGAAAAAAATTGTTCAGACCATTCACTTTGTTATGCTGTTGATGCATGACTGCAAACAAATTTGACATTACTTAATCGGTTTTATTGTTTCAAAAACTGGTCCATTTGAACTAGTCTTTTAAAAAATAAATTCTTCAGTTTATTGTCAGAAAATTTCTTAATCAAACCTAGTCACCGAATGAATTATTTTTTTACTCTTCATTTTCTGTACTTTAAAAGTGATTCAACACAATCAAAGTTGATTTAGCCATGCTTTAATTGTACATATGCTAATTTTATTTTTTCTTTCAAAACCGATTTGTTCATCATAAGAGTTGTATATGTCATTTTCTTTGTATCTTGACTTGTGGCCACAGATCACATTAAACACACCCTTGAAGTGGGACTTTAAATGTAAGCCACCCAGAATATTTTGTTGGCTTCATGGCTGTCTCTAACATTGTTGCAGAAGAACAAAAAAATTTTTTTTTTAATTACTGGAACTACTTAGTTGTAAAATAAAACGGCCTTTGTACTATTTATGTTTTCTTTCTGTTGTATCTATTTTATTAAATTTTTTGTTTAGTTACAATTTGTAAATGTTTTTGTTTAGAATTACACCATTACTGTGAATAATTAACAATTTCCCTCTATAATTTTTTAAATAGCTGATCTTTTTGATGCTTAAAGAAAAAAGTATAGTTTCTTATAGTTCAGAAACTTTAAGATCTTTTTTAAAGATTTTTAAATGAAATACTGTTGTACTTTCTATTTTCAAGTCTGCAAATGTCTAATGTGAATTCAATATTTCAAGAATCCGCAAATTCTTTCTATGTAATCTAGTTGTTTTTTTTTTTTAAATTATACTGGTATTGTTTAACTTTTTTTTTAATTTCTAAGTTTTATCATATGTAGTTTGCTGCATGATGAGATATTACATTGTATTAATATCAAAATTGGAAACGTGAGATTATTTCAAAAGCTGACCCCTTGGATGTCAACAAACTCAAGATACTCAAAACATTTCATGGTTGGGACAATCAAATGAGTTTTTTTTTTCTTTAACACTAAACAAATATTCTGATCAGTAAAACACATGTAGAGAATATTTAACACTAAACAAATATTCTGATCAGTAAAACACATGTCGAGAATATTTAGCACTGAACAAATATTCTGATCAGTAAAACACATGTAGAGAATATTTAACACTAAACAAATATTCTGATCAGTAAAACACATGTAGAGAATATTTAGCACTAAACAAATATTCTGATCAGTAAAACACATGTCGAGAATATTTAACACTAAACAAATATTCTGATCAGTAAAACACATGTAGAGAATATTTAACACTAAACAAATATTCTGATCAGTAAAACACATGTAGAGAATATTTAACACTAAACAAATATTCTGATCAGTAAAACACATGTAATAAAAAGACTTTTTGTCTCCCAAATGAATTATTCTGTTTGCTTCTGCTTAAAGTTGTCAATAGTATGCTAATAGTTGTGTTGATATTGACTGCTTCCCATGTGTATATTCAAATTCTTTTACATTTACTACGTTTAAGTACTGTTGGTTGCATAGGAAACAGTTCAATGCTTTATATTAACAATAATTATTGAGCAATTTATTAAAGCCATCAAATAAATTGAGTTTATTTTTGTTAAAATGGTTTTCAACAGAAGTGACTGATTTAAAAAAGAAGAAAGTCTTAAAAAAAGGTAAATTTTGCATTCAGCATTTATAAATCAATTTTTCAGTTAAGTATTTTTTTCACCATTTTACCAAATTTCATTAGTTACCGAAATGACACAATGCATGGAGGCATTAATTCTTCTTAGTTTGACAGACTATAAATGATATTTCAAAGAAATCTATATCAGTATTTTTATAAGTCCATGAAATAGACATAATTTCCTTTCATTTGCTAAGATATAAAATTAGGAAATTTTATTTTAAAATTATTAAATGGCCAGGTATACATTAAAAAGCCAGTTAAATTTATTTTGTGTACATTCTGTTAATGCTTTAGTTGTTTTGAAGTTAATTCATTCTTTCACAGCTAATGTATATGCTAAATTAGCACAATAGAAGTTTAAACTGTCATTAGGTACTTACTAAAGCTGAATTTATACACAGTAGAGAAAGTTCTTCAAATTTTTCAGTTTCGTTTACCCCTTTTTTAATTTATATATATATTTTTTTAAATATTTGTTTTTTATTCATACCTTGTGATAGATAAATGTTACCTAATTTGATTAGATGTATATATTAAAAGATATTTATGTCATGTCTGATGTTGTGTTTAAATTTGTAATATACTGTACAAATCTACAAGCTGCTGCTAACCAATGCCTTGAGACAAGCATGAGGTAGCCAATTTAATTTGTATAGACACAGTGGGTTGCAAAACAGACTGGATGACAAATTACCTTAAACAGGTAAAATTACATGAGACTTTAATGTACATCTTTAAATAAGATGTTTACATTAAATTTAAATTACATGTATAAGTAATATAACTACATTAGATTTCAATGTTTATCTTTATTTAGCCTGAACTAAAAAAAAACTTTTCAGCGACTCTGCTGTTTTGAAATGTGTAAAAATTCACATTGTCAAGGCTTCCAGACTGCTAAACACTGTCACTTTGTAATTTTGTTTTCAAGTTAATTCTACATTGTCTCTATTTCCATTATTATGTCTACTTGTAATTTCTATAGTTATTTTATTTCTGTAGTTTGATGTTTGGCAGATAGGTGACCATAAACTGCTTCAATATTTTGGTGTTTTGTTTCGCTCCATTTTATTAAAAACCCAGAATGTGACAAATTATTAGTCTGTTTATATTGTGTATTATGTTATTATGATTGTTATTATACGTTTTTAGTTCTTTGTTTAGTCGATTTTAAATTTGTTCTTTTTAAGGATTTGAAATCCAACTTTGTCAAAAGCTTGCCCAAATAAAACACTTTGTACAAATGTGTGTTTTTGTGTGATACATTTTTTTGTAGGCATTGGATCCTTTTATTTTTTTATTTCATGGTATGTCAAATGATAAGTTGAAATAATCCACTTGTTAACACAACAAAAGAATTAATAAAAATCATCTTTATTTTTAAACGAGTATACATATCTACAACTGTAATGAACACCATTGATTAATACCACTCACTGTATTTACAAATTTATTTAATGGAAAACAAATCTAAAGAAATTTTATTTGCTGTTAATCTAAATAGCCTTCATGTAATACAACTGCATAGCAATATCGGCTCAAACAACCAAATTGTTAATGCTTTAGGATTTTGCAACTCTCATTAAATATTGGTGAATGGTTGGAACGTCAGAAATGTTCTAAGTTTAAAAACAGTGTCCACTATTATTTGACAGTAATTCTAACAGCGTTTCTGTCGGATATTGTGTAATTGTCCCAACTTTTCTCTGGATCATAGGGCTCCCACCTACTGGCAGGGAATATGTGTTTATTTCGTTCATACCAACTCCTCAGGCAAACTTTTCCGGCATGAGACTCACTCTTTTCGATTTTGGCATCGTTGACAATGCGTATGTCATCATGGGCATCAAAATCAAACAGCGGACCACTTTTACCTCTGGCCTTGGTGACAATGAAGTCATAGAAGGAGTAATGGTGGGGGATGATGAGATCTTCCTTGACAAACATCAGCTGGTCCACAGAAACTGGCATCAGGTCATTGAACTCTTTACGGAGACTTTCCAGACATTTCTGAAGGAACTGCTGGACTGTGTTACCTTTCTTCATTTTAGCCTGCAGGTGTATATCGGGGTAAAATTTACACACAAAAAATATTGATATGTTTTTAAAGCTTTGAAATAAATTTCAATAATTTACGTTGCTCATTTAAGATGAGATTTAATGTTACAAATTTTAAAGTAAAAGATTTTTTTTCAACACTTAATAAACATCTTAGAAAATAATGGCTTAATTAAAAAAAAAAAATTTCTGTTAATGAATTTTCAAAAATAAAGGCAGGCAGAGTTTGGAATTTATCCTGAATTGTTTGAAATTCAATTGGCAAAAATTCATATAAGTGAAGAATAACTTAAAATAAAGCAAAAAGTAATGTCTACTCTCATAATAATTTAGTGCACCCAATTACATTGTGTATAAGTAATTTGGGTAAGCAATACATTGATGTGTTTATTACCTGTCTCCTGTGACCTGAACCATCCCAATAACTGTAAGTAATAGTGATTTCTTCATTTTTAACTCTTTCTTGAGTAGCCACCCACTCCTGACGCAGTAATTCTCTATAGGAAAAAAACATGAGGGGACGTAAATAATAAAATTACCACAATTATTTGGAGAAATGGCTAATATTTTCAAATGGTTCATTCCATGAAGCCAGCTTTGAACATAGATGAAATACAAGATACGGAAATAAGTCTGTTCACATGACATGATGAAGTTAGTGGGACGGATCGCAGAGTGGTGTAGATACTCGACTGTTGACCTGAGAGTCATGGGTTCGATCCTCGTTGTGAACCATGGAATTTTTCCAGGTGTTATTTGGTGCAAAGTCGTCCCACAAGTCCACCCAGCTTTAAAATGGGTACCTGACTTAAGTTGGGGGAAGTAAAGGCTGCTGGGCGTTGTGCTAACCACACAATCCCTACATATGCCGAGGTTATAGAAACAGATGAATCCTACACATCATCTGCCCCGATGGCCCAGTAGGGCTAAGGGAACTTTTTTACATGACATGATGAAGTCAACTTGGAGCACACAGAAAAACTATGTAGGGTTACTACTTTCAAACTGGCAAGATATATTAAACACATCCATACAAAGGTGCACGTAAGATAGAACAGTGCTGACAGTTTTTAAAATAAAATTGAAAAAAAAAGTAATTCCCTTAAACCCTCAAGAGTTTATTGAGGCAGAGATGAAGTGTAGAAATCATCTGTTTCAGAAGATGAATTGTGTGGCTAGAACAACACCAAGCCGCCTTTACTCCCCCAACTTAAAGTCAGGTACCCATTTAAAGCTGAGGGGACTTTCACCAGGACCTGAAAAAATCCCAGGGTTCTCACTGAGGTTTAAAACTGGGACCCCCTGGTAGACAGTCGAGCGCTCTACACCGCAAAACCACCCGTCCCAAAAATATGTAGTTTTTAATTAATGCAGCTTGAGGGCTCTCACAGAGACCAGGAGTTAGACTTTTCTGAAGCCCAGAAATAAATTAAATTAATTCACTGAATTTCATTAGATAATTATGTTGCATTGACCAAATTTCATCAGATAATTATGTTGCACTAACCTGAGTTGATTTTCCTCCTCATCCCTGTCTCTGTCAGGTAAAAAACTTGTGTCTACATTGGGATTCATCCCTGGCCAATCAAAATAAAATTGCTAAAACAATGGTTCAACAAGAAGTTCAGCTTTTTAAATGACTATTCAATTCAATGAACACAATAGATAATTCGAGTGATAAATTAATAAGTTAATTCTAGTGATAGATTTAGAAGTAAGTTCTAGTGATAGATTTAGAAGTAAGTTCTAGTGAGAGATTTAGAAGTAAGTTCTAGTGATAGATTAAGGAGTAAGTTCTAGTGATAGATTTAGAAGTAAGTTCTAGTGAGAGATTTAGAAGTAAGTTCTAGTGATAGATTTAGAAGTAAGTTCTAGTGAGAGATTTAGAAGTAAGTTCTAGTGAGAGATTTAGAAGTAAGTTCTAGTGAGAGATTTAGAAGTAAGTTCTAGTGATAGATTTAGAAGTAAGTTCTAGTGAGAGATTTAGAAGTAAGTTCTAGTGAGAGATTTAGAAGTAAGTTCTAGTGATAGATTTAGAAGTAAGTTCTAGTGAGAGATTAAAAACAGATGACTCAAAAGACTGATTTACCTAATCTTTTTTTTCTTCTCCGTTCTTTCTTCTCACTTTCAGTTTCATTACTGTAGCTTTCTTCATCACTAGAAGCATCTGAAATTTCTGTCTCTATTTTCTTCTCTCTTTCTTTCTCACTGCTGTCTTCTTCATCATCTTCTTCACCTTCATCAACGTCAAAAGACAACATCGTGATCTGTCAGTAAATGACAATAAAATTCAGTCAGTTGTCTGACAGAATGTGAATTGTAAAATACTGTACATTCTTATAGCATAATAAAAAATAAAACATTGTGTTGAGTAAACATTTGTGCAGCTCAGTCAGAGAAATGTGAAGTCGTTAAAAGAAAACTAGCTGTATCAGCTACTATTAAAAGTTAAAGTTAAATATGAAAAATCCCTTTGTGTGGTGATATCAATTTAAGAAATTATTTGACCTCACAAATGTCTTTATAATCATTATAAAAGTCGAACATCTTAAAAAAATCAATTTATCCTTTAACATTTGTAGTAACTGTAACTTGACAGAATATATATAAAACATTTTTTTTGAAGTTTAAAATAAATACAATCATATATATATATATATATATATATAGAACTACTTATATTGTAAGTCATAAATGCAAGCAATTAATTATAGATAACATTTTAATCTAGTCCGCCTTAATAATAAATAATGAGACCCATCATCAAGATAATTCCACCATATTTCTGGTCTCATAAACAATGCTCCTAAAATCACTCAGTCTGCAAATGGGCAATTCATAAATTAGTAGCTTTTTTCTTTCTTGTTATTTACATTCAAACATTTCTTGAAATAAAGAATATTTTGATTCTAACGTGTTGCAATGGACCAGGATCCTGGGGAATATTGCTAACTATTTACCATTAGTATTTTAAACTACTTTAGCAATATGAGTAAATCATAAAAAGGCTCCCCGATAATAATAGACTTAAAATTAATTAAGTAGTACCATTAATAGTTTGACGATTTATGCAAATCATAAGGCGAAAAATTTTAGGAAACACTTTTTAATGAATTTTTGTTTATTGTGTCTCATAGTTTAAATCAAAAGACAAGCTATTTTTAGTTTTGGGGAATCACAGACACTTTTACGATTAGAAAATGAGGCATGCAGTAAAAAAAAAACTACAGCCTCAATTTAAATGGCAATATTTAATACTTTTAATACTTTAGACTTTTTTTCACCGAATCGATATGCAGGTAGGAAGCCATTCAGTATTCTTACTTTTGGTGAGCATCAGAGATACATGAACTGGGTAATATTTTATATGATTCAGCATGATAGCAGCTGTAGAAATGATTGAAGTAAAGAACATTCCAAAATTGAATACTGAAATAAGTTAAACTTTATGCTGCATTCATTTTAAGGATCTATTTTTTTATCATTCACGTGTATGATTTGAAAATATAACTGCCCAAACAATATAATGGGTTGATCAAGCAAAGAAGAAAAAAAACTAAACACGAATGACTTTACAAATTAGAAAAAAAAAAAGGATAATTTCTGTTTTTGTTTACAACCTTTTGTTGATCTTTTTTCTTTTTGTCCTCCTTCGCCTTCTCAATCAACCTGGCTTCTGCATTTTTCTTCGCTAGTTGCTGCTCCCTTTCTTTAATAACATTTTCTTGACGAGCTTTCATCTCATTCAAAGTGACAAGACCTAGAAATAAAAGCAACTGAATTATCATCTGTAGTTAAAAAAAAAAATAAAAACTACTTAAGTGAAGCTGAAATTACTTTGGATTTATGCACTCTGGCTATTTTTTAAAATATGGTACAAAAATATTGCTAAAGGATTCTACTTAGTCGGTCAATATATTGCAAAGATATTTTACTCATTTAGTCTGATCTGGTGCCAACACAGGACTGAAACACCTTTTTAACCCTTTCCACCTTGACTGGGTGTAACCCACCCAGAGACCACCTATTATTGTTGATATCTCCTATCTCTTTTTTAATTTTTTTTTACCATTCTTGAAACCATCTACAAGGTCCTATGAATGAATACAGTGCAAATTTATGAAACATGCCATAGTGACTTTGGGGGGTGGGGGTGAGCTTTTTCTACAGTTGATAGCAATTGCAACACACTCCCTTGAATTTTTATATTAAAAAACTTCTACTAAACTGACTTTAAGCATTTGTGTTTGTCGATTTAGAACTGTGTGAGTCATCCATAGAATAGGATTGAAACTTTTAACAATACATACATAAACTGAAGGCATTTGGATACCAAAAATAATCAAATGATCAATAAATCATGACAAACATAATTCAAAGCAGAACAGTCACATGAAAAAGATGGGGCTTAGCATCTCAGCATGAACAGTTTGATGTGGAAGCACATATTTATCTTTGCTAATTTGTCCACTACACTGCATAATGATTTGTTATATACATTTTTCACTGGGCACAGTATGGATTGCATCTCTTCATTTGTTTTTTACTGAAGTGATAGAGACATCAATTGTTCTTTCCCTATTTGTAGGAGCTGAATCTATTGTCTAGATGACACAGTGAATTGGCTAAATATTCATTTCTGAATAAACCTTCTTGCTGCAATTGACGTACAATAAAGGTACACGTTTCTGTTTTTTGGTATCACAGTGAACTACTTCATTAAGGTTTATATTATCTCACAGTGAACATCTTTGACATTAGGGCTATATTATCTCACAGTGAACATCTTTGACATTAGGGCTATATTATCTCACAGTGAACATCTTTGATATTAGGGCTATATTATCTCACAGTGAACATCTTTGATATTAGGGCTATATTATCTCACAGTGAACATCTTCGATATTAGGGCTATATTATCTAACAGTGAACATCTTTGACATTAGGGCTATATTATCTAACAGTGAACATCTTTGACATTAGGGCTATATTATCTCACAGTGAACATCTTTGACATTAGGGCTATATTATCTCACAGTGAACATCTTTGACATTAGGGCTATATTATCTCACAGTGAACATCTTTGATATTAGGGCTATATTATCTCACAGTGAACATCTTTGATATTAGGGCTATATTATCTCACAGTGAACATCTTCGATATTAGGGCTATATTATCTAACAGTGAACATCTTTGACATTAGGGCTATATTATCTAACAGTGAACATCTTTGACATTAGGGCTATATTATCTAACAGTGAACATCTTTGACATTAGGGCTATATTATCTCACAGTGAACATCTTCGATATTAGGGCTATATTATCTAACAGTGAACATCTTCGATATTAGGGCTATATTATCTAACAGTGAACATCTTTGACATTAGGGCTATATTATCTAACAGTGAACATCTTTGACATTAGGGCTATATTATCTAACAGTGAACATCTTTGATATTAGGGCTATATTATCTAACAGTGAACATCTTTGATATTAGGGCTATATTATCTCACAGTGAACATCTTTGATATTAGGGCTATATTATCTAACAGTGAACATCTTTGATATTAGGGCTATATTATCTAACAGTGAACATCTTTGACATTAGGGCTATATTATCTCACAGTGAACATCTTTGATATTAGGGCTATATTATCTCACAGTGAACATCTTTGATATTATGGCTATAATATCTCATCCTTTGGTCTTGTAGAAGAGCTAATCTCTAGTTTCTTGCATTCAATTTCACTTTATTTATCAAGGCTATTGTGTATCTATTGACATTTGGTAAAGAAATTTAGTAACTGAGAAGTTTTGTTTCTGGTCTGAACAAAAACATTAATGCATTGAAGGGCAGAGCTTTCTTTTTCTGGAAATCCATGGGTAGGAGCGACTTGTCCATTTTTTAATATTCCAATGACCCTTGGTGAAACTATTCTAGGCCAATTATTCTGCTTGTTGTAGGTCAGTGAAATAATTGTCTGTTGTGCCTTGCAGTCACTTTTATGGAAGTCCCTTGTAAGAGTCATCAGTCTCAGACTAATCCAGCATTTCTCTTTGCTGGCAAGCATTTAAATTTTATTCGTAAAGATATATTTAGCCTCTCTTGCCAGGGATATGATTTGCAAGCAGTTCTAGAGGGTCTAGGGGCTATAATGTACCCTTTACCTACCCTTGAAAGGTAAGCAGGGCTCTAGTTTAAAGGATATAAGTTTCAATTTCAGTTTCTGTCTTTGTTCTATGCCACCTCTTAATAATTCAATATTTGAAAATGCTCATAAAATAAACAAGTCAAAAGATTTTATTTAGTAAAAGCAAAAGTTAGACTTTGTCTTTATCAAGTAAAGCTTTAATCCATCTAAAAAAAAAGCTTTGCTCCACTCTACATTACAGTTCCTCAACGCAAAATACACAGTATTATTGAGTAATACTTTCAAAAAGTGGGTGTATTAGTGGCATAAATATTTGAAATGTAAGTAACAACATCATTTTTGCCCATGAACACAGGGATACTGCTATGGATAGTTTTCTCCATTCCTCTTTGTCATGTGGTCATTTGTAGAGTCCTCACATTCTGGCCTGTCCATTCCTTAATGTTGGCAATCCAAAGCTTTCTAGGACAGCTTTTCCTTCTTGCTCCTTCCAGGGTACCATTCATTACAGTTTTACAAAGGGTAATGTTGTGTGATACAACATGACCATTGACCAAACCATAATCCAAAACAAACAAAAAATCACATTTTTTTATTAAAAATTTTTTAACCAATTTTATTATTTATTAATTACAAAAATGTCATCTCAACTTACTTAATCATTGTTATTTATCATTGACAGTTAAGATTAGTCACATGATCATGGTATATATATATATATTTATTTATATATCTGCTGTTTTGTTTTTAATACCATTAGTTTATTTTTTCTTTTATTATAATGGGCAATTATACATGCTTAAATCTTGTTCTATAATTTCTACACAGCTTTACCTGTGAACTTTGTGCCATTCTTTATGCCCAAAGGCACCTACTTTTAGATTTAAAAAAAAAACAATTTTCCCATTTATTTTACTATATTGTACTGTTGGAATGCCAAATATTATTGGTTTCAAATTAATTGAAAGTGCATTGGAAGTAATGCAATGAAAATAAAAGATTCCCTTAGAAAAAAAAGAAAACTTAATTTCAATATAAAAATCAACATAAACATAAAGCAGTACACAAAATAATGGATTTAAGATTTGAAGTATTTTTTATTTGTACATACCAATGGTGCTGGACTTAAGTGATTGCTCAATGGCATCATAATGGGTGGCAAATTTGTTGTGAATATTTCCTATTGCAAGCTCTTCTTCAATTTTTTTCTTCTTAGCCTCTGCCTCTTCTTGTTCTTTGGCTCTTTTCTTTAGAAGTGTGGCAGCTCTGCCGGCCTCTTTGGCTGCACCTTTATAATGTGCCATGACTCTTGAAAAAAAAACAACATAAAAAACAATTAGATAAAGAAAGAACATACAAACAAAGCTATAGACTTTCAAGCAGGGAACATGCTGTTTGTCTCATAAAACTAACCATAAGAGAGACAGAGAGAGAGAGAGAGAGAGAGAGAGAACATATAATTTGTGCTATTCAATCCACACTAGATGGGAGAAAAATATAAAATCTAGTCCTTCTTCTTCTTTGTTCTCGATAAATGATTATGGAGGATTTCAAACGACCAGGCCTATAGTTATGATGAACTGCACGGTGACATCCAGGTCCGTCTTGCTCCCATACAGTTTTTGATTGAAGGAGGTCATCTGTGGCCAGAACCTGTTGCGAGCTGTGCCATGTAAAGGGCATGTTTGGAGAACATGTTCTGCATTCTCTGGAGACATCCCACATGGGCAGTCCTCACTGTTTCCAATGCCTAGCCTTCGGAACATGTGTTGTCTTAGTCTGTTGTGCCCAGTTCTGAGTCTGAAGATAATATTTTGGGCTAGTCTGGGAAGATTATAATAGGATCTAGACCTTTACAGCAGGTTCTTCCCAAGGCCCTGATTTCTTTATATGCGTGAAATCATGAAAATCAGTATCGAAGCCCTATTTATCATTTTATTACTAATAAAGCTTCAAAGACTACTGAACTGCCATTTTTAGGTCTGAAATTTTTTTTTTTAACTTTGAAACATTTTATTTGCATATGTGACACTTTTTTTTTCTGAGTTGCTATATATCAAAAAACGTATTGCAAAAACCTTAAAATTAACACACCAACACTGCAGACATGTTAAAGATGTAATGCCTTAATGTATTTTTTTATCTCAATTGAAATAGACTACGCTGATAGTCTGACACTATTTCACGCTGGTGCAGGAGAAGGCTGGGTTAACCACAGATCTATGCATGGAGAAAATCTATTCACAACTTGTACCTTAGTCACAAGTTAAGATTAGACAAATACAAATAGTTCAATAATGCAAGTAATGTTAAAAGTATGGAAATACAGGACAACAAAGGAATGACAAATACAAGTAAAAATTAGTATGGACTAAAGGAGTAGAAAATACAAAATGTCTGTACAAAATAATGATTTATGGTAACATAGTTACGATTAGTATAGACCAGTGGTTGACAAAGTGTGGCTCCAGAGCAACATGTGACAATTTGGCTCTTTAAGCGCGGCTCTGGCAGAAATATCCATGGAAGGCGCAATAATATTTTCATTTTAAAAAAAACATGGTAAGAAAATAATTACATCTTATATTGATATAATTAAACTTTTCTTTAAATCGAGAACATGTATAAATTTTGGTTTAAGTTAAAAGATGGATAGGTAATTAACGAACATCGAATTTAATTTTATTATCATTTTCAATGCTTGGGATAGTATTCCAGACTCATGCGATCAGCTGAAAAAGCCCGCATTTGCTGTTCTTTCCCTTTTCGGTTCTATTATATATGCGAACAATCTTTTTCAACCATGAACATTATCAAGAGTAAACCGAGAAGTCGTCTTATTGATGAGAACTTGGAATCATGCCTAAAATTAAAAACAACAACATACAAACCTGACTTACTCAAACTTTCCAAGGAGATGCAAGCACATTTTTCGCATTAATAAATATTTATTAAGTATGAAATTTAGTTTTATTTAGTGTACTACTTATTTAGTGTAATAAAATTTAGTGTAATAAAAGTTTATTAAACAAGCAGATTTGGCTCCCAATTTTGTTTAAAAATTGTTGTAATGTCCATGACCATATTTGGCTCTTTGGCTAATAAGTTTGCCGACCAATGGTATAGACTATAACTTATACTTTTTTATAGTATAAGTATTTTGAAGGTCTGGGGTGGTTTAATTCTGTTGAAAAATAGCCAATAGGCAGTATGATGTCAGTCCCTACAGAAAGGTATAGCTTAGATTTTTAGATATAAAAGTAACAAATTATCAAAAGTAAGCATTCTATTTCAGTATTTCACAACTAATTTGTCTATCCTGCCAATAATTATAATATATTTCCTTATTTTATTACTAATAATTACTAATTTTAGGCATTTAGCCTTATAATAGTTATAACTTATATCAGTTTGTTATAACGCACTTGCTACGGATACGTAATTACCTTCTCCGTATTTGTTTTGGCCCGGGGCACGTAAATAGATGTGCGCATGCGTGAGGATACGGAAATAGACTTTGGAATTGAAAACATAACCTATTAGAAATTGAAAAAATGTCTGTGTGGCTCGCTAGCACAGTCAGTTGCACGCTTGGCCGGAACCCGATTTTGGCCGACTATGGTGTGGGTTCAAATCCCATCAGATTTTTTTTTTTTTTAAATTTTTTTTTCAGAATAATAGATACTAATTTAGCGCATATTTTTTGTTTTATTACATTATGAAAAAAAAAAGGGATAGGGGGTTAGGGTTAGGGGGTTAGGGTTAGGGATAGGGGTTAGGGGGTTAGGGTTAGGGATAGCATCATATCGCTATCTGAAAAAAGGGTTAGGGTTAGCATCATATCGCTAAAAAATTAAAAAAATGTCTCTCATTATGTACTATTGAAAAAAAAAATGTGTTTACACTTTCTTCTGACCTAGCTTAGGCCTATATTCTTATTTTGTAATTTAAAATAATTCAATTCAAAGCCGTATTTCTTTTAAAAAAAAATATTATAAAAGCTGAGAACTTAATTTGTTTAGAAAATTGCGAAATTTCTTTTTTTTTTTTAACATCATATCGCTAAAAATACGGAGTCCCGAAAGTCGCGCATGCGCACATCTATTTACGTGCCCCGGGCCAAAACAAATACGGAGCACGTAATTACGTACCCGTAGCAAGTGCCTTGTTATAACCCATACATAGACTTTATAAAAGACTCAATATATTTATAACAACTAAAGTAATTATTTCAAGATATGCATTTAAATAGACTAATATTAATAAAACATTTTTAACCTATTGGTAAACACTCAGACTAAACAATCAGTAGTGGGCACAAATGTGATGATGAAGTGTAGAAAAGAAGTAGAGGAGCTTCAAAGAACACCATCAACCACGATACTTAGACAACATTATCACTTTGTATGACACTTAACTTACTTTTTAAATGATAATATGTGATATGTATCACAGTGAGACAAGAAATCAGTTTAAATTTTAATAAATAGTTAGGTTTGCAAAATATAACGAATTAGATGTTACCTTTGAACGTAGATTTTCAGCACTTTACTTAGTTCAAAATATAGTTCAGTGAAAGGCAACGATTCAAGTCAGTTAAATCACTCTTTTTTAAAATAAGAAGGTACTCGCGTTCCTAGTAACAAAATGGCGCTGATATCACGATCACAAGATCCTATTTTATCGAATACATTATACATTACGAAAAATCTCCCATCATTTCAGTTTGAACATGCCCTTTCACAAGAAGAGAAAGAACTGCTGCCTTTGAGGGCTCGCAGTCACGCAATATTAGTATCTCAGTGTGCCATTGCTTCTGCAATAGTAAACATTTTTAATACAACTAAAAGGTTTGTATCATCACATTCACAGTATAGTGAGCGCACTGGCTACGGCACCAGCAAGTTAGCGTATGAAAGTCACTGACCTATAATCATCAAAAGTTGCAATTTTAAAAAATTATTTTTTTAAATATTTAAATATAGGGTTAGGATTAGGAATAGGGATAGGGTTAGGGTGTGGAGCAATATTTATGGCTGGTACTTGGACAAAAATAATACGAGTTCTGTCTTGCTGGTGCCGTAGCAAGTGCGTATAGTGAGTATACTAAATCAACTAAAGTGTTAAATTACTATGTACTATTTTATGTTTAAATTTAATGGAATATAAATTTGAGAAAGTAATTTGAAATTATTACCATAAAGATATTTCGCCCAGCTTTAGTTTGTTAGGCTAAGACCCCTGACAATCTCTACCAATTGAATTGAGGTCACTCTGATCACATACCTCCTCATAATGCTAAGACATTGTAAAGATTGAAGTCCTTAATCAATCACTAAAATTCAATTTAGCTATTTCAGAAATAATTGCTTTTGATATTGTTTTCTCTCTTTAGACTTATTTCACAAAATCTGAACTCCGGAAAAAACCAAGGGGAGGAGGATACAATTAGTTTCACTGTTGGTATTATTGGTTGTGGCAGGCTTGGCAGCCATATTGCAAATAGTTTGCTGACCTATGGACAGTTAGATCCTAGTAGCTTACAGGTATCAACAAGAAGGCCAGAATTACTGGGTAAAAAATTTTTTTTTAGTCTTTTCTTAGTTATTGTCAAATTCTTAAATTACTGATATGATAATAGTTAAAAATTTGATTCTTGTCTTAAAAAAATATTTGATCATGCAGAAGTTTGATAGAAACATTTAATTGTATTCTAATTCAGATGTGTTTCTCTTGATGTCATAGTTTAATTTCATTGATTTATTTTTATTTCAGGTGATCTAACTCAAAAAGGCGTTCAGTGCTACTTTGACAACAGGAGGCTAATATCTTCAGTTGACGTTGTCATATTGTGTGTTTTACCTTCTCAACTGCCTGCTGTTGCTCAAGAAATAAAAAATGTTGTCACTCAATCTCTTATCATTTTATGCCCATTCAGCAGTTTCTCACTGTCCAGGCTACAAAAGCTAATAGGGTCTGACAATTTATTACCCTTCTGTCTTCATTATTCAGATGCTGAAAATTTAAATTACAGCTTCAATGTGAGTGTGAATAAAGCTCTAGAAAATAAAAGTGTTGTCCTGGGAACATGTCCCTTGGGTGTTTCTAAAGAAGGTAAGATTGTCATCTAAAGTAAAAATTAAACTATTTTTTTTTTAGGCCTACCTAATTTCCATTGATAAATAATTCAATTATTGTTGTTTATTTTTTAAGATTATTGTTGTGTATTGGTATTATATTGTTTCTCCCCTTCTTTTACATTAAAAGCTGAACATACAGGTTGCTGTATTTTTAAAAAAAAAATGGATTTATTGTTCACAGAATGTTCTCCTAAGATAACTTGCCATTTCCTGGAAACATGCAGTTACAATTTGTGTTACGGCTCAGTTTAATGACTGAATGTTATGTACATTTTTTTCAATGAAAAAAACATTACCTGAGATTCTATACTCCAATTTCATTAATTCTGTCTTTAAAAAAAAGTAATATAATTTTGATATGTGATCTTTGTTATAAAGTTTATTTGTGCTAGTGATATTTTATTGGCTTATTGCTGTTTTAATGTCATTTAAAATCAATACAATAAATTAGACATGTTTGATGTCATAAACATTCTTAATATTTGATGCTCCATTTGTTTTGATACTTAGGTTTGATAGTGTACTCTGATGAAAGAGTTGCTGAGTGTTTAATTTTAGCTGTTGCCAACTTATGTACCATTCATGGCTGCTCTGTGGATCAGACTCTAACCATAACTAGCCATGCTGTATTTGGTGAAAATGTCAAGAAAAAAGGACGAAGTTCCATCCTTCTCACAGAGGAAGACTTCGGAATCAGTCAGCTTACCAAGACACAACAAAGGTTACTTACAAATTTTTATTGTTAAAAAAAGAGAAAAAAAAATTGTGCTTATGAGATTCAAAGAGATATATATTTTTTTTTCAATTTTAGGACTTTCCCACATTTTAATTTGGGAGAAAGTTTCAAGTGTGGTACATCAATGTTGAAACATTTGCAAGCCAGTCAGTCAATGCAGAATGCTTTTGCTTACAGATACTTGCACATTTTTGATGATTATGTCTATAAACTTACTTTTGGACATTTGCAATAAAAAAAGGTTTTCAGAGCTGTGTGATTAGTAAGCAGGATAATATGCTATTGTTGTAAATTTTGTTGGATGTTATTGTATGCACTGTGTCAAATATTTGATAGTGATGAATGTTGAAAATATTTTATGCCAATAAATTCTTTGTTATTTTTTAAAATCTTAGCCTTTGAGCATGTTTAGTTTTGTGTGGGCTAAAGACAAGAAGCATAGACCTCATGTTCTGCATGCAGTGGACAATGGTTACTTACACTGTATGTCAGAGAGAACATGTCAAGGAATTTAATACCTACAGTTGTTTGAAGCATAAACATATTCATAGTTTGTTGTGTATGTATTACTTCATCTTTAAGGTTTTTTTCTGATTGCTTTAAAGATTTATTGCTGCAATTCAATTTACTGTTTCTTTTTAAACAGATTGTCTTTTAAGTAGGGCTGCTGATTAACTGCAATTATCGCGTAATTTAAGCGCTAAAAATATTATGCGATAAAAATTTGTAACAACCACTAAAGTAAATGCATGAAATGCCACAATAACTCAAAATTATTGCAGCTGCATGACCTAGTAATTTTTTTTGTTTTATTTTCTGACCCTGAAATTTACAATTAATAAATATGTGTGGAAGCCCATTAGCTCAAAGTTTCTATATTTTCATTTGATTCTTTTTGAGTTATACTTTCAAAATTCTATAATAAACCGCACGTAGTCAAAAAAACATGATTATGCAATAAAATAAAAGAATAAAACTCTGAAAAGCCAACAAAAAAGCAAAACAATGATATTAATTTGTATAGCTAATAAATGACGCAAATAGTGTACCGTATTCTATGACATTTTTTTTTAATGACACAGAAGCAAGCATTTCCCAGTACATATGAGACTTAGTGGAATGACAGTGAATGGTATGACACGTGTCATAAGTTTAGATCCTACAATCAAGAGAAAAACACTTTGGCATTGATGTTTGAATTGATTATGTCAATAAACTGGTTTAAATAACTAATTTAATAGAAATATATAATAATCTGTTACAATTAATTTTAATTCCTTTGTAAATTAAATTCTAGCAGTGTTTTGACAGAGTATAATAACAAACTTGTTTGAATACAAATAAATGTAATATTTTGTGTTGATAAAATTTTACTTAATTTGCGATAAAATTGTGAATTATCCGTTAATTTCAATCAATTATTTTTATCAATCAGCAGATCTATTTTTATTTTAACTATGAAATTTGTATCCATTTTATTGAAGAATTTGAACAATATTTTCAATATAAATTTGATATTGTGAAGTAAGATGACTTTTTAAAAAGTACTAAGAGTCCCTGTTATGAAATTAAAAAAAAAGAACAGAAACAAAAAAAAAAACAAGCTTTTTTTGTTTTTTTTACTAGTCTACTAATATAATGACCATAACAACATATTCATGTTTGGTACACACACACATCTTTTCTATATATAATGGTATGCTATTGAAATGTAAACAAATGATACACTTTTAATATTGGTGAGCTTCTTTTATACTTTCCCCCTTTATATGACAAATTCTAAAAACACAAAACCAGCAATATTAAAATCAGTTAGGCTCACAGCCAAGAGCTGTTAGATTATTGATTAGTCAATAAAGAAAAAAAACAAATGATATTTTCTAAGATTGTTTTATTGTAAAATGGACATTGTTACGTTCAGCACCTTAGAGAAAGTCTGTCTGCTAAATATAACATCCAGAGTTGTGTGTAACTCAACCATGCTGATTAGAATTTAAAAAAAAAAAAAAGTTATTTACAAAGAGATAAATCAAAATTATTTGAGTTATTCGGCTATGATCATACTAGAATAGTGTCAATAAATAAATTCAACAAGACAATATACACAGAAAATGTACACGCAAGTTAATAATAAATTAGCAATAGAAATTAAGATACTTCAAGCTAATGTTTTCATGCATTTATATTGCCAACTATTCACAGGCAGACATTTTCATGGCTAGAATATTGTTACACTTCATCACACTGACATTTATCTCAGAGAAAGCACCGCTTCAAACAAACATATCAGCTACCTGAATCAACAGTAAGGCAAATAAAAGCATTAAAAAATAAAAAACAGCAGGCTTTTTACTAGATCCTCAGTACAGCTAAAGAATGTCATCCAAAATATATTCAACTCAAATGTTATTTTTTCTCATCCTGTCAGGCTTAACCAAATAAAAAAAATATAAAGGAAAGCAGATTTCATATCACACATTAATATTGCTAAACAAGTGCTGCAGTGGTTAACTTGTTAACTTAAATTACAGATCATGCTATTACTAGGGTTCGAAAATTACGCGTAAGATTGGCGCGCGTAATTTACGCCAAAATTACGCGTACCATTAATGCCCAATTACTTGAAAATGTATGTTCCTTTTGTTGCTCACGCTCACTGATTGCTAATAGGTGTATTTTTAATAATGTTTTCAAAGGTTTTTACTTGTAATTTACCGGGCATACTAATTTGCCCGTCGTCCACGTATTTCGTCGTGTACTGACTGCATCAGCGGCGGCCATCTTTGGCTGAGTAATACCGTCTATTACGGTCGACGCTGGACGGGTGCAATGCGCCGCGAAATACGCCGCGGGTGCCGAACTCAGCAAAAGACGGCACACGCGATCAACGCTGGGGCAATCCGCAGCGAAATACAGTCGACGTGGGTGCAATACGCAGCGTAATACGGCCGACGCGATCGACGGAAGCACTATACACAGTAAAATGTTTTCTATACGTTTCATGGCATTTGGCACAAATATAGATAATTAAGGCCGTACCCAGGGTGGGGGAGTGGGAGGGCTGGGAGGCTGCAGCCCCCCCCCTCCAAATGTTATTGCTGATAGTAACTCATAAAAAATTGACAAATATTTGCCTTTAAAAACTTGGAACAGGCCCCCCCCCCCCAAAAAAAAAATCCTGGGTACGGTACTGTAGATAATGTTTAAAAAAAACTTTTTTTTTTTGGATTTTTTTTATTTTATAACTTCCCCGTTTGGCTTGCGGCCGCTTGCCATACAGCTCATGGCGGCATTGTGTACTTAATCGAAAATTTTTATGATTTTATCTTATTTTTAACCAGACTTTGGCTTCCTTAATGAAAATATTTTATTATGTTTACTGAAACGTTTAAAAACAAACAATATACTTTGCGGTTTACGCTGTGGCTGGATGTAGATGGTACTCCTAATCACTGTAATTAATTAATCGCCACTGTTAACACAACGAATTGCGACAGAAACAATTAAAAATGGCCGTCAAATATGCATTTTTAAATTACCGTAATTTACGCGTAATTTTCAAAATTACGTTACCGTAATTTACCGTAACTTACGTGTAACGTTACGCGACTTCGAACCCTAGCTATTACTGATATAATTCAATGCATACTGTGGTGTTTTTCGTGTTACAAGGAGGAAAAAAAAAGATCTTCCTGGTACATGTATTTACTATAAATGTGCACAGTCATCTTTGGAAAGTGTGCTCTTCACCACACAATCAGCTTTGCAAAGTGAGTACTTCACTGAAGTTTTATTAAGTAAAAAAATATTTAGAGATTGTTTTTCATGAAAAATGCGTAACATTTGAAGGAACAAAGAAAAAAACAACATTAAGACATTTTTTTTTAATGCAAGACATTACTAAAAGACAAAAGACATGTAACAATTATGCTGTGAAAAATTCCTCCTTTATGTAAAGGTATTAAAAAAAAAACATTAATAAGAAATACTACATTAGGGCTCATAAACATCTAACATGATTTCTTAATTTTTAAAAATGTTAAAAATCTGGGCTTAGAGATAAAAAAAAAACAAGCAAGATGATCTTCCAGTCCAGTCATGATTGACAAATCTTTCAGCATTAATTTATGTTTCACGGTTTAAATCAAATGTATCTGGGACTTTTTACATACACATTCTGTAGTTCTGCTTTTTGTCATCTACCGGTCTATACAAAGATGTCTTTAAATATGGTCAACCCAGCCGTAACAGGAGATCCATTAGAACATATGTGCTGGGACTAAAAATCAACTAAAGGCACAGCACACTGTAAAACAGTTGGCAGCTTTAGTTGTGTGTAGGATATTCAAATACTTGCATCAGATGGCACAAACAACAACAGAATTATCATAAATGCCAAACTGATCAGTTTTCTGACAACACAGTGGATATGCTATTAGTCGCTCCTTAATACTGTTGACTGAATTATCATCCAATTAATTTTTATAACTCTTTCATTGAACTGTCTCCCACATTTCATAAGGAAAGGTGAAAAAAATAAACTTGGTTTTTATCACAGAACGTGAGATAAGCAATTAAATATCATTCACTCGGTGCACATGTAATGAGTATGTTTTGTCTTTATATATATATATATATATTTATATAAATGTATATATATATTTATATATTGGTATGTATAAGGTATAAATATGAACCATTATGGACTAAGGGGCGAAGACCTTTTACTTTAAATGTTTAAAAGATTAACTTTTTTTTTTTCTTGGCATACTGCAGTGTTAGAACTCTCTACAACAGTGGTTGGGGGTTGGTTGTTGTTGTTGGTTGCATCAAGAAAAATGCTCATAATCATACAAAATATGAAAACAACAAAAAAAAAATATTAAACCATAAAAAAAATATATTTAAGGCAAATACTTGCATAACATAGGTATAAAACAAAGCTTGTTTTTTTTTTATGTAAACATAAATTGCATATGATTAGAATATATATATATAAAACTAGTCCTAAATCTGGTGTACTTGTACATACATTTTCTAATCGCAAAACATGTTCAGTCAATCAGTGTACACTATAACTACAATGCTTTAATGGTACATATATATATACACTGAAAACAGCAACAAATAAAAGACCCCTACGGAGCTTGACAGTAAAACAATTTTGTCCAAATTTCTTAAAAGAATTCTACCGACAGCTAAACAGTGGAAAAAAAAAATATATAAAAATTTCATTTGGATCTTTCTATTTCCCACAGCTTTGGTAAATACTGGTACATATTCTATTTTGATCAATCAAACAGATCCAAACACAGTAAGGCTAAATCAGTTGTACAGTTTAATTAACATAAATGTTCAACCAAATAGCTATTCATCTAAACACATTTTTTTTGGTCACACAAACATAAGGCGATTTTTTTTTGGCTTCTTTCTCAGCAGCTTTCTGTGCCAGGTTTCTTCAGACTTTTTGTATTTTGCAAATGTAAGAAACTTCATAAAAAAATGATATATCTACATAAGATAAAAGACATCATTTATAAGATGCCAAAGATTATACGGTAAAATTTGTGATAAACTCAATGAACACTAGAATAAAACGATACAAAAACTTTTTAAATGATACTTTCTAGAAGATTAAAATTTGTTTGACAATCATACTGGCTAAAATGATGTAGTCTCCATCATTTGTACTGGCTTAAAAAGATGTTTCATTCAACCTGGGTAAAATTTTTATTTCGCATTCTAACTTGCTAAAACAGAGATGTATATACATGTGTAGCAACATTTTCACCAACAGTCCCAATCGTAACTGCCATGTTAACAAGTATAAGAGAAACTAATAAAAGCCAAAAAAGAAAGTTTATGTATATATCTGTATAACAAAAGTTAAAAATAGGATCACTCATGCCATCCACCGGTCAATTTGTGAAACATTTCCTCATTCAGAGACTGGTTTTTATCCGTAGCTCTCATAGACAAGAAAATATATCCGCCAATAAACTCATGGATAGTTTTGCATGAGCACTCCATTGAGGCAAATGTTACTTTTTCTGTGTCAAAGTCCAGGATGACATTCTTAACTTCCCAATTAACATGCCACGACTGCAGGGTGTTGTATCGCCAGGTCTTCAATGAGTCACCAGTGTTAAGATCCATACGAATGATTCTGTTAGAGGCCACCCCCATCAATTCCTGAAAATTAATTTAGAACAAAAATATGTTAAAATAGAAAATATAGGAAATGAAACTTAAGAGTTGCCAAGAACAGATCAAAAAGGTCTATAAAATGTTAACCATGCTGACTAATCGCAAAAAAAAAAAAAAAGCCTTGTGAGACATGGTTTAATCCAAGTGTAAGCAACCTTTCAGCAGTCTTAACGCCAATTGAAAAAAAAAATTCAGTAACATCAAAAAGCTACTTATAAATATTATCCATTCCCCTTTCTTGCTTAAGACTTCTGACCTTACTAACAAGTAGATTGTTTAGTTTGGCAGGTTTATAAGTAATTTGACTGAGATTCTCATGCGCAAATGTGATTGCAGTTGGTTTAGAGAATGCACAATACTATTTCTTGCTTCTAAAATAGGGCCACAATTATTAGATAATTCCATTTCATTAACCTTAGAAATCTAAATAGAAAGTATTGCGTCTTTCACCCTAAGGTGGGCTAACATTTTGAACTTCAGGCCACAATGGATCCTGAATTCAGGGCCTGAATAAAAGTAGTTTAAATAAAATAATACAAATTAAAAGTAAGCGCCATTGTGTGAACAAGCGGAGGAAAGGCCATATTAAACAGCATATTGGACTGGATTTGGCTAGCGGGCCATAATTTGACAATGACTTCCATAGCCTTCTTCCTACTATTTTGATTGTGTTGCTGTCACAGGTTCTGTGAGGTTTTGATAAAATCTTCCAAATATTCCCACATTTTCCGCACCCACCCCCTCCATCAACCCACGCAATAGTGACAAAGGGGGTAGACAATGGTTCCGGGTGGCCAGCGATTAGCAAAGGTGTTCATGTCATCTAGCACTATGCCGGCCAAGCAGACTCAATGGTGCCATCTGGCAAATGAAGGAGAAGAGATTGGGCTTAGTAGATTTGAGCAGTAGAGGGATGTGCACTCTGCCCCTTATCATCACCCTGCATGCTGGTCACTGACCCACACAATGTGTGGGGGTCTATGGATCGGAAGTCTGTGCATGAAGTGTGAGATTAAAAAGCCATGCGCATTGCTGAGACTAGGCAGTTGAGTTTTAGAAGAGTTGAGCTCGGACTGCGGGGTCGACTTGAGCCTGAGCTGCTGAAACAGGCTGAGCTTGGTTGGCCTTCTGCGTGAGTTACCATGAGGTAGAGGCAACGGACTCAGTCCTTGAGCAGCTAAGAGGTCGTTGGCTATAGCAATGCGGGACTCATTCTGATTAGGTGGAATTCGGCAGACCAGGTGCATGTAGACGCTTGAGCGGCTACCTTAAGGCAGTGAATCATATTATGATGGATACCTCATGTCTCACTCAAGAGTTCAACCAGCTCAGTCCTGAGTTCTTTGAAGAACTACCAGCCACGGGCGGGGAACTTTTGGTCTTTCTGTATCGTAGATATATTATTGTTAGGGTAGCCGATAAAGCTACTTGCACTTTCTAGGGCACAATGGTTGTCACTTGATGTAAATAAACACTATTCGTTGTATTTGCATGTGTTGTGTTCTCATTTCTTGTTGTGTTGTGTGCGTCTTGTGGAACCACGTGGCTGGGGAAAATACACATACTCGCCCAAACTCAGTAGGTGATCATACACCCAAGACAAAAGCCATCAAAGATCGCTCAAGATCTTGACAGTTGCCTCTAGGATCGATATAGTGGAACTAAATAAAATAACATTTCTCTAAAACGGCTTAGGTTATGAAATGGTAAAGTACCTCTTTTTTACTGTTTGCCATTTTTATTCGGAAATATGTAAGGCCATATTCTGGCAGCGACTGCCAAGCCTTTAAGAAGGCCAGCTTTGATTCCATCAGGGACATCTCTTGGACACTGGCATGTGCTTCCATTATTTTGCTGACCAGCTTATCAAAAAGAAACAAAATTAAAAATTTAAGGAATTTTACAACACTTTTTTCGAAATTTTGTTCAATCAAACATGCAGCTATTCTACATCTTATATTAAACCACCTCAGTACTTGAGGAAAAAAGAAAGCCAAATAATAAGCTAACTTACAGATTTAGCTTTGATTTTCTTGAAAAATCTGGCAGCTATATAATCTTCTGAATTGATTTCAATAGGCATGGATGCAGAGTTGGGTGAAGTGCTTTGAGAAGGAGACACCACTGGGTGTTGTAGTCCTAAGAAAGATTGGATTGCTTGAACTTCTGCCTCGTAGGAGCTGTCAGCCATGGTCTTGCCTTTACTGGCCAGTTTACAAGCAGCCATCCATCGGCAGTAATGCTCTTCCTGACAATTCAAATCATAGCAAATAAATTTCTTTGTTCAATTCAATAGATTCCATAAACATAAAAATGTATAACTACTAAAAAGAAATTAAAAAAAAAGAAAATAACAAATTAAATAATAAAAAGTATAACTGACCAAGTCAAAACGTAGACAAATTTCTGACATCCCTTCAGGTTCAGGCACAAATAATTTAATGCCATATTTACGTGCAGACAAGTTCACGTCCGGCTGGGCTTCACAACCTTTGGATAATTCAGAATTAATAATGAACTCGACCAAACAAAATTTGATGTCTTAAGTACATCATGTTCACATAAAAACTCTTGATGAAAACACAACGGTCACATAATAACTCCTGAATGTGGAAATATACGTCAGGATAGAAACAAATCCTGAATCTATCACTGGGTATTCAATCCAGTTCTCTTAAGTAGACAGTTAAGCCTTCTATGCAGCATTGGTATCCACAAGAATGAGAAAATAAATATCCAAGCAGGTGCTAATGCTACATACCTTTTAATTTTTTTACTTTTTAGTGCTTATATATTTTTTTTTTTAAATTCTTTCATTTAATACAATAAATCACAAAAGAAAAAAAAAAGTCTTTTTTTATTTAGCTCTTATTCATGCATAAACAGTCAGAAAGAAATCTTGGAATTATATCTACACACAAACATACAGCAGTTTACATTTAAATACATGTATCATCCGTCACCTATTACAACACTCAGACTATAACTTATCTGGGTAATTGTTTTTCCCATTGTTTCAATCAAAACAATGATTTATAAAGATAAAATTGTGTTTTTTTTAGTGTGACGGCGTGGACAAAATTATGGTGTTTAGCATGGACAGTGAAACTGCCTTAAGTCCACAGTCTAATGTATCACATTTAGTAAATTTTTTTTTTGTAAAACGTGCAATTATCATCATATGGAGTGTTTATGGTAGAGTATTTGATTTTCCAGAATAGGTTATTAATTGTTTTGTATGGAGTAAATGTTGTTTCCTTTGTTTACTTCTAAAAGTTGAGTCGCACTAAACTATCTATACACTGATACCTTTTTTATTCAAGAAAGAGTCATTTGATCAATAATTGTGTCTAGCTATGATGAGTACCAACAATAGTACCAATAAATAGTTCATTTTCAGTTCTAAGATTTGTTCAAGAAGAAATAAAGACAAAAGTTTACATTTATAAATACGGAGATAAAGTACTAAAAGTAATTTACTATTGAGCCTACATTAATCTTTACTGTGGACATACCTCTGACATCTATCCTAGTCATCACCGGTGGTCCATGGGATTCCTCTTTACTTCTGTAAAATGCTATGAATGTATCCCTAAATGTGGCATAGTATCTTTTGTAGCTCTTTAAAGTAAGTTTCTTGGGCCTAAAAACAGACAACAGCAAAAAATTTACAGTAAACTATGACAATCATGTAAACAATATGAAAATATCTGATAATTTACAGTAAACTATGACAATCATGTGAACAAGGGATGTGAAATATCAGATAGCTAAGCAAGCAATCAGTAGTAAATTAAAAGCTTACTTGAATACTCTAACATAATCAGATAGTTCTGGTATGTGTGTAATATCCCCATGAGCAGAAACTGCTGAGCCTTCCAGAGATTCCTGCAGATCCTTTAAGGCTGCATCTATTTCATCATCCTCCGACTGGGCATTCTGGGATTGATCAAACTCTGGCTGAGGTAGCCCAGACTGGATCCTGACCTGGTGCTAAATGACATGTTTTACAAAATCATTAGATTACGTTCAATCTGTCTATGATGTAAAACACAAGCAAGAATAAAACTAGGTACCACAAACTGATTTTTTAAAATGGGTTTACAGCTTTTTTCAACATGAATATTGCAAGAACTCGAGAATCTAAGATGGTGGACATCAAATTTATTACTATAGCTCAAATAGTTTAAGAGATATAAATTTTTGAAAATGTGACTTTTTCATTTTTTCACAACACCTTCAAAAGTGCCTTTTTTGCCAAGCGTTATCTGCAAAAGTATTTCCTGTACACCAAATCATTTACATTCAATACAAACACAAATATACATAGAATAAACTCAATTTTTTTCAAAGGTGTAAAATTATAATATCATTAAAATTTATAGCACTGAAAATGGGTTTTCATCATTTTTTAGAAAAAATAAAAAGGGAGATAAATTTTCAAAATTCGTGACATTTCAAAAAATCATAATAAAATTTGTAATCAACACACATAAGAACTAATTACATCAATCTGTAGGGTAACTTAAGCTCTATGCATTCAAATAGTCATAATATCTTAAGATTATTTATGATTAATATAATAAAGGTTAGAAATAGGTGGGGTAATAAAAAAACTAAAAAAAATGTCATTTTCAAAAATTCACAAAAAAAGAACTGTTATGTATATATTCAACATTTATATATGAAAATGTAGGATATACATAGTTCTTAACTATAAAATAGTCGTTAGACCAATTACTTTTATATATACAGTACAGGGATGGATAAATCCATGCATGTAAAAAATCAATAAAAATACTTTCCATTAGGGAAAAATCCACTATTAAGTATTATTTGAAAAGTTATATTAGTAACAATAGTAACCGTAACATTAGATGCATACATTTCAATTATATTCTAATTATTTCATAAGTCATGGAAAGCTAACAAATAATTTACGCATTTTACCTCTACCTAAATAAGTGCAACTTTCGAAATTTAAGTAATTTTACTTTTAAGTTAATGTAAGCATATACCATTTGAATGAGTTATTAATGTACCATTTAATTGATCAGCAGGACCGGATTTAGACGTCATAAGCCCTAAGCTATTTGGGATATAGAAATGTTCCCTTAGCCCTACTGGGCCATCGGGGCAGATGAAGTTTAGTATTCTTCTGTCTCGACATATGAAGGGATTGTGTGTTAGCACAACGCCCAGCCGCCTTTAATTCCCCAACTTAGGTCAAACATTTAAAGCCGGGTGGACTTGTGGGACGACTTTGCACCAGATAACATGTCGACAGTCGAGTATCTACACCACTCGGCCATCCATCATTTGGGATATGGGGCCCTTCATAATTCCAGAAATTAAATGGCAGTGTCAAATATTTAAATAAATATGACAATTACTCACTCTAACAATTTTTGGGGGCCTCCTAAAAAAGTGGAGGTGCTAAGCTATAGCTTGTGTAGGTTATATATAAATCCTGCACTGTTGATCAGCATCATTCCCTTCTTTTTTTATTTCATCTTTCAATACCTCTCATAGTAATAAAGGTTTATTTCTGGAGCTTTTCAAAACACATCTGTTTTGTTTCAATTCATGCTTACTTAGAGATAATGTACTGTTTTGTTGATCATTTAGTGATTTTAACTCTAATTTCTTCTTGATAAAGTACTACTATTTCATCAAGGACATTTTTTCCAATTATTGACCCTACCCAGGCCCGTAGCCAGGTCAAAGTAAGCAGGGAGGCACCAATACCCAGCAAGGGGGCACCTTTACTTTTTCTATATTTTTTCCCCTTTTTCTTCTTTTTTTAAGCCGGGGGGGGGGGGGGCACGGCCCCACAGTGCCCCCCACCCCTGGCTACGGGGCTGACCCTACCATTAAAAGTTTTATTTGTTTTAAATGTTTTATTATGTTTTCATCTATTTCTCTGTTATTATTTGTTTATCAAGAGTTTGAATGTCTGTTGTTTACTTAATATAATAAATAAAAAAAAAATGAATGAAAAGTTCATTAGTTAATCTCTGTAGTTTTGAAAGAACAGACTCCTTCAGGGGACTGTGTATATTTCTCTTATTCACTCTAAAAGTTGCAAGGCTTTAAAATATATAACCCACATTCAAAATTGGTCCAAATAAGTTACATAATATACTGCTGATGTGGTATTTAAACACATAAAAGTCTTTTCTATGTGTTACTTAACTTGATTACCAGTTCTTTTTTTTTTTTTGGATTTGTGAGAACCATGTTTAATTAAAGCTAAAAGATGTTCAAACGTCAAAAATACTCAAACTGAACTAATATTAATAATAAGATACTTAATAATAATACAAACGCATGAGTGGCTAAGAAATATTTTAATAAAAAAAAATACAGGCGTAACAGTTACATGAGTCCATGACTTGCCATTTTCCTCTTTCAAAACCAGAGTTGAAGAAGTCATGTATTACTAGTCTAGTAGACACGGCAATAAAGGTATCCCTCCAACTAGCACAGAAACCTTCTATAAAGTATTGAGTTGTACACCGTCTGATAAGGATAATTATGACATTTAAAAATGGTTCTGACTTAAATAATAGTGAATTTAAGCATATACTAAACATACACTGTTATATTACAACAATAATTGAAAAAATATCCATTCAATAATAGTTATGTTAATTCGGTCGGCCTACAATCTACTATATGTTTACATTGACAACCAATTATCGACCACGTGACCTGTTATATTTGTTTAAATTTGAGACAATAAAACTATCTAAAACCGGTAAAAAATATATACTAGTCAATTTTGAATATGTTATCTCTTAGAAAATATTATTATCTCTCTAAAAAAATAGCCAGAAAAAAATAGAAGTGTCCGCAAACATGAGGGGTATCGTTCAATGTACAAAAGCATCAAAATGGCCTCGAGGTTTATCATATTAAAGTTATTATAACTACAACAATAAACATTTCCAAAGAAATATAAAGCTAAAAGAGTAAGGAACAAATAATGTAACTATTTATCTACAAGTTTTTATCGTTTTTACTTACCAACTAGGTGTTTAAGTCCCAATAAAGTTCAATTCATTGTGACTGGTGTAGCGTTGCTAACTTGATTGTCGGCCATTTTCACGGTCGTGCAAGAATGGGTGAAAAATGTGTGTTATATGCTATTTCTTAGCGCTCTGCGCTTTTGGGCCATGCTTACAAATTAAGTTTTATCATAACATTTTAAAAGCAAAATGGACGGGCTTTCTAATGATACTAAAGAAAAACCTACAAAATTAAAAAATCACAAAATAATTTACTTTTTATTATGATTTTTTTATATTAAAAATATTGTTAAATATAATTTAATTAAATGTTTAGTGTGGTTGTAAAGGGCATTCATTTTCGCACACATTGATATATTTGACATAACTGTAGGACGAATGGCCCAGAATCGCACGGAGATTGAAAATAGGATGGTCAAATTAGATCGCGCGCCGGCCGGTAAAAAGTGACTTCGGTGATGGTTTTCATTTAAAAAATTCATCCTTTAGTTTTAAATCTACGTAATTAAAATTTACATATTATTGTAGGGCTTACAAAATACTTTAAAATGGTATAATTGTTTATGAGATTTGATCAGTTTTAAGTAGATAAATCATTAAGTTAAAACTATCCAAATATTGACTACAGTGACGCAAAACCACGATTTTGAGCCAGTTTGTGGTACCTAATAAAACAAATACCTGCCCTATGCTACAATGTAAAACACAAGCAAGAATAACACACAGATACCTGCCCTATTGCAACAATGTAAAACACAAGCAAGAATAACACAGATACCTGCCCTATTGCAACAATGTAAAACACAAGCAAGAATAACACACAGATACCTGCCCTATTGCAACAATATAGATACCTGCCCTATTGCAACAACAGATACCTGCCCTTTGCGGCAATGTAAAACTTTTTAATCTAATAGTCCTTAGAGGATGAGGTGTACATCCCTTGACCCTACCAAGCCTTTAGGGACAGTCTTTGCACCCCATAGTTAGAAGGGGGGAGGAGGAGGGTGAGAGAGAGACAAAGGTGGACATAGAAGCTGGGTCTTGAACCCATAAAGGCGTTCATACCTGCCCTTATGGCTATGGTAGTAAAACTACAAACCTGTAATGCAGCAAACACCATCATCTCTTCTTCAGTGCAGTCAATCTCCTCAGAGATCAGAGACCACTTTGCTTGTTCATAGATCTGATTGATTCTGATGGCATCGTACTGATAACAGACAGAATTAAAATATTTCACAGAACAATGAAATCAGTACATTTCATTTAAAATAACATTCAGTTTTTGTTTATACGGTTTTTATTTTCAAGAAGCAATAATGGAACAAATTTAACAGGACAAAAACTAAATGTTCATCATCATCATTCATTGTGGGGAAAAAAAAAATTCCATTCCATTAATATATAATAAATGTGTCCATTAATTCAATTACTTAGAAGGGATTTAACATTGCTCTCTGCTCCTCAAATTCAGTTGATGACAAACCAGCTCAGATGTAAACAATGTACACAGAAAATAAAAGTTTATCTACATAAACAGGTTGGTTGTGTCAGGGAGGGGGGGTGTGAAATCCTTCATCCTCTTAAAAAAAAACCAACAGCCCAATGTTGGCAGTCATCCAGAATGCACTCAAGATTTCAAACCTACATGCAGCATCAGACAATCAGAAGTAGGGAAGATTAGATGAACACAAAACTTATCACAACAGCATTACTGCACAAAATATTTCCTTGTAATTTTATTGATCACAGCTCAGTATTATGACAAATTTAAATCGGCTGCCATAAAAAAAATATTGACAATTAAAGAAATCATAATAGTTTATGATTTATAGTTAATAGATGACCCCCCCCTCCAACTCTCTGTGTAATATCAACTGCCATATTTAACCTAATTTATGCAGTTCACAGACCAGTTATGTTCTTATAGATGATTCAAGAAAAAAATGTGTACTTTTTATCATGTTTATTTGTAATCCAGTGATTTACTGTTGGTCGATTTTTCAAATAATGAAGAAACAGCGAATAAACTTGGCAAAAGAAAAATTATAAACAAACCTTTGGATTGAGGTCATAAAAGTTATAAAACTTGAACTTGAGCATGATGATATCATTCTCTTTAACTCCTTGTTCCATGAGGGAAACAGATGAATCTAACCAGCTGCAATATTGAAACAACATTTAAAAACACTATAGAAGTGTGTCATTAATAGCCATACAATTCATCATATGTTCCAACAAAATTTAAGCCTTCATGGGGATATCATCCACATAAACACTGCGGCAGTGCATCATTATTGGCTATATCATTCGTCAGAATGTTTATCAAAGTATGGAATTTCTTGAAACACTTACGCGCAATTAATTCTGGCTTTTTCTGCAAAATTTTTCGGCCTGTACAAATATTGGAAGGCATCTTTGGCAGGGACGAATGGTGAATTGGCCAAAGAGGATTCCATGATGCCCTCAAATGAAAGGCTGTGCATGGATCCCGGTGACATGGTTCCATTGAAAGTACTGTAGCCAGACACTGAGGTGGACAGGTTATAAGGGCTGTTGGCTGACCGCACTAATGTACTCTACAAAATAGAGAATTGAGTTGATAAATTACAAACAATAAATTACAAACACATAAGAAATCAATCAATTAATGTATGATAATAAATAAATATATATATATATAAAACAAGATTTTAAAAATGCGGTGTGAGTCACATGCTAATTTGAAGTGAGTTACCTAAGATTTTAATCATTATCTAACCAAGAAAATCACAACAATTGTAGCATTTCTCTTTATCTCATTTTCTTACTAACAAGGTCAGTAGCGAAAGACTAAACAGGTTACTTAGTGGGATTTGAATTGCAAAAGTTTGAGAATCATTGCACTAATGTATAAGAGAATTAAGAAAATATATGAATTTATAAAAAAATTAAATATATATTTATGAATTTATAAAAAAATTAAATATATATTTATGAATTTATAAAAAAATTAAATATATATTCATGGATCCATATTTGGTGAGAAGAGTTTTCAAGAAGAGATCTTTCAACAAAAGCACAAAAAACACTCGTGAAGATATCAATCTGGGTTTACAAGCTTTTAAACTGATGTTTATCACATTATTTATCCAGGTCTCTGTGCCTTAACTTGACATACTTTAGATCTGCTCCCATGACATTCTATTAGCTCCATCTATCTATCCACTATCACTCTTCTTAAACTTACAATCTAGTTTCACCCAGTGGCCAGTTTTCTTCTCACTGTCCTGCCATGTAAATACAATACTGTTTATCTATCCTGCCACATTCCTTTTTTTTTTTTCTCTCAGTCTGTCAAACTCACCCTGGCCAGTCTGGCAGGGGCAGCTTCTGTGATGTGAAATCTAATCTAACTACAAAACAGTCCAACCAAATTTTTTTTCTTTTAAGGAGATTGCATCCCTAAAAGATCAACATTTGAAAATTCTAAATTCAAAAAAATATGAGCTCCTTTATTGTTGCTTATTAAACATTTTTTAAAATCAGATTAATTCTGCAGGAATCATTCATTACAGTTATTCGTAACGTCAAGAGCAATACTTAATATAAATGAAAGAAGATATAAAAGGCACAGCTCTACACCATTGCAAGCCAAACATCAATGAATAAGCCTTTTGTTAACAAGTTCACCTAAATTGAGTTCATTATATCTGTTAAGTGAGTCCAAATAACAACATGTTATGCACTGCAGGATGTAGGCAAGAACATATGTCGACAAACATTTACCTCTTTTTTTTCTTAATGTAGGCGTACATGATGTGTTGATAAAAGGGTTAATAATACAAGCATATCATTTTGGCTTAGCCTTTACAAACAACTTTATGTAGAATCCATTCTAGCAAAGATTCTTCCCCCCTCCAAGAAATACACTTTGTTCAATTTACTGTTAATCAGGATGTTTAAAGAAACATGTGCAACAGAAATAAGCAGTTGTTTTTTTTTTAAATATCAGAAGAAAACTCTATGAAAGTAACAAAGAAGTAAATCAATTAATATCTTACTGTAGGAGATGGTCCAACAGGACTCCTGCTAGGGTAAGGACTCAGCTTTCCTCCATCTAAGCTCCCAGAGGAATTGTGATGTGTTCCATTAGCACTTAATGGGCCACTCTGGTCGGGGTCACCCCTTTTTTTATGCTTGTGAGCTTCCTTGGCTACTTTTTTTAAATCTTCTTTATCCCATTTATGTAAGAATGATAATTCTTCTGGGTGTCTAATGCCTATAAAACGAATAATTTTAAACTAAAATTTGACATTATCTGCCATTTGTAACTATACAGCGCAACAAATGAATTTACTACTTAAAAGTGCTTATTCACAAAATTTTTTTTTTAAAAATCAATTAAAAAACGCAACGTAATTTCAAAATGCTGCTAGTATACCAAATTAATATTTTGCATAAAAGTGCTAATTAAATTTTTTTACTGATTTTGGATTTATGATTTAATAAATTACAATTTATAAAAAATGGGGTAAAGTTTTACAGAATAATTTTTAAAAGTTAACATATGTCAATATTACTGTACTGTAGTTCAGAGCATCAAAGCTAAAACAGTAATAGCTAGTAAAACTTTCATCACACATAAACTATTCTTTACTTCACAAAACAGTCTGTTGTAAATGGATTCACTAATACAATATTCATCTGCCCCAACAGTCTGTTGTAAATGGATTCACTAATACAATATTCATCTGCCCCAACAGTCTGTTGTAAATGGATTCACTAATACAATATTCATCTGCCCCAAATGAAAACAGAAAATGTGCTTGGGTAATCAACTTGATTAAACCTAATTTATCTAAGTTTACGTAGGACACTATGTAAATCTGTTCAGATCTCAGCTGTCAAGATCAGTGGTTCTTAAAGTGAAGAGCTCTACATTTTCACTTCAATTTAAGGGCCAAGAATCTAACTAAGCATAATTACAACTATATTTCTCTACACATCACAAACTAAAAGGCTGTAAATCTGCTATGCAAAAGAGGAATTCGGAAAAAACAACTAATGACCCAGTTATTCTTTTTTTTAATGTAGTTTTTCTTTGCAAGTGGATCATAAAACCAAAAATGTTGTCAAAGTGGGTTTTGAAAAAAAAAAATAGAAGTTTAAGAACCACTGGTCAAGAAAATTGATGACTATTATGAAAAAGATGGTAGGCTACCACAAAAACAGTTATACAGTGCAAAAGAAATTAAAGGAAATATAGTTACATGTCTCCATTTAATTTAAATGAGTAATGAATCATAAACAAATAGAAATAAGTCTGTAATGAGAAAAAATTATTTTCTATTACTGTTATAAACTCTTAAGAAAATGTTCTATAAAAATGTTCTAGGTAGTGTCATAAAAAAAAAATCGGCCTATAGATAAGAAGCATGAACCAATTACTTACCAAGTTCTTTACAAGTCTGTACTACTGCACCAAAACATTTAATAGAGAAATCTACACTTAATTCTAGGACCTGGAGGTCTGGCAGCTGAACTTTAAGATTTTTGTGCATAGGTGTGAAATGTAGTTTAGCATCTGCTTGTACGTTGTACTGATCAAGTGTTGATCTTGCACGATGTAGCCACTTGTTTCTGTCTGGCCACCAAAGGGCATGGTCTGACCAATCTAGCGCTATGTCTGGAAGAAAAAAATATATAGCTTAAAAAAAAAAACATCAAAATGTACTGAACTAAATTTCTTGTTAAAAAAAACAAACAAGAACAAGTCCTTAATGTTGAATTCATGAATACATTTACTCTATGGCCTTAAACAGTTTTAAAAGCTTGTAACATTAAAGTTATAAAAAAGTCAATGCTGAATAAATAATATTTAAAAAAAAATTTGCCAACACTGGACATTTGTACCCTGAAAGAAAGTTTTTTTTTTCCATGTACATAATGGTGAATATTCAGGTCATTTATATTTTTTTTATTGTGACAGCTTCAGGATTAAAACAGATAAAACTAACTAGATACTTTGAGCTCTCTAAATAATCCTAACCCTATAATTATTCAAAGAAAAATGAAAAAGAAAAAAAACCAGAGATAATAAAAAAAAAACAACAGATGACAGAATATTTGCATAGTTTAACTCTTTTCTGAGAAGTAGTTATTAAATAGGAGATGTCACTGTCATTCACCAAGTCTGCTAAGCTTCATAAAAATGTCCACCTTAATAACATGGACATGTATATTATGTTTTCAACTGTCCATATATTTTAATAACAATGCAGAGAAACATGAATAAAATATTGCATACACGGTTGGTTTTTATTGTTATCCAATATGAATGTTCAAATTCATATTTTGTATTTCAATGTTAATAATTCAGAGAAAATATTGAGACGAGCTGCCTGATTAAGACTATGTTTGTGTGTATGATTAGCTAACATTAACTAGGAATGATAGTGCAGATTGTGCAGCCGCACTAAGCACCTAACAAGGGTGGGGCACCTAAAGAGCATTGTTAAACATTCTTGAACTTTTCATGTACTGAGGTGCCAAAAAAATCTGACTTGCACAGGGCTGTTAGCTAATAAAATCACAGAGGCATATTATTAACTATTTTGACTATTAATAGATAACTAAACCACAATTCCTTTTTATCAATGAGATTGATATATATATTTAAAACCACCATCCTTTTTATCAATGAGATTGGTATATATATTTAAAACCATCCTTTCTATCAATGAGATTGGTATATATATTTAAAACCACCATCCTTTCTATCAATGAGATTGGTATATATATTTAAAACCACCATCCTTTCTATCAATGAGATTGGTATATATATTTAAAACCACCATCCTTTATATCACTGAGATTGGTATATATATTTAAAACCACCATCCTTTCTATCAATGAGATTGGTATATATTTTTAAAACCACCATCCTTTTTATCAATGAGATTGGTATATATATTTAAAACCACCATCCTTTCTATCAATGAGATTGGTATATATTTTTATTTTTCATTTAAAAAATAAAAAAGAGGAGATTCAAGAGAGATTCAAGACTACATTAAGTACTTGTTTCTTGCTGTATTGCTCATCTTAAAGGGGACTTGAGTACCATCAAGTGGTTTCCTTATGAATTTAAAAATAGAAGTCAGTGAATCTTGGGATTAACTGGCCTACACTACACTTCCACTCTCTCAGGTTACCGCCATGACAGTGCTGCAGAGAAGCATCAAGTTAAATATTTGTGTTGGATAAACATTTGCCAAGCACACTGTACATTTAAATGACATGACCCAACAGCACATGCAACATGGACAGGGGGGGGGGGGCCAACTATTACTAAAAAAAAAAACAAGCAAGCAAAAAATTATAGTTTTTAGTACTGCTAGATATTTACTGCATTTTTCTGTCTAGGGTTTGAAGCAACTGATAGGACAAATGGCAAATGTGTTTATAAAATTTCTATTGAAGAGTTTAATGCAGAAATGCACAACCAACGGCCACATGTGACCATTAATGGTGGCCTTGCAAAAAGTATTTATTCCTTTTAAAATATATTGATACAGATCAGTTTGGTGGCCATAAGAAGTGGAAGAATGTGGACAAACAGGTTATTAACTGATTGCTGTCATAAAATTTCTGTATAACTTGATGTTATACACAACAAAAAAAGAATTTAGTATTAATTAACCTTAACTCTATCATGACTATTCGACCTAGATTTTATATCAGCACGCCTGATTATTAACATGTTATTTTGGTTTAGGTAAGTCCCAGGTGGAAACAACAACTAAGAAATTAGATTTGAGATTTTTTTTCAACCATAGCTATCAAGGTTAATTTATATGCTTTATTTATCTTTGCAAGCAATTTTTTTTTAGCCTTTTTCTTTTCCAGCACAGGTATCTAGAGTTAACACCCTTGCCAAAGAATCATTATTTTGAAAAGAATGTGAAGATGTATTTGTTTTCCCAACAAGCTCTACATTGTATTCACAAGCCTGGATTGTGCATGTTGTATGTCCGTTTTATTCTCCTTAATAAAATGTAAATTATTTACAAATTAAACATGTGGATAATTATTTAATACTCTAGTTCATGTACACTATTTTTAATTTAAACTTATGGATATTTACTTATTATGTTACTGACTTGTTAACTCCTATGGATATTTTTTTACCCACATTCTCCTTTATCAATTGTTAACCCTACTCACCCCAAACTGCACATCAAACATTAATGGCTCTGATTAATAACCCAGTAGACAAGACCAGGGGATTGAAGAACAAATTAAAAAAAACTAGTTACAACCAACATCCATCATAGATAGAATAATTCATTTTTTTTTTCCTGGAATGTATCATTTTAAACCATGTTAAGCTACTGTTGATGGAACTACACTGATTAAGCTTTAGTGATAACAATTTTTTAATTATCTACCATTGCTATGGAAATGCAACAATTTTAACCATTTTAAAGAAATTTTCTAACATGCCATAAATAACAAAAAGAAAATGAAAATGCGGATTTAAAAAGCATAATTTTCATATACTTTTTCTTTAAAAAGTCAAAATTTTTTGTATTGTATTCAAATCATGTAATCTTTCAGGGCTTGTGCTAATATGTCACAGATGAGATGAATATTTGTTGGGTTTCAAAATCAAATAATAATAATGATGATTAACTGATTGAGAATAGAGGTTTCCATAAATAAAACCCTCATAAACCCTCAAACTTTATTTAAAGTTTATTAATGACAGGAGTGTGATGTTATCAAAACAGTTTTCATATTGTGTTGCAAAGTGTATGAGTTTGAGACCTCTGTACTATAGTGTCTACAGTATACCACTCATCACATTACTCTTTAGTCTTAGCTATCTTTATTATAGTTTTGTAGTGGACAGTTAAGTAAAACTACAATCAGGATCAAAATTAAAAGTAATACATGTTATAACAAGTAAAACGTTTCTAGTACCAACAAAAAAATAATAATTGTAACATTATTCTAAGACTAATGGCCAAGTTGTAGCAGTGTAAAAATGTTAGTAAAATTTGTAATGTTTTTTTTTTTAAATATGGGCGACAAATCTCATAAACTAAGAAATTTAATCTGAATATTATTGTCACTACTGATGCTGTTTTTTGTGCAGGGGTATGCCAGGTAATTTTCGCCACATATTATATAAATTATAATATCTAGACAACTGGTAGGGAATGCCCCCCCCCTTCTGCAGCCAAGTAAAATTTAGCCATCCAGCTGGGATGTCTGACAAGAATTTAGGTTGACCCTCCCCCTCCTCTTACATCCCTTTTCCATGGGTGTGTTGCATCAAGTCTCAACTCAAGTGGTTAGTGGGCCTGTTAACTGAAGGTATTTATAAAGGAAAAGGGTGGGGGGGGGAGTATTGGGACTATAAGACTAGCCTATTGTACTGAAAAGAAAAGTCAAAGGCACAAAGGATTAAACTGTGGTTACAGCTTGCAAAAAAAATAGTAGCATGTGCCGGGTTAGGTCCTTATGTTTAATTACAACAGAGTAGGTTAACCTCATTATAATTTAGGAGTTTTTAACGTATTTTTTTTCATTAGAACTGTCAGTCAGACAATAGCACAATCGGATATAGAGAATCAGTAATATAAGAAATGAATTTAATAATTAAATGCTATTTAAAGACAAAAATAGACAGGCATGAATTTGATCAATTTGTCTAATGATTAACTGATCTAGTCAATTTATAGTCTAGATGGTATATCATTATAATGTTGTTGGTTTTTTCTCGTCGTGAACTCACCTAAAGCTTGTACTAATTTAACCATAACACCTCCAATATGGAGGTCGCCCATGACTCGCAATGTTTTTTCTACTTGAAGATCTGTCACTAAAATGTTCAACTCCCAGGATCCGTCCACCACTTCACCATCAGCAACGAAAGTGTAAGCCATTTTAGCACAAGAATAATTAATAAGATCAATAATGAAAAGTTGTATGAACAGCAACGACTTAACCAGATTTATCCTCGGGAATCAAGCAATAGCACTGAACTCACATTTTAGCCGTAACAAAATATTAGCTTGAAAAAGATTCCTCTTAGAATATTCATCTAAACGGCATCCAGTCATATTAATGAAAATATATGTATGAATCAACAACGTAAAATGATATTTTAGTCACTTCAAGAATGTAATCCAAGTCCAAGAATACAGAAAAACCTAAAATGAAGTAAACAACACATTAATTCACGTCCAACAAGTTCGTAGATTCAAAAGCAGCGTAGACAGAAGAGCAGAATAAACCATATGACAACAAAGTACGCCGAGAAAAAAAATGTGGGGATGGGGTGGGCAGAAAAAAAGAGAGGTTGTAATTCGCTTTAGGTTTTAACACAGCGGACATACACACACACTTCGTAAATTAGGTCAAACAAGCGAGTAGAACCGCTTATGTAAACCTGTAACGCAACTCAGTGCCGAGAAACGTATCTGGTATTTATAAAAAAAATATTCCACTTCGCAACTTTTAAAATAATAACAATGCAATAAACGATTAACCGATAACCGTGGAACAATTTAATTTTAGAAATAAAAATAAACAATACATGTAAATAAAAAGGTATTCCACAACTTTTTCTGACTCAGCGAACATGTCCCTATTAGGAAAGGTGTGATCTAAATATTTTTCAGTAACATTTTGCAAGAAACCGTTTCATTGGTCCGAATAAATTCACGTTTAGAGTACACACAAACTTTTTTTTTCCTAGCACCGAATATTCATAACACCCAAACAACTAATATAATTTACTTGAAAATAATGGATACAAAATCACTCTTAAATAATAAACAATACGCAGAATAAGGCTGGGATGTTCATTGTCTGGCTCTCACAAAATTGACCAATGAAAACGCACTTTACTTGTTGAAGAATGTAAGATTTAATTCGGTTCCCCCAGTGCTGACGTCACTTGAAAGGCTTGGGCGGAAAAAAAAATCCGTTAAACGATCCCGCCCGCCTCTCACACACTAACGATATACTGCCATTGGTCCTACGCACGTACCAACAGTTGCTCGCTCACTCGCCTCCTCATCCTTGCATCCTTCCTTCTCCCAATGTGTGGATGAGTCGCTTCTTTATAATTTTTGTATGGGGGTTCGACGAAAAAAAAACAACTGCTAAGCATCTTTTTTTTTAGGCGGTTAGTGAAGTTACGATGTGTAAGGGAGAAACATTTATATAGACGGGTGAGTGTTTTCGTGTAAGTTCTGTGGTTGAGCTGTTGCGTTCGTCATCACAGCGATGAAAACAGAGGTAGCTCCTACATGTGTTAGTAGGTGGATGATTTCAGGTTTCTAGAGGATAAAAATAGTAAAGTTTGCAATAGGATAAATCGTTTGCTTTCTTGATAAGCAAGGCTCATTACAGAAATTATTTTCACACACGGGAGAGGCACAGTGTCAACAAGGACCGGCAGTACATCACTAGAATTGTGTACACTTGGCTATCAATTTACAAATATGTCATCACCCGACATACCGCTTGGGAATATTCCAAAATTTATTTTTTACTGACTAAAATATTCCTACACATGGAACGTAATTTAAAAAGGGGAGGAGGGCATTTTCCACTGACGGCTCACAGAATATGTATTATTTAATATTATGTGAATAAGTTACTTATTCATAAATAATTCATGAAATAACAGTAGAAGACTGGATATACTGTATTGATTTAATTTTGTTAAGGGGGTTGGTGGGGGAGGGGGGGGGTCAACCCACTGATAAAATACATATTCTTTTGATACTTAATAGAATGTATAATAAATGCCGGTAATACAGTAGTATTTATTTTATTGTTGAATTAAAATATTTAATCTGCCATTTTGTTGAGTTACAAGAAAATAAATATCCTTTTCCTTGGTAAATTACTCCACATTGATTCCTTGTGTATGTATATATATGATCTCTCATATACCACCCTAACAGCTTCGGATCAAGAGATCAAATATCATCCTTAATACCTATCTAATATCTATATATATAATTCTATATATCTAATATCTATCTACATATCTAATATCTATCTAATATATTTCTGTCTAATATCTATCTATCTGTCTGTCCGTCAGTCCGTATGTCTGTCTCTTCTATTGATTGCTACAACATGTTCTGAACCCTGCCCTTCGTTATCACTCGAACACAGTTCTAAAAGAATACGCTGTTATGGTGCTGTAGTAGTAAAACTGGGACGGATTAGAAAATGATCAAAGTCAAACTTGAAACACTAATTGTGGTTTTCCACAAGCGGAGACAACGCCCATCGTTTTACACACTCACACACGCACGTCCTTACACACACAACACACGGACATTCCTCCACATCGTGATGGGAGGGGGGGGGGGTGACGTGCATCCAAAACATTGCCTATGAAAAAAAAAACAGAACGGGAAAAAAACTGTCGAAACTCACTTTTTGTTTCTGAAAATATAAATTTTAATTAATAAAACTTATGTAACAGATACGTGCCATTTACAAACTGTGACACACACAAACTGTGACACACACAAACTGTGACACACACCAACTGTGACACACACACACAAACTGTGACACACATACACAAACTGTGGCATACACCTTCTGTGACACACACCAACTGTGACACACACACAAACTGTGACACACACACACACAAACTGTGACATACACACACAGACTGTGACACACACCAACTGTGACACACACACACAGACTGCGACACATACATACATAATAAACATCTTTCTTATTCGTGCGAACGATTACAGCTGTGTAAAGATTAGGGATGAACAGATTGCCGTAATTTTATATCATCAAATTTGACTCAAGCTTTCACTGGCAAGGGACCCTATATATAGTGAAGAGAGAGAGAGACAGAGAGAGAGAGAGAGAGTAAATGGGTCAGAAAAGGGGCTCCCTTTGGGTGCTGAAGCCCAGTTTGCCTGTTAATAAAGAACGGCCATACCTATAAATCCTAATGGTAGAGTTTGTACCTGTACATTCTTTGTATTCCAACCATATCTGACCACCCAGAGGTCACGTGGCACCCACCTCACATATCTATCTATCTGACCACCCAGAGGTCACGGGGCACCCACCTCACATATCTACCTATCTGACCACCCAGATGTCACGGGGCACCCACCTCACATATCTATCTATCTATCTATCTATCTATCTATCTATCTATCTATCTATCTATCTATCTATCTATCTATCTATCTATCTATCTATCTATCTATCTATCTATCTATCTATCTATCTATCTATCTATCTATCTATCTATTTGACCACCCAGATGTCACGGGGCACCCACCTCACATATCTATCTATCTATCTATCTATCTATCTATCTATCTATCTATCTATCTATCTATCTATCTATCTATCTATCTATCTATCTATCTATCTATCTATCTATCTATCCATCGATCTATCTATCGATCTATCTATCGATCTATATATCGATCTATCTATCGATCTATATCTGACCACCCAGAGGTCACGGGGCACCCACCTCACATATCTATCTATCTATCGATCTGTATTTATATATTTGTTATAAACCTAGCCACATTACATGGAAGTTTTTTTAATCCTCAACTGTAACGTCAACGAACTATCAACCGGTAGTGTGTGCACACTTGACATAGATCGATGTACGAGGCTCACAGATCAACAAGGTCATAACAGAAAACACGACGGTTTGAAGACGGGCCTGGCTATAAAAGGGGGGCCAGCCTACTTGGTCTGTCTTCCTGTAGCCTGCCAATCTAATAACCGGGCATGTAATAAACGTCCGACTCCTACTCCTTTGCAAATCACCATGGCCTTGTCATAAGAATCGATACTGCTTGAAGATGAAAAGAATATTCCCTAGTTGTGACCATGGGCGTCGCTAGGAATTTTTCCAGGGGGGGGGGCAAAAATTTTCCAGGGGGGGGGGCAAATAACAACTTTATGACATTTTTTTTAAATGTAAGGGGGGGGAGCAAATGCCCCCCCTTGCCCCCCCCCCCATGAATACGCCCATGATTATGACGTTCAGTTTGTTGTGACGTACAGTCTGCTGTTGTGACGTACAGTCTGCTGTTGTGTCATTCAGTCTGTAGTTGTGACTGGGATTTCCTAGTTGGGGGATAGTGGCACGTGATTTGAAGTGGTTCGACAAATGAAGTGAAGTGTAGAGTTCATCTGATTCAGTAAACTCGGCAGATAAATGGATTGTGTGGTTAGCACAACGCTCAGCCTCCTCCTCTACTTCCCCAACTTTAAGTCAGGCAGAGGCGTAGCGACGGGGGCATTTTAGCGCCTTCTTTCATCCCGACCATAGCCGATAATAGTGCAATGGGCATGGAGGCATAGCGGGGACTTTAGCCATGACCTGAAAAATTTTCCTTGGTCCTCACCGGAGATCGAACCAGGTACCTTCAGGTCGACAACCGAGCGCTTTACCGCACGACCATCCACCCACGCAAACTGAAACTGTTTTTTTTTTGGTGGGCCACGAATAGCAAAAATTATGAGAGCAATGGTTCTAGGTTAATTCAGTTCATGATGGGAGCAATGGTTCTAGGTTAATTCAGTTCATGATGGGAGCAATGGTTCTAGGTTAATTCAGTTTATGAGAAAAAGGGAGGGGCCAAGTTGTGTACTTCATTTGACGTACGAGATTCTGGCAATTACTTGCAGTACAATCATTGGTTTAAATGTAAAACAATTGGCTGAAAATCTGTTGTTTGAAAAGAATAGTAAAGGCATGTAAAGGGATTGTGTGGTTAGCACAACGCCCATCCGCCTTTACTTCCCCCAACTTAAAGTCAGGCAGGGGTGGACTGGGCTGCCGGGACACCGGGAAGATTCCCGGTGGGCCGCCAGAACCGGTGATATAATAATTAATAACTAATATGCGGTGATATTAGAGGCAACTACCAAAATGGCGGTCCACAATGTCCAAACCAACAGCGGCCGTACTCTTACTTCAATAAAGAGCTCGTACTATTGATGTTCACGGTTAACCGCCATGTTAGAATTTACATCTTCCATTCTGCTTTCGCTGAGTTTGCTTTGATAAAAATTCTTTTTTATTTGTTAGTTAATTATAATTAGTATTAAATAAATAAAATATTTTACGGTTATGAGTGATATAAATTCAAAAAGTAAATGTAAAGGTGGAACGGAGAAATTAAGAGATAAGAAACTAAAAATTCTTGGTAAATATGGAGCTAAATGCCGAAATCTATTCGATTTATTTAAAGCCATTCAAATTCAAACTAAAGACACAGATCTAAATCACAAAAATGATACTTAAGTTATCGATGATAAAAACACCAGTTACTATTTGTAACGTCCTCGACACAATACTTTACAGTCATTCTTTAAATTTCACCCAATACAACCAAGTGCGAGTGAAACTGATCTACCATTTACAAATGCGCATCGAGTATTTTTCAGAAGTAATGGTATCAATAGGAATTGGGTGTCATACTGTAAAGAATATAAAGCTTTGTTTTGCACAGTATGCTTAGCATATGGCAAGAATGACGAAATGAACTCATTCACAACGGGAATGAATTCATGGAAACATGTGCATCAAAGATTAGAGGAACATGAAAACAGTAAATATCACGAGAAGTGTGTGGAAGCTTATACAATGTCTGTAAATGAAAGAGACATTGATAGAATTTTATTCTCTCAGCAAAAAAAAAAAAAGGTGCCAACAAGTTCAAGAAAAGAGACAAGTGCTGGAAAGAGTAATTGAGATTCTGAAAATGATTGGAAAACGTGGTCTTAGTTATCGGTCAAAAATGATGCTGCCTATACATTAAACGACGATACAATCGATCATGGAAATTTCTTGGAAATAGTATTACTCTTGTCAAAATTTGACCCAATAATTAAAAAACATCTTGATATGGTTATTGAGAAAAGTAATGACAGACATTCATCTAATTTGGCGAATAAGGGGAGGGGAAATTTGATTACCCTCATATCGAAGAAGACATTGAATTATATCATTGATGCAATAAGAAAAATAATAAAGAAAACCAGTTCGGAGGAAATTAAATCTGCTGGTATGTTTTAAGTTCAATTAGATACAACTCAGGATGTAAGTGTGAAGGACCAATGTTCAATAATTATAAGACATGTAACAGATAAAGTTCATGAACGATTGATATGCGTTGCAAACTGTACATCTTCTACTGGAAAACGTATGTTTGAATTATTTCAAGAGAAACTCATTCAATGCAACATAAATATTGAATATTGTGTCGGTAATGCTACAGATGGGGCAGCCAGTATGCAAGGACAGTACAATGGGTTTACTAAATGGCTGAGTGACGTTGCACCTCATCAAATTCATGTCTGGTGCTACCCACATGTATTGAATCTTGTTCTAAGTGATACCACTCAAACCACGACCTCTTCAATTAGCCTATTTCAATTTCTTAACGCATGTGCGGTGTTCTTTAGAGAATCGTATACAAGAATGGATCACCAACAGAAATCTAGACACCAAAGATTAAATATTATTGGTGAAACGCTATGGTGGGCCAAAGAAAGTGCGTTAAAAATATTTGGAAATTTTGATGATCCAAACCAGGCTTGCGGAGCCGGAGCCGCTACTTTTTGCTGGAGCCGGAGCCGAAAAAATCTGGCGGCTCCACGGCTCCCAAATGCTTTTTTTTTTAAAGCAGAATTTTTTTTTCAGCTTTAAAATTCCAAATGTGTTTGATTGTTTGCCTCCTACAATTTGAAATGTTGTCATTTTTACGAACGCCACAACAGTAACAGCGTGATAGCGTGTACGCACATCACCTCAAGAAATCTTTAATGGGGACTCGTTTTGTGTTCGTTTTAAATCTTGATTACCCGCCGAAATGTTTTTAATGGCATGTTATTTTGTTATATATAAAGTTAAAACAGTTTTATTTCATAGAATAATTGTATCAATCATTAAAAAAAATTTTACTACGACGACAAATAGAACGCGTCATTTCGTATATTATTTGACCGCAAATTTGTAATAGACTAAAAACAAAATGGTCGCTTTCTGTATTTAACAATTTTATTATAAACAGAATATCTGAAATAAAGTAGATAAATTTATAAGGTTGTGGCTATACGGACCCGGGTCCCAATAAAATCCGATTGTTATTCGGACCCGTGGGAAATATGCACTAAGCTTAGCTATATTTAAATTTATTAGACGGAACCCGAAAAAATAATAATACAGAGTCCGCTTAGTGGAACCCTAGACACTGAGTAACGATTAAATCATACAATTCAAACAATTATTAAAAAAAAACAATAATAAAGTTTATGTATAGCTAAGCTAAGTGCATATTTGCCACGGGTCCGAATAACAATCAGACTTTATTGGGACCGGTCCGAATAAAAATCGGAGTTTATTGATACCCGGGTCCGAATAGTCACTTCGAATTTATAAATAATAAATATAAATACTGAAGTCTTTAAAATATTTTAAATAATGTATCATTTTACTATTGGCTAATTTGATCATCGAAATAACTTTTTATTACTTATGAAAATGGCGACTAGTGAAACCTCGGTCGAAATTAATGATATGATTCTGGATGCACTGAAATGGTTTGTTTTTAGTAAAACCGACATGCGTATATTTTTCAAGTTCCTGACTATGGGGGTGAACGCGGCAAAATTTGCATAACTTTTTATCAGCGGCATGTTTGCGTGGCGCAATTACAAACATTTTTGTCTCGTGTGATACGATATTAATTGGGAGCCGGAGCCGTGCCGAAGCCGTGCCGGAGCCGGAGCCGTCAAATTTATGGGAGCCGGAGCCGGAAAAAAATTTGGCGGCTCCGCAAGCCTGATCCAAACTCATCACTGTTCATTGAATTGATTTATACGTTACAAGAACTAGCACAATCGGACGCATTCAATGCAAAAATTACACAAACTTTACTAGATAAGTTTATCAAGTTTGAAACGGTTGTCACTGCAAAACTATATTTAAGAATATTCCAGCACACAGGATCGCTTTCTAATTATTTACAAACCACCGGAATGGATGCACTTTTAAGTTGTTAGAAAATATTTCAAGAGATTTCGACAGTCCCAAACGATTTGTGTCCTGGGCTAATAACAAGTTGGAAGAAGAAAATGTTAAAATTACCATTGAGGAAAATTTTATAGAGAAACGTTTACACAAGCTAAAAGCGATGTCTGATGAGAGAAGAGCACACGAGGTAGTTGGAAATAATGCAGCGGACAGATATCGCATTGAAGTGCATAACTGCATCATGGACAAAATTGTAAAAACTATTGAAAAGCGATTTGAAAGTCACGATTCCTTATACGCAGATATTGCCTGTCTTGATCCACAGAACTTTGAGGATATTAAACAACAAGGTTTGGCTACATCAGCGATGCAGCGCCTTAGCAGTATCCTCGTTAAATTTGATGAAAGCGCCACAGCGACTAATCTCAGAGAAGAGCTAACTGACTTTGCGTAGAAATGGGACAAATTTAAAAATTCTGTCCCCAACGAATACCTTCTCCAAATGTTCGATGATTCAGTAGAGGACAGCGTCAGTGAAGATTCGCCACATGAACTCTGGGACGACCAAGTTGTGGATAATAGTGAGGAATTTCAAAAATGCAAATTTTGCAAAAATTGTCCTGTTTGCTGCATTTCTGTACTACATAAATACAGTTCCTATGGGCTAACATACAAGCATCTCTTTAGTGCATATAAACTTTTATTGACTCTGTCTTCTACCCAAGTAGCTTGTGAGAGATCTTTCTCTAAACTGAAATACATTTAGAATCGCTTGCGAAGCTCATTGTCTTCTACACCTTGAAGCTTTTATGCTTATGTCAACAGAAACCGATGTTTTAAGTAAACTGAATAATGACACAATTATTGATCATGTAGCCGAAATGGCACCCAGCTTGAAGAAGTTGCTTATACTATAAACACCATCACAGAGAGTCCGAATAAATTGATTTATAACTTGAATTGACGCATTCTTGATATTTTATATACAATTATAAATTATATATGTGATTTATCGTTTTTTTTGTTATTGTATATTGTAATTTGTAAAGTGACCCATGACTTTGGAGGCCTCGGCCCTCAGGTTTGGATGGAAAAAATGCACAAGGAAAATAAAATTCATGAAGATAGGGCCGCTTTTTGTTTTTTTTCCCGGGCCGCTTGAACTCCCCAGTCCACCTCTGAAGTCAGGTACCCATTTTAAGCTGGGTGGACTTGGGGGACTTTCACCAGGACCAGAAAAAGTCCCAAGGTTCTCACTGAGATTCGAACCCGGGACTCTCGGGTCGACAGTCAAGCGCTCTACACCACTCGACCACCCGTCCCTTTGAAAAGAATAAGGGTCCTCACACTGTGTTCTCTCCAAGTTCTTCTGCTCTCAGCACAGATGAATATTAAAAACTGACACTTCCTAAAAAATCAGCTTTCGCGGGACACATATCATTTGCCGCTTCCATCATACACTTTTTAAAATCAGTAAACTGTTTCCCTCGCTCTACCATCTATATGCGCTATTTTGTAACTTGTAGCTTTCTCGTATTAAGCTTCTAAATCTCGTTTCGTATTTTCTCAAAGTCTAATTATTCAGATAATTTTGAATATGTCGAGAGATGTTTAGTTTCGTATTGACACAGAAGCGGCAGAACTCTCGCGGCACAGCGACTAACTTTCTGGCTGAAATACTCTACACGCAAATTCTTCAACGAAAACGCTACGCCCGGTGTCCCATTATTCTTTTCGTAGTACCCCATAAGTCTACCTTTTTACAACACATTCATATTAATTCTTCTTTCTCTCTCATAAACTTACACAGTTTTTAAAGGGTTAAAGTCACTGGCCTGGTATCAGTGATTTATTAATGTTAATTGTCCCGACTAACACTTTCCTGGGCAATTTATGTGGGAACATCTAGTCGTGACGATGAGACCATAGTTTATACTCTCTCTCTGAACTGTCTCAGTGATAACTGCGGGCTGAAACTTATACTCTTTGAGCCCGTGAGATCAAACTCGCTGTGTCCCTCAACATCTTGGAGCTGCCCCAAAGGCCAATGGCAAGCAAGCTACCCTCCTGGCCCACCATGTGGTCCGCCAGCCCGGGGCACTCGGATATCACATGATCAATACCAATACCAATACTTCATGAAAATAGTATCGCCAATACCAATACAAATACTCCAGTAAAAATGTATTGCCAAAATCGATACCAATACAATACCGATACTTTTGAGAACAACAAAATATTTTTATTTAAAATATAACAAGTGCAAGTTTTTCAAGTTTAAAAAAATGTAAAAAAACAATAAATACAATGTCAAAGCACAATTTTAATGCTAATCACTTCATCACTTGACGGATGAGTGGTGTAGATACTCGACTGTCGACCTAAGAGTCATGGGATCAATCCTCGGTGAAAACAATGGGTAATTTTCCATAAGTCCACCCAGTTTTAAATGGGTACCTGACTTTAAGCTGGGGAAGTAAAGGCGGCTGGGCGTTGTACTAACCACACAATCCCGTCATATGCCGAGGTTATATAAACAGATGAATCCCCGATGGCCCGTTAGGGTTAAGGGAACTTTTCTTTACTATTAAAAATTTCACCACTTGGCAGCACGTGACCATCATTTCAAAACGATCTTTGCATAAATACACGCCCATCCAATGAAAACAGGCGCTCAACTCATTACTAGCCAATCAACTCAGCAATATAGTTTCTTAATGTTTGGGTAGGTTGGATTGGGTGCTAATGACAGCATTTCTGATGAGTTATCTTCAAGATATGTCTACTTCAGCAGGAACGTTACTATTAAGCCGGTTCTGCCGCCGTGCAGTAAAACTGCACTGCTGACTGTATTGAAGCTGCACCATCCTGCCGAGAAAGTTGAGTGGAAACTGAACTAAGTGCAATGCAAGCACGCTTTAAGGTTTGTTCAACTTCAGCCTTGTTATCCAAGTTGTCTTGTTGGGGAGGTGGGTGGTATTAATAGTGGTAGGGTTTATGGTTATGATTACAAGTAGTGATTGAATTTATGAAGATTACTTTTAAAACAATGTATTCAAATCGCTATTGTTATTCTGCAATTAGCTAATAGTGGCAACAGAAAAGTATTGGTATCGAGTATTGAAATTTTTTCGATTAAAATGTATCGGCGATACACAAATCAATACTTGATACAAAAAGTATCGGCAATACATCAACCAATACTGAAAAAGTATCGCCGATACTGTATTATAGAGAAACGTTTACACAAACCAAAAGCGATGTCTGATGAGAGAAGAGCACACGAGGTAGTTGGAAATAATGCAGCAGACAGATATCGCATTGAAGTTCATAACTGCATCATGGACAAAATTGTAAAAACTATTGAAAAGCGATTTGAAAGTCACGATTCCTTATACGCAGATATTGCCTGTCTTGATCCACAGAACTTTGAGGATATTAAACAACAAGGTTTGGCTACATCAGCGATGCAGCGCCTTAGCAGTATCCTCGTTAAATTTGATACTAACAACCCTGTAAAAGGGTATACAAAGCGACATCCATTACCAGCTTTTAATTAACATCTCAGAAAGTAGTTCTAACTCATTACATTCTGCAATGTCTTGTGCAAAACTTATCTCACCTATCTTTGACAGTGTACCTATTTTAGTCCCGGATTTGACCCGCGGGTCATAGTTTGGTTAACCCTGGTTAAAAGAATGTCAACTCAGCTAACGACGTCGTAGCTCTCAGTACGATGAGTGACCTCAAGAGTGAGATTTTAACAAAGGATTTTTTTTTATTTTATGAATGGTTTTAAGAACAGCAATACAATTGAAAATGTTCACTATGAACGGGGGGGGGGGGGGGGCGCCCCCCAACCTTTCAATCTGAATATCTAGGTCATTGTGATACTGAACTGAAATTATAATGTGAAACATTAACACGGAGACCTGATAGAGACATGTAGTTCAATGGGCGTAACACGGTTAAAACCAGAGGCGTACATAGGGTGGGGGGAGGGGGGGGTCCAAATTTGAAAGTCCCCCCGGGCCCCATCATGACGGGGGGGGGGCAAAAATTATTTTTTTTACATTAAATATTAAGTACATTATCTCATGTCTTGGTGTCGAATGTCAAAATGCAGGTGCACCCAAAGAGGCCAAGCCTCCTCCCCCGGGCCCCCAAACCCCTAGGTTCGGCAATAGTAAAAACGAGAAGTATTGGGGCGGTTTCCCCTTTGTGTCCTGCGATGTTCATTGCAAGAATGAAATGCTTATCTGTTGTTATTATAAACAGACCCGTTCTTCGAATCATTGGGGGGGGGGGGAGGGAGGTTCTAAGCAGTGATGTATTGGTCAAATAAGAAGTAAGGGAACGCATAGTGGGAGCTAGAAAAAATAGTTGGGAGTTATCGGGACATGAAAAAGTTCTGGAGGAACGCATTCCGGTTCTAAAAAATAAAGGTAAGGGAACGTCGTTCCACCGCGTTCCCCTTCCAATACACCACTGGCTCTAAGCACATACTTGCAGAGATTATTTGAGATACATGGTACTGGGCTGGCCGCCATAGAAATCACCCCCTCCCCCCGGGAACGTTGGCCGGTCCGCGGTGCGAAAAAGGTTTGGGGGACCACTGTTATAAAACACTAATGGGACTATTTATATAATGGTGTCCATCTTTCATCACCCCAACCACCCCTTTCCTTATTTACAAATAAGTTTCGCTTATAATTAAATTATAAACTCTATATAATTCTTTTTCTCGCACAACCAGCATGCGTTTTTATTGGTTGGTTTGTTTATTGTGCACTCAATGTGCAGCTCATCACGTGGAACTAAACACGAGTTTCTAAAGACCATCTCGTATTTAGTCCCATCACATATGACACATACAACCCAGTACGTAAAGTGAAATGTCAGGAGATTCCCATACCGTCAGAGTGATGTCATCATTTAAAAAAAATATACACGCTTTTGTCCTTCCCCAGCCAATGAGCTTATTTATTTTTTTTTTGTATGTGTCAGTGATCATAGCCATGAGGGACATCTCATACTTTATATGGGAACTAGCTCTTTGTTCTATAGAGACAAAAAAAAAACCAAGAAAAAAAAAACATCCATCTATAATCTATTCGATTGGAATGTATAGTACCCTCGTTGATTTATTTATACATTTACTTCTGATTTTTTTCCCTTTCTATTAAACTTGTTAATTGCTGTCCCAGTTTTTTTTACAATTCCAATCTAAAATCTAATCCTAGTGCCCGTACATGAAATGGTCAGTAGGCCAGCGCTAAAAGGGAAGGCAATCCAAATAATTGTCCGAGGTCCTTAGGCCATGAGTCCGAGCAATATTTTCATTTTTTTTTTAAATTTATTAATTTCGAGAGCCATTTTTTGAGGGGGCCGATGGACCCACGTTGTCCGAGTTTATCGTGGGTGGGGAAATAGATTTTCTGACAGCGCCCCAGTGGCGTAGGAAGGGTTGTGCGGGCGTACAGGGCGCCAAACAAGTGGGGGCGCCGCCGAAAGGGCGCTGGTAAAATGTTTTTTTGCACTTTTCAGGTCGGGAGGAAGGCGCCAAAAATGTATCTCGCACAGGGCGCCACAATAGCTAGCTACGGCTCTGCAGAATCACTTTATTACGTATATGTTCTGTTGTAGAATTGTTCTGTTGTAGAAATGTTCTGTTGTAGAATTGTTATGTTGTAGGATTGTTCTGTTGTAGAATTGTTCTGTTGTAGAATTGTTCTGTTGTAGAAATGTTCTGTTGTAGAATTGTTCTGTTGTAGGATTGTTCTGTTGTAGAATTGTTCTGTTGTAAAAGTTATTACGACCCCAATTCAGTTTTAGTTTGGTAACAGTGCAGTCACAACAGTAGAGAATTCTGCATATATGTATACAAAATGATGAGTTGTAAGTAAAATACGGTTTAAATGATTAGGAAAGGATGTCACTTGGCGCCTCGATTTCCCGGGCAACGCCGAGGTAAGCAAGTGCACACGCACACACACACACACACACACACACACACACACACACATATATATATATATAGTGCTCGATTTAAGAAAAAAACATTGCCGGGTATGAAAAAAAATTTCTGCAGAGCCGGGGATAAATGTCTATGGTTTCATCACCACCAGGGATATATTAGCTAAAGCAGAGCCGGGGGTGACAGTTCTCAGTGGCTGGGATATCCCCAGCATCCCCGGCGGTAAATCGAGCCCTGTATATATATATATTATGTTTATTGTGGGCATTCACAGACGCAGATGTAACGACAAGCGCACAGGGAAACAACAACGGGGGCCCCGAAAGAATTACAACTTTACAGCCATATTTCTTCTGCGCCCCAGGACCTCGAGTGACCATAATCCGTATCTGGTGATTCATTTATAATCCCCCCGATCCCGATAAATCACTCTTCTTTTACGCCACGGAAGTATCGATATCTTATTTTGACATGCGTAATTCGTCTTTCAATTATTGCCCGATCATCGTAACATTTTTGCCGTGCCATCTCTTGTGGTCAACGTGTAAAATAAAAAAAAAAATCAATAAACAGATCATGAAATATTCATAAAACATGTCTAGAATTCATCGGGTTTCACTATAAAATTTTTCTCTGAAAATGAGTGAGTTGGTAATAAGTTTTCTCTCCCCCCCCCCCTTTATTTTTCAGCTGTTCCAGCTCTGCACAATATGGCGTCGATCGGGTTTATCCCACTTCCACTGAACCCACATCGATAAATTAAAGAGTTTCTTCCCTTGATTAGCCTGAGTAAATGATGTCATCGCCTTAGTGCAATGTTTCCCAAATGTGTGGTACGCTTTCCCCGGCGGCTATGCCAAGAGTTTGGCCGGGGGTACAAAGCTGCACAGGACTGAGAACACGCGTAACTAAAACGAAATCAATGAAATGAGGGAGACCATGACCGTAAAAAACAATACGCAAGTTTATTTATTTATTTATTTATTTTTAAACTAGGGGTACACAGTATAACCAAGGTAAATAAAGGAGGGGGGGGTATGCAGATGTCAACAGTTTGGGAAACACTGGCCTGGTGAAATCAATATGATCGGTAACTTATTGGACAATACGCCCATGGATTGAAGGAAATAATGGGCAACAGCTCATGATTGATCCAGCCCCTTTTCTCCCCATGATGAAAGGAGAGGGAGGGGGGGGAACATGTTTAGCAGGGCCGGTCTTAGATGGTGTGTGGCCAGATGGAGGAATCGTTTAATGACGTCACACATTTTGCAATGTTTCTTTTCATACTCAGAGAGTCCACTAAGAGTAGATTCCCCATTTTCTCCCCCCCCGTAATTGTAGCACAGCTTCATTAACTCAATCTGTATATATGCACTCGGTCCACAGGTAGTCGTTTAACACAGTGGGCCCCAGTTGGCCATTAAACACTGTGTGCATAAGTTAGCCACTAAACACTGTGGGCCCCAGTTAGCCATCAAACATATTAGGCCCCAGTTAGCCAATAAACATATTAGGCCTCATTTAGCCATAAAACATATTGGACATCAGTTAGCAATTAAACACATTGGGCCCCAGTTAGCCATTAAACACATTGGACCCCAGTTAGCCATTAAACACATTGGGCCCCAGTTAGCCATTAAACACAGTGGGCCCCAGTTAGCCATTAAACACAGTGAGCCCCAGTTAGCCATTAAACACATTGGGCCCCATTTAGCCATTAAACACATTGGGCCCCAGTTAGCCATTAAACACAGTGGGCCCCAGTTAGCCATTAAACACAGTGGGCCCCAGTTAGCCATTAAACACAGTGGGCCCCAGTTAACCATTAAACACAGTGGGCACCAGTTAGCCATTAAACTCTATGGGCCCCAGTTAGCCATTAAGCACATTGGGCCCCAGTTAGCCATTAAACACATATAAGGTGATGTACCGGAAATGGTATTAGATATGACATCATAAGTTTAGTTAAAGTGATCAAAACACAAAACAATGCATAACGTGCATCAAGTCCCGGACTAACGGCAGCACTAAACACTGCAGCACACATCTACAACAGTGGCTTTACTGATGTGAATCAACAACACTTTATTGTTGCACTTTATCATGAACAAAACGAAAAACAACAATAACAAACAAACCACTTCACATTTCTTCCTGGTAGGATCAACAGCCGGAAGTGATTGCTTTTAAACAAATAAAATAGCGATGGTATGTAAGTGATTTATTAATTTCTCTATCTACCGAGCTTCACGATATTTTTAAGTTAGTTTAAAAAAAAACGATTTAAAAAAAATTCCACCTCAAATTCTTGACTCAGTACCGAACCGAGGGATTTGGGGGCCCCGGGGGATTGGCCTCTTTGGGGGCCCTTGCATTTTCACATACGACATCATGACATGGGATAATGTGCTTAATATTTAATGTAAAAAAAAAATTTGGGGGCCCCCTCCGGCTGGGGTCCGGGGGGGGGAACTTTCGAATTGGGACACAATCCCCCTCCTCCTACCCTAGGTACGCCTCTGTCTTGACTGGCTATCAACATTAATTGACTCATGGCAACTCTCTAATGATAAAACCAAAAACTTTCAACAACACAGAGTAGAAAAGTTGTTCTTGTTTTTAATTGACCCAGGCCATTCTCTCTGATGAGTGTCTCCCCAACTTGAGAGAGACGTCACTAACTAGGTCGTATGATGGATGATGTCGGGAGAGTCCATTGAGTGAATCTTTGTCAATATCCACACTTGTGATCGATCAGAGAAAGTGTTCGCATAAGCCGAGGGGATATGGCGGCAGATGCGATATAAGCGGGTTTACACCAAATTCATAGCTCTCTCTCCCCCCCCCCCCCCCCCAAGTTGTGACCGCCGGGTCACAATGACCCACTTCCCTGCCCACCCTTCAATTATGGCCAGCCAGTTGTCTACGTGCGTGCGTGCGTTTGTTTTAACTGGGGGAGGAGAGGAGTGATAAATGTATTCACCGGCTTGGATTATTCTGCAAGTTACACAATTTTTTTTTTCAAATCTGTTTGACTTAATCTGTCAAGGAATAAAGCCGATGGTTTAATATGTTGACATTAAAACAAAAAAAGCATTGTAAACAAATACATGATAAATCAATGCACGCAGGGTTAATATATTTATTGGGAGAGAGCGGGCTAATTAAGATTGTAGGAAGCAGTAGCGGAGTAAAGCCAATGCCGTCAGGTGCCTCTGTATACAAGATTTTATTTTCAATACAGTTAAGTTTAAAAAAAAATCTCCAAGCAGCCCCGTAGGTTGGGGAGCGGGCCCTCCCTGCGTTTTGTCTGGCCCCCTCTGCTTATTTTTTCCTACTTAGTAAAATGTATTTCCTGGCCCACTGCTATTGACCTGGCCCCTGCTGTAGAATTTTCACGCTACGGGGCTGTCTCCAAGGGCGCTCCCCACCCTTCATCAGGTGCGGAGTCTGTGGCGCTGGTCCCAGTAGGGCAACGCTAAGACCACAAGTAGTGTGTGTGAACTCCCTGTAAGGATGACATGAAATCTCTTAGATCCTATAAGTGGTTTATATAGCCGATAGCGCAATGACCATGGAGGCACCACGGGAGATATAGCGGTGACTTGAGCCATATCCATTTGGTCCTCACTGGAGATCGAACCGGGTACCTTCAGGTCAACAGGTAGAAACCAGATACCGATGTACAATTCACTTTATTTGAATGAAGCCAAACAACTCAATGTTTTACTGATTATTACAACTCAATTATTTTATTTAGTTAAGTAAATAACACACCTAGTCGTGCAATTGTGTACAATTGTGTACAATGAAACTAGAATAATAAACCAGCGCAACATGTAGTAATGTGTTGAACAATTTATTGTGTACAATGAAACTAGAATAATAAACCAGCGCAACATGTAGTAATGTGTTGAACAATTTATTGTGTACAATGAAACTAGAATAATAAACCAGCGCAACATGCAGTAATGTGTTGAACAATTTATTGTGTACAATTCAATTTTTTTAAATATTCAAAACAAACCTCTAGAGTCTAGATGCTCGCTAGTATAACACACACACACTTATATAATGCGCATCCATACTTAAATACTAAACACAAATACACTGCTATCTTTATGTTAGAAGCCACCCACTCCTATACTAAACGAAACATGTCTATGTACACATACTAAACAAAACATGTCTATGTACACATACTAAACGAAACATGTCTATGTACACATACTAAACAAAACATGTCTATGTACACATACTAAACAAAACATGTCTATGTACACATACTAAACAAAACATGTCTATGTACACATACTAAACAAAACATGTCTATGTACACATACTAAACAAAACATGTCTATGTACACATACTAAACAAAGTATTTTATACCAACAAAGCGCACAAAAAAAAAAGAGTTGAAGGTTATCTCCCCCCCCCACACACACACAAAGATGTACACTTGATGTACGGTGTACACATGAACTTGAAAAAAAGTTTGTTCCAGACTAGACAGTGTTTTAGAGAAGACAATCTAGATTTGCATCGAAATAGGATTCCAGACACTGCCGGTGTGAGGGGGGGGTGGTGTGTGTGGGGTTGGGGGGGGGGGAGGAGGAGGGCGTGATGAGGTAGGACGGAGAGAAAGTTCTAGAAACATGGCAGATAAGAACAGAAAGACGTGTATATAAGATACCAGAGATGTATGCAGCATTCAAGATTTAAAAAAAAAAAAAAAACATTTCTAATAGAAAGTCAGCGAATTTTTTCCCCCTTGAATGCATAAAGCCAGGAGTAGGGCATTTTTTTCATAATATTAACCGAGAATTTAATGAAGATAGTATTATTCTGGGGCCACCATGACTCATTGTGTTGGGCTAAAATGGATTAACTGTCTGTTTTCAGAGAGTGTTCATTAAATAAATTATTTTAATATTTTTGTACCAAAAATCGTGAATCCCTCCCCCCCCCCACGGCCCCTGTCGTATACCATGTGTGGACGGATGGTCGGGCAATGTAGAGCGCTCGACTACTGACTTGAGAGTTCTGGGTTGATCCTTGGTGAGAACCAAGGGAATGTTCCCCAAGTCCAGCCAGCTTTAAATGAGTACCTGATATTAGAAGGGGAAGTAAAGGTGGCTGGGCGTTGCGCTAGCCACACAAGAGTCACAACCCCTGCATATGTTGTGGTTACAGAAAAAGATGAGTTCTAACCTGCCTCGATGGCCCATTGGGGCTAAGGGAACTTTACTTTTTATTTGTAGTACATGACAGATGAGAACACGATGAACTGTTAGAGACAGAGCCGATTTAGATGCAATATGTCAGAGCTGAAAAAAAAAAGATTCTAATATAATGTTCTATATAGATGTAGCCACGTTGCATGTAGTTTGAAAGTTAACGTAGTCAAAATTTGTGTATGGAGCTGGTAAAGTTCTGGGCAGTTTAAAGAATGTTCTACATTCCGCCCAGCAGTTACAGCAGTGACAGATGTTCTTTCAACTGTTTCAGCAGTTCTTGAGACTCCACGTGACCAGGGAATGCATCCACAGCTCTTCTGGCTGACTGGTAGCTACTCTGGAAGTCCCCGAGCTGGAAGGGAGGAAACAAACAGAAGAAAAATAAATAATTGAAGAAAATATTGATCAAAGGTTTATGTATGTATGTATAGGCTATATAATCGTTCAGTGCCACACGCGTCTCTTTGTTGATTCACTGCGGCTCTCGTTGACTTTTTGTTATTATGGCACATACGATACCAATGAATACCGTGGCATAAACCATACCGGTGAATATCATAGCACATACGATACCAATGAATATAATGGCACATACGATACCAATAAATATAATGGCACATACGATCAATGTTCCCTCTAAGCTGAGCGCGTGAGCGATCGCTCACACGAATTCAGAGCGTCGCTCATACTACACGTACGATCGCTCACTCCGACGGACGACATCGCTTAAATCGCTCACAAATTTTGGCCTCAAACAAAATGTCGCTCAGAGACAAAATGTTTTGCTCACTTCATACCACACCTTAGAGGGAATATTGCATACGATACCAATGAATATAATGGCACATACGATACCAATAGATATCATGGCACACACGATACCAATGAATATCATGGCACATACGATACCAATGAATATCATGGCACATGCGATACCAATGAATATCACGGCACATGCGATACCAATGAATATCACGGCACATGCGATACCAATGAATATCAGGGCACATGCGATACCAATGAATATCATGGCACATGCGATACCAATGAATATCATGGCATATACGATACCAATGAATATCATGGCACATTCGATACCAATTAATATCATGGCACACACGATACCACTAAGTGCAAATACCATCCCTGTCTCCCCTGGTGCCGATATGGCCATTACAATCCAGTTTGTGGGGCCAATGAAAGAAGGGCACAACAAAACTTTAAAAAAAAAATAGCGCTTTTGGTAGCAAGCCCCTAAGGGCTCACCGGGGCAGATGAAGTGTAAAATTCATCTGTTTCTATAACCTCGGAATATAAATGGATTGTGTGGTCAGCACAACGCCCAGCCGCCTTTACTTCCCCAACTTAAAGTCAGGCACCCATTTAAAGCTGGGTGGACTTGTGGACTTTCACCAAGACCAGAAAAAATCCCAAGATTCTCGCTGAGGTTCGAACCCGGGACCCATTCGTTTGAGCGCTCTACACCACGCCCCCCCTCCCCAACGGCCCTCCTCGAATTATGCCGAACCATAAATCAAATACTTTAATTTCTTTGAAAGGAGTTGAGTGTTATTTTGGATATTGAGTTGTGCGCTGTCATGAATTGTTTCATAAAATATTTTATGCTAAACGCAGAATGGGCACATTATAGGCACAATTCATCCACGTTATCGGCACAACTCATCCGCACTGTCGGCAAAAAAAAATCATCATAGTTTAAATTTGATTTCCGTACTTCCAACAGTTTGACGCGCATCACGGTCAGACGTATTTCAAGTAGATAGTAAATCACTGTGCGAGAGACGTGTTACTACAGTCTAACATGTAACGGAAGTGGTGGATAATAAAACACAAGGGGCTGCAATACATGTGTCGATGTGACCTTGAAGACAAATGTTCTTCTCAAAATTTCGCCGAGAGTAAATTGAGCTGCACAAAAAGCCAACGAGACGGTTACAAATCATGCAAATGTTGGTGAGCGGGGTGTGTGTGTTTGTGTGTGTGTGTGTGTGTGGCTATAATGCTGTTCAAACGGCCATGCCCACGATACCAAGGATAGGAACATGGAGCAGGACAGGGGCAACAATGGGTCACATATCGCCCATGCGTGTTAAGTAAGCGGAAATAGAAAGACGTCCCGGAATGTGGCTGAACCGCCTTAAGTCAAGGCAGTAAAGACAAGCCGGACGGGTGTGTTTTGTCTCCCACCACCACCAACCCGTCCCCCGAGTGAGGTGTACGTCGTCCGATACAAAGATCAATGGACTTCAGGTGCGTATAATGGGCACATTCGCTGACGATGGCGGCGTTAAGAAGTGTTAAGGGCAACTGCTAGACTATTTGAATAACTCTATATACCACAGGTGCTGCCAGATTTTTTTGACGAAAAACGACAAAAACTAAATAAAAAAAACAACAACTGCCAGATTAGTAAATGTGAAAAGAAATTTCAAAATGATTTCTAATTCTATACCGTATGCGTCATTTATTTTATTGCTTTTTTCAGTAATATACTAATATACAAAAGTCTACGGGAAAAAAATGTGCCGGAACGCCGTTTCGGTGTGTTCCGCCAGAAATATATTAATATAAATATATAACGATGAAGCCGCCAAAGAAACCTAGAAATGAGCTAAAACCCCCGCCGATGCCCAAACAAACTTCACCTAAACTGTCGGGAAACCCGCCTAATCTGGCAACCATGCTAATCATACGGTTTTGGTGTGAAAAAAAAAATGAATGTCCCAGAATCACAGGCGAAGAAAGGTAGAGATTGGATGAATAGAATCACGTGAACAATAGTGGAATACCCTTTGCACTGCACGATATATAAAAAAAAAAAGAAATCTACGCCAAAAGATTTTATTCTTTTTTTTTTAACTAAGGGAATTTAAAAGAGAGAGGGAGAGAGAGAGAGAGAGAGAGAGACCGACAGAGGTGCACTTCCTGTGAAGAGAGTGGAGAGAACAGCTTGAACACATACACACGCAAAACACTTAACTTTATATTCACTTATTTATATTAGTCATTTTTTTTTTCTTCAATCTGAAGAACTAGTTATACTGCCCGTCTCAATGAAAAGAGAATCGTCAATGCACTGAATGCATTCCTTTCACCTTGGAAACTATATTTAGAACTTTGCCTCGAAGTTGAATATTAATTAAAAAACAACAAAAAAAAAACACACACACACACACACACACAAACAACGAGTAGCGGTGACACCCTGTTATGAATGAAGACGTTAGCGATGTGTTGAGTTGAGATGTAAACAAGGTGGAAGGCAATCGCGCGGCATGAAATAAAGGGCCGCATGCGGACGTTTATTAAAATGATTGCGGAAGCTTACTCGATGATGGTGTTGTTGTGAGGCCTATAAACCGAGCCGAGCGTCAATTATTTTTTGTGGATACGAATACGCCAAGAGTCACCCACTGTGGCAACTTATTGTTTTCAAGCCTCCCTCCCCTCAGCACAAGTAAGGCGCCCGGGCGGGGGGGGGGAGCATCGCATCTAGCTGGACCGCTTTACCGAAGATATAAATAGCTAAAAGTAAAGTTCCCTTAACCATTAAGGGCCATCAGGGCAGATGAAGTGTAGAATTCATCTGTTTCTATAACCTCGGCATGTGATAGGATTGTGTGGTTAAGCACAACGCCCAGCCGCCTTTACTTTCCCAACATAAAGTCAGGTACGCATTTTAAAGCTGGGTGGACTTGTGGGACGACTTTGCACCAAATTTCACCTGGAAAGGTTGCATGGGAATCACCGAGGATCGAACCCAGGACTCTCAGGTCGACAGTCGAGTATCTGCACCACTCGGCCATCCGTCCCACATAAATAGCTATAAGTAACGTCCCAATTTTTCGCATTTCGGTATTAGTGCTGCGTGTGGACAGCATTACGATTTTTACTATTCCAGCAAAACAGATGCGGATTAAGGAGGGCTGAGTCTCCGGGAGCAGAAGAAAACTGTAGGGCCCTTTACACACACACAAAAAAAAAAAGGCGTGGTGAAAATGATACACAAAATGGTGTGTTTAGAGGTACCCTTCCAAAGTTGGGGCTCTTGGCGCGCGCCCGGTGCACACACCTTTAAATCCGCCTCTGCCAACAAATGATACAGCAGCAGCAGCACTCCCCGCTAAAAAAAAAAGAAACAAACAGAAATTTGAAGATGAAAGCCAACAGCTCAATCGTCAGTGTCGGTGTTCACAATTTGAAATGGTTGTTAGCTCGCAAAATGTGTCTTTCATTGAGTTTTTCGTTTATTTTTTTTTTGGTCTCCTATGCGGTTAAAGGTCAGAGGGCGTTTCAGGTGATCCCACCTAAAACAAATTCTGGTCGCCCTATCGAACGCCCCCGTCAGAGCCACAACCAGAAAATCGGGGGGGGGGGGGGGGCAAAGGGTAGCCTTAACAAGATGGGGTACCATCTCCCGCACACCTCCATAAAAAAAAAAGGAATCCAGCTTAAATGCAGCAAAATAGAAAAAAAAAGTTTTTCACCCGTTTGAGTCATGGTCTAATGACAGCAACTGTATCACCAGACTCTACTTTAATGTACCGAGATTTAGTTGCAACCACCGCAGTCGAGAATTGTACAGAGCATACGTGGGTTTTATGTAGGAGTGGGGGGAGGGCAAACGCACCGATCAGCGGGGCGGGCCTTCGTCTAAATATTTTATACATGGGGGGGGGGAGGCCTCGGTATCATGCCAGGGTGGGGCCTCGTCAGGTACGGTAATCTTCACAACAAACAAACAAAAAAAAAACTATGACTATAACAATCGGTGGACATTTGGGACAGGTGGCTGAACGATATGTCTGTGGAGTCCCTGTAAGGATGAGATGAAATACTCCTAGATCCTATAAACCACTCAAGGGACCTTTTTTTTTTAAAATTGTGCCCTTTATTTCATCTCCACCAGAGCCGATGGTGCGATGGCCATGGAGAGGCGCCACGGGAAATAAAGCGGGACGTTTAGCCATGACCTGAAATATCCATTGGTCCCAACCGAAGATCGAACCAGGTACCTCCAGGTCGACGTCCCCCCTTCCCGTGGGTAAATATGTAGATGTATGAACATGACCTATATTGTTATACCGCATGACCATCCGTCCCTTGCTGAGCGGCGGTAGAGCGGTCTACCGCCGGATCTGAGATCCTCGGTGAGAACCAAAAAAAAAGGGAATTTTGTCCAGGTCCTGCTGGTGAAAGTTGTTTAATGTCCCACAAGTCCACCCAGCCTGACTTTAGTGGGGAAAGTAAAGGCGGCTGGGCTGTGCTGTTGTGCTACCCACACAATTCCTATACAATGCTGTAGTTAAAAGAAACAGGTGAATTCTACACTTTCACCTGCCACGTTGGGCCCCCTCTAGTGCAGTGGTTCTCAAAACTTTTTCACGACTGGACCCAAAAGGGCCCCAAAAAAATAATGTCCGCGGGTACCCCTCAAACGAGGGTTCGCGAATAAATAAATGTACTTATTTTCATAATGGGCTGTTCTTGCCTTTATGAGGGGGGGGGGACGGATGGGATGGTAAAACGCTGGACTGTCGACCTGAAGGTACCTGGTTCGATCTCCGGTGAGGACCAAGAAAAATTTTTCAGGTCTTGGCTCAAGTTCTCGATATATCTCCCGTGGTGCCTCCATGGCCATTGCACTATCGGCTATGGTGGGGGGGATGAAAGAAAGGGCACCATAAAAAACGTCCCATTTAGTGATTTATTGGATCTAAGAGATTTTTATCTCATCCTTACAGGTACTTCACACACACACACACACTATCTTTATGAGGCGATAATTGGGCGCGTGATTTTGGGGGGGATGAGTCACCGCATTCTTCAAACTCTTTGGTTGTTTTCAACGAAAAATTGAAAGTCGCTGCGTTAGCCCTGCATGACCTTTCCCGTGGGTACACCCCTTGGAGTATGCGTATCACCGTTTTGAGAACCGAGGCTTTAGGGCTTAAGGGGAAAAAATTTTTAATCGGTGGACAGCAATGTACAATGAAGTAGAAAACAGTACACTGTGAGTCACTTAATTTGTTCTTGTTTAGTTATGTAATGTTTTTTTTTCCCTTCTTCATTCCGTGTTTCTGTTCGGCCCGCGCTTTACATCCAGACGACGCATAAATCTCTTGGGTGTAAATAAAAGGGGTCGTTTGTCTGTGTCAAGCCGCACAGTGTTTTGTGTCATTAGACTGACACGTGACATTCATGTAACAGCCGGGGGGGGGGGGGTTTGGGACTTGTGGTGGGTGGGGTGGGATTCACTGTCAACGTTGTCAGCGATCGTGGCACACGACAGAGAAGCACCCACGGATTCAGAAGGGGGTTTTACATAATTTTAACACAAAATGCTTTCACTTTCCCTGCTTTCGGGTTTTATTTATATTTTCTCACTCGTCCCCCCCCCCCCTATATTTCAAGTTGTGCGCAACAAATGATGACGTCATTCTTGATGACTGGATACACGGTGCCAAAATCTCACTATGGCCTACATTTTTTTTATCCACTACAGCGTTGGATTTGAAATTCCACACAGCTGAAAAAAAAAACACTTGACTACGGAGTTGAGTGATGATGACATTTGAAACTTACACCGGTCAATTACTCAAGTGGGGTGTTTGTATGCGGAGAAAAAGTGTTTATGTGTGAGTGTGTGTGTTTTTGTGTGTGTAGAGCTGCTCTCGCGTCTTTCCGGGGGCCCTAGATAGAGATTCTGAGAGATATGAAGGGGCCCCCTAGATAAATGTACTAGTCGTGGGCGTGGCTCTCTTGGCATCAGATTAAAAAGGAACTAATTTGGAAAGGGTTCCTTCGCCGGTAAAGGGGAGGTGGGGGGCAGTTTCCTAGTTTCCCGATCCTATAGAACGGCTTTGGTGTGTGTAAGTGTAAATGTGTGTGTAGGTGTAAGTGCGTGTGGGTGTGTATGTAAGTTGTGCAGTGGCGCAACTGGGGGGCATTGGGGGCATTTGCCCCCCCCCCACCCCGAAATAAAAAAAAATTAAAAGATTGGACCAAAATTTGTTTAAAATAAAATACAAATATATAAATAATGTGATTTTTTAATGCAAGTGATTTTTTTGCCCCCCCCCCCCCCAAGTTTGGTCTAGTTGCGCCTCTGGGTGTGTGTGTAAGTGTAAGTGTTTGTGTGAAAGTGTAAATGTGTGTGTGAGTGTGTTAAAGTGTAAATGTGTGTGTGAAAGTGTAAATGTGTGTGTGAGTGTGTTAAAGTTTAAATGCGTGTGTGAAAGTGTAAATGTGTGTATGTGTGTGTTAAAGTGTAAATATGTGTGTGAAAGTGTAAATGTGTGTGCTTGTGTGTGTTAAAATTTAAATGCGTGTGTTTATGAATTATAATGGTGATACACGATGTTTAGTTTCATAGCACGGGTCCGTATCTACACATTTATTGTTGTGTGTCGTATCTCGAGACAGCAGTCAAAAGGCTGTAGGAGTCTTGGTACGTCATACAACCTTCACCTACGACTCTCTATCCCACATTGGACTCTCGCAAAGAAGGTGCAATGCGTATTAAAGTAAGTGGGAGAAAGGGGGGATATCATAGTAGGTAACAGTAATCTGACTTTAAAATACATGTGTGTGTGTGTGTGTGTGTGTGACGACCAGAGGAGGCACCCCACACCTCAGTCGATGGAGATCGTCAGGGGTCCGAGATTTATTGGCGGCAGGCCAGACTTACCGCCAATGAAAGCCTCTAAAGGTATAGTAGTTAAAATAAACACATGACAACGAACCCATAATCACTCAATGGGCAAACGGACAGGTTTTTTTTCTTTTGCAATGCTATCAAAAAAACCATGCAAAATCCAAAACGCACCGCACCGGTGTGAAGATGTACCTACTCAAGGCGTAGGTTGAAACAGACGCGGATGTACCACAGTGAGTTATTATGATGGAAGTACTTGATGGACCAGTGTGTGTGTGTGTGTGTGTGTGTGAGCGAGGCGCTACCCCCGTGTCTGTACAGTAGATAACTCACAGCCTGTTGATAAAAAAATAAAGTACTCAGCGGCTCAAGGTTTTCAATATATATATATATATATATATATATATATATATATATATATATATATATATATATATATATATAGCGATTAAAATAAAAAAAAAGTCAAATGACGTGAAGTGAATAGATATGTAGGGCAGTGATGCGTGTGATAGATGTAATGTTAACTGGCTTAATACGTGGCACACACACACACACACACACACACACACAAACACAACGAAGTACGTTGCTATGAAGGAAATAATGTTGGGATGTGTAAGGCAGCCGATATGGGTATTAGAAAAAAAAAACCTAATCAAGAAATTTTACTTTTTTAGCGTCTCTCTCTATAAAAATATAGATACATAAATGTACACATACAAATATATATATATATATATATATATATATATATATATTATATATATATATATATATATATATATATATATAAAAGAAAATGTTTTCTATGTTTGTTTTTTTCTTTCAAATATGGGATTTTGATTGTTTGCTATATTTACATATCTAGATTTTTTCCCCCATCAAGTTCTGGATAATTATTTGGTAAAAGAGTTGGCAGTGGTGGCTGGGCTGTATTCTGTGCGATCATATAGTTGGGATGTCTCACGGTAGGATATTGTAATAAACGTTAATGACACCAATTACGCAGCTATATTCTGGCACTACAGCTATATTATGACACTACATCTAAATTCTGACACTACAGCTATATTCTGGCACTACAGCTATATTATGACACTACATCTATATTCTGGCACTACAGCTATATTATGACACTACATCTATATTCTGGCACTACAGCTATATTCTGGCACTACAGCTATATTATTACACTACAGTTATATTCTGGCACTACAGCTATATTCTGACACTACAGCTATATTCTGACACTACATCTATATTCTGGCACTACAGCTATATTCTGACACTACATCTATATTCTGACACTACATCTATATTCTGGCACTACAGCTATATTCTGACACTACAGGTATATTCTGGCGCTACAGCTATATTCTGACACTACATCTATATTTTGACACTACATCTGTATTCTGGCACAATAGCTATATTCTGACACTACAGCTATATTCTGGCACTACAGCTATATTCTGACACAACATCTATATTCTGGCACTACAGCTATATTCTGACACTACAGCTATATTCTGGCACTACAGCTATATTCTGATACTACAGCTATATTTACATCCAATATCTAAATTCTATATGTTGTTTGTTTTTAAATAGACCTCGGTCAATCCCCACTTTTGTATCTGCCTGTACTAGACCTCGGCCAATCCCCACTTTTGTATCTGCCTGCACTAGACCTCGGCCTATCCCCACTTTTGTATCTGCCTGTACTAGACCTCGGCCTATCCCCACTTTTGTATCTGCCTGTACTAGACCTCGGCCTATCCCCACTTTTGAATCTGCTTGTACTAGACCTCGCTCAATCCCCACTTTTGTATCTGCTTGTACTAGACCTCGCTCAATCCCCACTTTTGTATCTGCCTTACTAGACCTCGGTCAATCCCCACTTTTGTATCTGCTTGTACTAGACCTCGGTCCATACCCACTTTTGTATCTGCTTGTACTAGACCTCGGTCAATCCCCACTTTTGTATCTGCCTGTACTGACGACATATCCGGGAGATGGTTTCTAGGAATGCCAGGATATGACACCTTGGGTATTGCCGCATTAGCATCTTCGTGTGTCAAGTATCAGTTGTATTTTTTTTTAGAGTGCATTTGATACATATACAGCCGGCACTTGTTCCTGACCCTACCGCGAGATGTGAATTTATTTTTGCGAAGCAGGATTCTTTATGTATAAATAAAAATATGTTCGCAATTAAACCATAGAAAACTTGTGAACGGCGTTCTAAATACGGAGATCATCTAGACATGAAATATCATTCTTTAGTTACTATTAGAATGGTATTGTCCACTATATTGGACAAAATATGAGAACATTAAGACATATTATTAAATCTTTTGAAATTATATCTTTTGTTGCACATTCAATTACATGAAAGGCTATATCTGAATTAATATCATACTAGCTGTACCCTGCAAAACCTTTGTATAGAGTTATATTCCCTTAGGTTTGATCAGTAGGGTAGGTCGGCTAGCGCTATGGGTTCTGCGTTAAGAACAGCATTCCAGTTTAAAATCGTCAACAGCATTCCAGTTTAAAATCGTCAAAGGTAAACAATAGTAATAAAATCATGAAAAAATCGGATCTGTCCGAAACCAAAAATAACCTAGCGTACGATCAAACCTAAGGGAATATAACTATGCGAAGATTTTGCATGGTAAGTGGCTGCCTATCCAAAAGAGCGGCCCTGTTGGATGTATGTCTATGCCAGAGGTTTTCAACCTTTTTTATGCTGCGGACCCCACAGACATTCCAAGATCGGGTGGCGGACCCCCATAACCTCAGATTGGGCCAGGATATGTCTTAAGTTGACGGATGCAATCTACTTAAATTATGCTAAACGGTAGGCCTAGCATAAGTTACGCGCACAACATATTAAAGTTATTTCACATACCGAAATAGCTATCTATCCAAAAAATGAAACAATCACCGAGTATTTATTCTACTGGTATGTCTGTTACAGAGGTATCTCTTCAGTGGTAAGGCTGTGCTTGTTTTGCACTATAGACTTTGTCCAAACATGGTGGTATGCGAGATAAATAAATGAGTATTTCATGTTCAATGTCCAGTCTGGACCTGTACTTGGTAACAGTAACAGCAGAGAATGCAGTTTCGCACAAGTACGTTGTAGAAAATGATCGCTTTGTCTGACAGCAGCGAGTGTTCCTGGAAACCTGCCAGCCAGAACGATAACAGTGGCAGTCTGCTGAACTGCATGTGCAGTGTCCTGTCAGATGACGATTCGACCAATTGTTCGTGTTCGCGACCAGTTAAAACGGTTAGCCCGAATTCGAAGGGATTTCGAATTTAATCAAATGTGCTGATATCGTCATCGCCGAAATACTGATGAAAGTAATACGATAGCTGCTGTAAGTGGTTCAAAATTGTGCCTGCAATGACGCCTGTCGAAATATTGTTCACTCCATATGCGAAGTTTCTTTTGAAAGGTATCGACTGTGTTTTCAGATCTTTGCAATAACAGATTTTAACCGTTCAAAATGTTAAAAATGTCTGCAAGATAAGCTAGTATTGCAACCCATGTCTCGTCTGTAAAGAAGTGTTCCATGGATTCGTTTTTCTGGTTTAGAAAAATGAGCAGCTCGTCTCGTAAATCATAAACACGCTGAACAACGCAACCGTGTGATAGCCACGGGACATCCGTGTGAAGCGATAAATGCTTGTGTTCGGCATCCATTTCGCGGCACATGTTTGATGAAGGTAACAGTTTTAATACATGTGGAAAACGTGTCAGCAAGATCTTCATCCATGTTCTTTGCTGCCAAGGCCTCGCGGTGAATCACGCAGTGGGTTGATACTATATGAGGCGCTGCTTGTTTTACTCGAGTGACTAAACCAGACTTATGACCAGTCATCGCAGCAGCGTCGTCCGTGTACATGTCAACACATTGTGTCCAGGCCGGTCCTGAAAAAATGAATCAAGTAAATGGAAAAGTTCTTCATCTGTTGTGCACCCCGGCAGCTACTTGCAGAACAAAAAGCCTTCCACGAATTCACCTTCCCAGCAGTGTCGAACGTAAACCAACAATTGGGCTGCATTCGCAATGGATGAATTTTCGTGCAGATGAATTGCAAATCTGATATGCTAAGGGCGTGCAATCAGTTGGCAGCGAACATCATCAGACATGTCGGCAATTCGTCTGCTTACTATGTTATCAGACAGTGGAATGGCTTTCAGTTTTGACTGTATTCCTTTCCTATAACGACTCAAAAACTCACTGCACCAGTACATGTAGTATGCAGTAGTTCAAACTTCAGACGAAAATATAAGGAAAAACCAGCGAAGTTTTCAATTCTGCATTGTTTTTTGTGCCTGAAACATTGGCATAGCTAGTATTTTTTGTTTAGCTAAAAGCTAACCAAGCAATACTTTTTACAAGAAAAATCACTACTTTCCTTGACTTGCCCACGGACCCCTTTGAAGCTCCTCACGGACCCCCAGGTTGAAAACCTCTGGTCTATGCAACCACATTTACATGTGAACAGCAATCGCCCTTGATGAAGTCGTATATTTAGCAGTATTTCTGTGCAAAGACGAGGTCAAAACAAGTACGGATAGACAGACACATCTATCCACCAACTTCTCCCCACCCCACTCACGGCTCAATGTAAAGGGATGGGGCGACAGTATGCCATGTGGGATCATGGACAAAGCCAGGACACAAATCAAAAGCTAATGTGTGAATGAAAAAAAAATGATTCAAAATGGACGTGTCTCCTCAGAAAGGCAGGTGAGAAACAGACAAACAAACCTGGGAAAAAAAAACTTTTGTTTAGCCCATTTGCATAAAACTTCGTGCCAGGTAAGATCATAAAAGAAAATAGGACATAAGAGGTGCTTTTGTTATAATAATCTGTTAGGGAATTTTTTTTTTGTTTTGCAGCGAGGTAAGCGGCTATAAATATATTCACAAAGGCATGAAATATTCAAAGGCTAAACGCATGGGGAGATATGAAAGTTAGAATGAAAAGGGACAAGACTGTCACAAGTCGGATTACATTTCGATTAGATATATACATAAGCTCATTCTATGTTTACTAAAGGGGGATAATATTTAGTAAAGTATCAATCGCTTATCGATTAAGCCAATCGTCCCACATTTCTGTGATGTTTTCTCTCTTGGTACAACGGTTATTTCATTTTATTCCGTGGAATGATTTCAAACGGTATTTCTGAAATAAATACTTTGGTCATAGTTTGTGGGGTAGTGACCTCTCATCACCTTATCATTGCTGACGCCATAGGGGAGAAGGGGTGGCGCATCGTCCATTTCTAACCATGTCCAACTGGTCAGTTGTACAACGCCAACATGTGATCCTGTCCAGTTGGTCAATCGTACAACGCCAACATGTGATCCAGTTCAATTGGTAAGTCGTACATCGCCAATAAGTGATCCTGTCCAGTTGGTCAGTCGTACAACGCCAACAAGTGCAGTTGGTCAGTCGTACAACGCCAATAAAAGATCCTGTCCAGTTGGTCAGTCGTACAACGCCAACAAGTGCAGTTGTTCAATCGTACAACGCCAACAAGTGATCCTGTCCAGTTGGTCAGTCGTACAACGCCAACATGTGATCCTGTCCAGTTGGTCAGTCGAACAACGCCAACAAGTGATCCTTTCCAGTTCACGTACGTAGGTATGAGATATTATCGAACGAGACCTTTCAAATTCACTAAAGCCTATCGAATTCACTAATCCCTTGAAATGTAATTAAACCTATCGACTTCACTAAACACTACCGAAATTTATAAAATTGCTACGTCATATATTTAGATAATGGAGGTAAACTTTTATTTTTACATTGTTACCATGGTTCGAGCCGCCATGAATATGGAGGCACCACGGAGTAATACCTCCCCCCATTACTCACTGTCGGGTTCATCATTACACAGCCGCAAATTACAAGCAAAGGCAGAAGCGGCCGGGGGGATGGGGTGGGGGGGGACTGGGGCGACTTGCGCCTTAAGGATGTCCCCCGCTGCAGCTTGGAAAAAATGTATTCGCCTAACTGTATTTAAATTATTTGTTCCAGAGACATTCCATGAACGAAGTGGCTACGGTAACATCAAGCGCCATTATATTAGGGTTAGCGGGAGTACTCATTTTTTTTCGGGTACCGGCAATTATATTAAGGTTAGGAAAAGGATTAGGATTAGGGTTAGGGTGTGGAGCAATATCTAATGATGTCACCCAGAAAAAAAAGATACGAACTCCGTCTTGATGTTACCGTAGCCACTGGTTCCATGAAACACACTCATGTAGTAGATTGTAATTTTATGGTGGTATTATATTTTCAAATTGCGATATTGCGGTGGCTAATTTACACTGGATTCAAGGGAGTTTTTTTTTTCTTTCTTTTTGGCGCTATTTGCCCCAAAACTGGCTGCGGTATTATGAAAAAAAGGAGCTACTTGCAATTGGTATCATGAGTGTGTGTGCCAGTTGAAGTGAATGTTTGCATACAGCTAGTGGTGGCAGTAAGACGAGTGTACTGATATACAGAGTATGTGCCAGTGAACAGTGTGTGTGTGTGCGTGTGTGTATGTGTGTCAGTAAAACGTTAATGTGTCAGAATAAAGAATATGTCAGTATACTGTGTCACTAAAAAGAGTGCGCTGTTAGAATAAAGCGTGTGTGTCAGTATAAAGCGTGTGTGACAGTATAAAGAGTCTGTGCCAGTATAAATAGTCTAAGACAGTATAAAGAGTCTGTGCCAGTATAAAGAGTCTGTGCCAGTCAGTATAAATAGTCTGTGACAGTATAAAGAGTCTGTGCCAGTATAAAGAGTCTGTGCCAGTATAAATAGTCTGTGACAGTACAAAGAGTCTGTGCCAGTATAAATAGTCTGTGACAGTATAAAGAGTCTGTGACAGTATAAAGAGTCTGTGACAGTATAAAGAGTCTGTGTCAGTATAAATAGTCTGTGACAGTATAAAGAGTCTGTGACAGTATAAAGAGTCTGTGCCAGTATAAATAGTCTGTGACAGTATAAAGAGTCTGTGCCAGTATAAAGAGTCTGTGCCAGTCAGTATAAATAGTCTGTGACAGTATAAAGAGTATGTGACAGTATAAATAGTCTGTGCCAGTATAAATAGTCTGTGCCAGTATAAAGAGTCTGTGTCAGTATAATAAAGAGTCTGTGTCAGTATAAAGAGTATGTGCCAGTATAAAGAGTCTGTGCCAGTATAATAAAGAGTCTGTGCCAGTATAATAAAGAGTCTGTGCCAGTATAAAGAGTCTGTGCCAGTATAAAGAGTCTGTGCCAGTATAAAGAGTCTGTGCCAGTATAAAGAGTCTGTGCCAGTATAAAGAGTATGTGACAGTATAAAGAGTCTGTGCCAGTATAAATAGTCTCTGTCAGTATAAAGAGTCTGTGTCAGTATAAAGAGTCTGTGCCAGTATAAAGAGTCTGTGCCAGTATAATAAAGAGTCTGTGCCAGTATAAAGAGTCTGTGCCAGTATAAAGAGTCTGTGCCAGTATAAAGAGTCTGTGACAGTATAAAGAGTATGTGACAGTATAAAGAGTCTGTGCCAGTATAAATAGTCTGTGCCAGTATAATAAAGAGTCTGTGAGAGTATAAAGAGTCTGTGCCAGTATAATAAAGAGTCAGTGCCAGTATAAAGAGTATGTGACATTATAAAGAGTCTGTGCCAGTATAAATAGTCTGTGCCAGTATAAATAGTCTGTGCCAGTATAAAGAGTCTGTGTCAGTATAATAAAGAGTCTGTGTCAGTATAAAGAGTCTGTGCCAGTATAAAGAGTCTGTGACAGTATAAAGAGTCTGTGCCAGTATAATTAAGAGTCTGTGCCAGTATAATAAAGAGTCTGTGCCAGTATAAAGAGTCTGTGCCAGTATAAAGAGTCTGTGACAGTATAAAGAGTATGTGACAGTACGAAGAGTCTGTGCCAGTATAAATAGTCTGTGCCAGTAGAATAAAGAGTCTGTGACAGTATAAAGAGTCTGTGCCAGTATAATAAAGAGTCAGTGCCAGTATAAAGAGTCTGTGACAGTATAAAGAGTCTGTGCCAGTATAATAAAGAGTCTGTGCCAGTATAATAAAGAGTCTGTGCCAGTATAAAGAGTCTGTGCCAGTATAAAGAGTCTGTGCCAGTATAAAGAGTATGTGCCAGTATAATAAAGAGTCTGTGCCAGTATAATAAAGAGTCTGTGCCAGTATAAAGAGTCTGTGCCAGTATAAAGAGTCTGTGCCAGTATAAAGAGTCTGTGCCAGTATAAAGAGTATGTGACAGTATAAAGAGTCTGTGCCAGTATAAATAGTCTCTGTCAGTATAAAGAGTCTGTGTCAGTATAAAGAGTCTGTGCCAGTATAAAGAGTCTGTGCCAGTATAATAAAGAGTCTGTGCCAGTATAAAGAGTCTGTGCCAGTATAAAGAGTCTGTGCCAGTATAAAGAGTCTGTGACAGTATAAAGAGTATGTGACAGTATAAAGAGTCTGTGCCAGTATAAATAGTCTGTGCCAGTATAATAAAGAGTCTGTGAGAGTATAAAGAGTCTGTGCCAGTATAATAAAGAGTCAGTGCCAGTATAAAGAGTATGTGACATTATAAAGAGTCTGTGCCAGTATAAATAGTCTGTGCCAGTATAAATAGTCTGTGCCAGTATAAAGAGTCTGTGTCAGTATAATAAAGAGTCTGTGTCAGTATAAAGAGTCTGTGCCAGTATAAAGAGTCTGTGCCAGTATAAAGAGTCTGTGCCAGTATAATTAAGAGTCTGTGCCAGTATAATAAAGAGTCTGTGCCAGTATAAAGAGTCTGTGCCAGTATAAAGAGTCTGTGACAGTATAAAGAGTATGTGACAGTACGAAGAGTCTGTGCCAGTATAAATAGTCTGTGCCAGTAGAATAAAGAGTCTGTGACAGTATAAAGAGTCTGTGCCAGTATAATAAAGAGTCAGTGCCAGTATAAAGAGTCTGTGACAGTATAAAGAGTCTGTGCCAGTATAAAGAGTCTGTGCCAGTATAAAGAGTCTGTGCCAGTATAAAGAGTCTGTGCCAGTATAAAGAGTCTGTGACAGTATAAAGAGTATGTGACAGTATAAAGAGTCTGTGCCAGTATAAATAGTCTGTGCCAGTCAGTATAAATAGTCTGTAACAGTATAAAGAGTATGTGACAGTATAAATAGTCTGTGCCAGTATAAATAGTCTGTGACAGTATAAAGAGTCTGTGCCAGCCAGTATAAATAGTCTGTGACAGTATAAAGAGTCTGTGCCAGTATAAATAGTCTGTGACAGTACAAAGAGTCTGTGCCAGTATAAATAGTCTGTGACAGTATAAAGAGTCTGTGACAGTATAAAGAGTCTGTGTCAGTATAAATAGTCTGTGACAGTATAAAGAGTCTGTGACAGTATAAAGAGTCTGTGCCAGTATAAAGAGTCTGTGACAGTATAATAAAGAGTCTGTGACAGTATAAAGAGTCTGTGCCAGTATAATAAAGAGTCAGTGACAGTATAAAGAGTCAGTGACAGTATAAAGAGTCTGTGCCAGTATAAATAGTCTGTGCCAGTATAAAGAGTCTGTGTCAGTATAAAGAGTCTGTGCCAGTATAAAGAGTCTGTGCCAGTATAATAAAGAGTCTGTGCCAGTATAATAAAGAGTCTGTGCCAGTATAAAGAGTCTGTGCCAGTATAAAGAGTCTGTGCCAGTATAATAAAGAGTCTGTGCCAGTATAAAGAGTATGTGCCAGTATAATAAAGAGTCTGTGCCAGTATAAAGAGTCTGTGCCAGTATAAAGAGTCTGTGCCAGTATAAAGAGTCTGTGACAGTATAAAGAGTATGTGACAGTATAAAGAGTCTGTGCCAGTATAAATAGTCTGTGCCAGTATAATAAAGAGTCTGTGACAGTATAAAGAGTCTGTGCCAGTATAATAAAGAGTCAGTGACAGTATAAAGAGTATGTGACAGTATAAAGAGTCTGTGCCAGTATAAATAGTCTGAGCCAGTATAAATAGTCTGTGCCAGTATAAAGAGTCTGTGTCAGTATAATAAAGAGTCTGTGTCAGTATAAAGAGTCTGTGTCAGTATAATAAAGAGTCTGTGCCAGTATAATAAAGAGTCTGTGCCAGTATAAAGAGTCTGTGCCAGTATAAAGAGTCTGTGCCAGTATAAAGAGTCTGTGCCAGTATAAAGAGTATGTGACAGTATAAAGAGTCTGTGCCAGTATAAATAGTCTCTGTCAGTATAAAGAGTCTGTGTCAGTATAAAGAGTCTGTGCCAGTATAAAGAGTCTGTGCCAGTATAAAGAGTCTGTGCCAGTATAAAGAGTCTGTGCCAGTATAAAGAGTATGTGACAGTATAGTCGACCAACCCAGTCAGTGGTTTGATCTTCTAATTATTTGATCTCCCGAAACCCATGATAGAGTTTCCTATTTTAACAGTTAGTGTCTAGTCTCCATGGCAACAGTCGGATGTTGTTGTTGATGTTTTTTTGCTACCACTGGCGCCCCAGGATATCCGGTGTGCCCCAGTTCAAAATGTGCACAGAAAAAACTCATAAATATGTCAAGTACAAAAAACACAGCTTCACAAATACACTCACAGTACCCCACCCCACTTCCACACACACACACACACACTCACAGTAAACCATCCCCTTCCTCTCTCACACAAACACACTGTAACAGTGTAACTCATCTACTCTAAGGGTAACATAACCCATGGCCAACTCTCCACACAAACACACTGTAACAGTGTAACTCATCTACTCTAAGGGTAACATAACCCATGGCCAACTCTCCACAAAAACACACTGTAACAGTGTAACTCATCTACTCTAAGGGTAAGATAACCCATGGCCAACTCTCCACACAAACACACTGTAACAGTGTAACTCATCTACTCTAAGGGTAACATAACCCATGGCCAACTCTCCACACAAACACACTGTAACAGTGTAACTCATCTACTCTAAGGGTAACATAACCCATGGCCAACTCTCCACACAAACACACTGTAACAGTGTAACTCATCTACTCTAAGGGTAACATAACCCATGGCCAACTCTCCACAAAAACACACTGTAACAGTGTAACTCATCTACTCTAAGGGTAACATAACCCATGGCCAACTCTCCACACAAACACACTGTAACAGTGTAACTCATCTACTCTAAGGGTAACATAACCCATGGCCAACTCTCCACACAAACACACTGTAACAGTGTAACTCATCTACTCTAAGGGTAACATAACCCATGGCCAACTCTCCACACAAACACACTGTAACAGTGTAACTCATCTACTCTAAGGGTAACATAACCCATGGCCAACTCTCCACAAAAACACACTGTAACAGTGTAACTCATCTACTCTAAGGGTAACATAACCCATGGCCAACTCTCCACAAAAACACACTGTAACAGTGTAACTCATCTACTCTAAGGGTAACATAACCCATGGCCAACTCTCCACACAAACACACTGTAACAGTGTAACTCATCTACTCTAAGGGTAACATAACCCATGGCCAACTCTCCACACAAACACACTGTAACAGTGTAACTCATCTACTCTAAGGGTAACATAACCCATGGCCAACTCTCCACACAAACACACTGTAACAGTGTAACTCATCTACTCTAAGGGTAACATAACCCATGGCCAACTCTCCACACAAACACACTGTAACAGTGTAACTCATCTACTCTAAGGGTAACATAACCCATGGCCAACTCTCCACACAAACACACTGTAACAGTGCAACTCATCTACTCTAAGGGTAACATAACCCATGGCCAACTCTCCACACAAACACACTGTAACAGTGTAACTCATCTACTCTAAGGGTAACATAACCCATGGCCAACTCTCCACACAAACACACTGTAACAGTGTAACTCATCTACTCTAAGGGTAACATAACCCATGGCCAACTCTCCACAAACACACTGTAACAGTGTAACTCATCTACTCTAAGGGTAACATAACCCATGGCCAACTCTCCACAAAAACACACTGTAACAGTGTAACTCATCTACTCTAAGGGTAACATAACCCATGGCCAACTCTCCACACAAACACACTGTAACAGTGTAACTCATCTACTCTAAGGGTAACATAACCCATGGCCAACTCTCCACACAAACACACTGTAACAGTGTAACTCATCTACTCTAAGGGTAACATAACCCATGGCCAACTCTCCACACAAACACACTGTAACAGTGTAACTCATCTACTCTAAGGGTAACATAACCCATGGCCAACTCTCCACACAAACACACTGTAACAGTGTAACTCATCTACTCTAAGGGTAACATAACCCATGGCCAACTCTCCACACAAACACACTGTAACAGTGTAACTCATCTACTCTAAGGGTAACATAACCCATGGCCAACTCTCCACACAACGTGTCCCCACCCCCACCCCCACCCCCATCCCTTGCCTTATAAAATAAGGGGGGTCACTCACCTGGTCAGCGAGAACAGCAAAGTTGAAGTGAGGCTCATACAGGTGAGGCGCTATGACGAATGCGGCTTGGAAAAATGAACGTGCCTGTGGGAGGGGAAACATACAAAGTAAAATAAAATTGAGTGGATGAACATGAGACAAACGGCATGAAGCTGGGTGTAACAGTATAACATGGAAACAAATGCATTATATTTTAACAGTAAGTGCAAATAAGCAAAAAAAAAAAGATTTCAGTATTGCCTCTAACTTCACAATGGAAAAAAAAAACAACAAAAATACTTTATTTTAACTAATGCAAAACTAAAAAATAATTCAATGGTATCCACGAATATACAGGGGAGAGGGGGAGGAGGAGGGGGGTGGGGGGTCAAACTTGTAAAGGGACAGAAACTAAAACAAAAAAAAAAACAAACGTTTTCTTGATAAAGGTCTAATAAACTCTAATGAAAGATGCAACACAGTACCCCCCGTGGCGTCGCACTTGTTATTGCACCATGGGCGGGGGGGGGGATTATAGATCAGAAGTTACCGGGCCGTGTAGCTGATAAGAATCAAACATCGCGGGACACACACAATCACTCGAACGTCTATTGTCATTTGTAATTCAACGTCTCGGGATTCAATAAGTTTCATCACCAAGCAAATTCAAGTACAAATTCAAGGCCTGATCATCTGACCACGCGAGCCGGATCCGGCCAGCGGGGCCGTACATTTGTGACCCTCTGGGTAAGATGATGAAACATAAAAAAAAGAGAGAGCTACCATATCACCGCAGGCAGACTTGATATAATGGTAATCAAAAATAGTGGCTCTCCAGTGCTACTAGACACGGCGACACGTACAGTGTGTACTCTGACAACATCAATTAACAAACAGACACAACATATATATATATATATATATATATATATATATATATATAGGCTCAGTGTGCTGAGTACTTGTGATAACACTTTTCATCTCTGACATAGTTTTCCAAAACATAGCTCAATGCTTTAATCAGAAAATGAACACAAAAAATATGAGGGTATTAGAGAGGGAGAGAGAGAGGGAGAGAGAGAGAGAGAGAGAGAGAGAGAGAGAGAGAGAGAGAGAGATCGATAGACAGAAAGACAAGCAGACGGGCGACCCTGTGGGTGGTCAGACGGACTGCAACGGACAGACAGGCGGACATGACAATGGAGTGGATAAACTAATAAGAAAGAAATTCGAAACAGGAAGTGACGTGAAAAAGCAATAACAAGAGGCGGGGGGGGGGGTGAAATGGAAACACTTTTATAACAATGAAATTATAGTTTCATACAGAAAAAAACTAACACACAACAAAAGACAATAACCAGGGAAGAGGAATTAAGAGTGGATGGCTGCATGTTGAATACCCTCGTTCTGTCAACTCCCTGCGCTACAGATATCCCCCGTCCCTTTCCCACCCACTCCCCCAGTTATGTCTGTATACCCCACCACCCCCAACCACTAGCAGCTGTATAGAAAAACAACACGCACAGAGTGCACACATTACCTATACACGTTAATCTTATAATGCGCTGTATCTAAAAAGATTTTTTCAACACTTAAATTCATTCATAGTATCTGATGTCAACAAAAACATCTTTTCCTCGGAGGGGGGAGGAAGGGGGGGAGGGAGGGTTCACAACATATTTCACAAAGTTGTGAAGTGTACAAGTAATACTTTATCCACATCTGTGTATGGGAACAGCTCCGTAATTGACGGTCACAGTTCACAACATATTTCACAAAGTTGTGAAGTGTACAAGTAATACTTTATCCACATCTGTGTATGGGAACAGCTCCGTAATTGACGGTCACAGTTCACAACATATTTCACAAAGTTGTGAAGTGTACAAGTAATACTTTATCCACATCTGTGTATGGGAACAGCTCCGTAATTGACGGTCACAGTTCACAACATATTTCACAAAGTTGTGAAGTGTACAAGTAATACTTTATCCACATCTGTGTATGGGAACAGCTCCGTAATTGACGGTCCACAGTTCACAACATATTTCACAAAGTTGTGAAGTGTACAAGTAATACTTTATCCACATCTGTGTATGGGAACAGCTCCGTAATTGACGGTCACAGTTCACAACATATTTCACAAAGTTGTGAAGTGTACAAGTAATACTTTATCCACATCTGTGTATGGGAACAGCTCCGTAATTGACGGTCACAGTTCACAACATATTTCACAAAGTTGTGAAGTGTACAAGTAATACTTTATCCACATCTGTGTATGGGAACAGCTCCGTAATTGACGGTCACAGTTCACAACATATTTCACAAAGTTGTGAAGTGTACAAGTAATACTTTATCCACATCTGTGTATGGGAACAGCTCCGTAATTGACGGTCACAGTTCACAACATATTTCACAAAGTTGTGAAGTGTACAAGTAATACTTTATCCACATCTGTGTATGGGAACAGCTCCGTAATTGACGGTCACAGTTCACAACATATTTCACAAAGTTGTGAAGTGTACAAGTAATACTTTATCCACATCTGTGTATGGGAACAGCTCCGTAATTGACGGTCACAGTTCACAACATATTTCACAAAGTTGTGAAGTGTACAAGTAATACTTTATCCACATCTGTGTATGGGAACAGCTCCGTAATTGACGGTCACAGTTCACAACATATTTCACAAAGTTGTGAAGTGTACAAGTAATACTTTATCCACATCTGTGTATGGGAACAGCTCCGTAATTGACGGTCACAGTTCACAACATATTTCACAAAGTTGTGAAGTGTACAAGTAATACTTTATCCACATCTGTGTATGGGAACAGCTCCGTAATTGACGGTCACAGTTCACAACATATTTCACAAAGTTGTGAAGTGTACAAGTAATACTTTATCCACATCTGTGTATGGGAACAGCTCCGTAATTGACGGTCACAGTTCACAACATATTTCACAAAGTTGTGAAGTGTACAAGTAATACTTTTATCCACATCTGTGTATGGGAACAGCTCCGTAATTGACGGTCACAGTTCACAACATATTTCACAAAGTTGTAGAAGTGTACAAGTAATACTTTATCCACATCTGTGTATGGGAACAGCTCCGTAATTGACGGTCACAGTTCACAACATATTTCACAAAGTTGTGAAGTGTACAAGTAATACTTTATCCACATCTGTGTATGGGAACAGCTCCGTAATTGACGGTCACAGTTCACAACATATTTCACAAAGTTGTGAAGTGTACAAGTAATACTTTATCCACATCTGTGTATGGGAACAGCTCCGTAATTGACGGTCACAGTTCACAACATATTTCACAAAGTTGTGAAGTGTACAAGTAATACTTTATCCACATCTGTGTATGGGAACAGCTCCGTAATGACGGTCACAGTTCACAACATATTTCACAAAGTTGTGAAGTGTACAAGTAATACTTTATCCACATCTGTGTATGGGAACAGCTCCGTAATTGACGGTCACAGTTCACAACATATTTCACAAAGCTGTGAAGTGTACAAGTAATACTTTATCCACATCTGTGTATGGGAACAGCTCCGTAATTGACGGTCACAGTTCACAACATATTTCACAAAGTTGTGAAGTGTACAAGTAATACTTTATCCACATCTGTGTAAGGGAACAGCTCCGTAATTGACGGTCACAGTTCACAACATATTTCACAAAGTTGTGAAGTGTACAAGTAATACTTTATCCACATCTGTGTATGGGAACAGCTCCGTAATTGACGGTCACAGTTCACAACATATTTCACAAAGTTGTGAAGTGTACAAGTAATACTTTATCCACATCTGTGTATGGGAACAGCTCCGTAATTGACGGTCACAGTTCACAACATATTTCACAAAGTTGTGAAGTGTACAAGTAATACTTTATCCACATCTGTGTATGGGAACAGCTCCGTAATTGACGGTCACAGTTCACAACATATTTCACAAAGTTGTGAAGTGTACAAGTAATACTTTATCCACATCTGTGTATGGGAACAGCTCTCGTAATTGACGGTCACAGTTCACAACATATTTCACAAAGTTGTGAAGTGTACAAGTAATACTTTATCCACATCTGTGTATGGGAACAGCTCCGTAATTGACGGTCACAGTTCACAACATATTTCACAAAGTTGTGAAGTGTACAAGTAATACTTTATCCACATCTGTGTATGGGAACAGCTCCGTAATTGACGGTCACAGTTCACAACATATTTCACAAAGTTGTGAAGTGTACAAGTAATACTTTATCCACATCTGTGTATGGGAACAGCTCCGTAATTGACGGTCACAGTTCACAACATATTTCACAAAGTTGAGAAGTGCACAAGTAATACTTTATCCACATCTGTGTATGGGAACAGCTCCGTAATTGACGGTCACAGTTCACAACATATTTCACAAAGTTGTGAAGTGTACAAGTAATACTTTATCCACATCTGTGTATGGGAACAGCTCCGTAATTGACGGTCACAGTTCACAACATATTTCACAAAGTTGTGAAGTGTACAAGTAATACTTTATCTACATTTGTGTATGGGAACAGCTCCGTAATTGATGGGAATGCAGTAGCCACATTTTTATTATTATTTTTTTTAAATTTTGAAATCTATCCTACAACGTCCATTACAAATGATATCCCATACAGACGCCCACTACAAATGATATATCCCATACAGACGCCCATTACAAATGATACATCCCATACAGACGCCCACTACAAATGATATATCCCATACAGACGCCCACTACAAATGATATATCCCATACAGACGCCCACTACAAATGATATATCCCATACAGACGCCCACTACAAATGATATATCCCATACAGACGCCCACTACAAATGATATATCCCATACAGACGCCCACTACAAATGATATATCCCATACAGACTTCCATTACAAATGATATATCCCATACAGACGCCCATTACAAATGATATATCCCATACAGACGCCCACTACAAATGATATATCCCATACAGACGCCCACTACAAATGATATATCCCATAAAGACGCCCACTACAAATGATATATCCCATACAGACGCCCACTACTAATGATATATCCCATAAAAACGCCCACTACAAATGATATATCCCATACAGACGCCCATTACAAATGATATATCCCATACAGACGCCCACTACAAATGATATATCCCATACAGACGCCCACTACAACTTATATACATTAATACAAAGTGATGGCTTCATTCCCTGGGTAATATGATATACACTATGGTGACCTAAGACAGTGGGGGGGGGGGTAACTAGCGATAGTGACGCCCGGGGAGGACGCTGAAAACACCGCCCCTATCACGCGTAACAAAAAAAAAGTACTTAGTAAGTACATAAGATTTGCGTACCATAATCAAGTTACGCTAAAGATCACAGATGTCGCTGAAAGGATGAGATGTCCCTGAAAGGATGATATGTCCCTGAATGGATGAGATGTCCCTGAATGGATGAGATGTCCCTGAATGGATGAGATGTTATCTGTAGTGCCGGATGTGCGCCCACAAAGGGCGTCGTGATAGCTAGCTAAGACCTTGGATGCTATGTCTTGGTCGAGTATCGAACACGTTAGCGCCCCAAATTGAGACGGTATTGCGGCACCCCACCCCCTCCCACATCTTTTTTTTTTGGTTGTTGACTATTTCACCAAAGTCAAGATTTCAATGGCCATCCGAGCTATAGATCGCAACATTTACTGAAGTACAATACCCACATGCAAGATTTTAATGGCCATTGGAGCTGTAAATCTAAACATTTACTGAAGCACAATACCAACATGCAAGAATAACAAGTTTCACTTGTTGCAGTAAGTCCACGTGAATTCTTGTGTCCAAAGCTCTCCAAGGCTCTCCATTGCATCAATGATTGTAGCCCACTGAACTCTAGTGCTGTATTTTATAGACAATTTATCAAACTAAGAGTTTTAAAAAAAAAAAATTATACCACTGAATCCAATTCTAACTTAGATAAGTAATTTATTAAACTGTAGCGGTAAGTTATAATTATTTCGTAAAACAAATCCTCATTTTACACATATTACATCAAATTGTAGCCTCGTACATATTTTATCAAACTGCAGCCTCGTACATATTACATCAAACTGTAAGCCTCGTACATATTTGATCAAACTTTAGCTTCGTACATGTTTTATCAAACTGTAGCTTCGTACATGTTTTATCGAACTGTAGCTTCGTACATGTTTTATCGAACTGTAGCTTCGTACATGTTTTATCGAACTGTAGCTTCGTACATGTTTTATCGAACTGTAGCTTCGTACATGTTTTATCGAACTGTAGCTTTGTACATGTTTTATCGAACTGTAGCTTCGTACATGTTTTATCGAACTGTAGCTTCGTACATGTTTTATCGAACTGTAGCTTCGTACATGTTTTATCGAACTGTAGCTTCGTACATGTTTTATCGAACTGTAGCTTCGTACATGTTTTATCGAACTGTAGCTTCGTACATGTTTTATCAAACTGTAGCCTGCTACATATTTTATCAAACTTTAGCCTCGTATTATACTATTTTATCCAAATCTAGCACCATTCTATCAGACAAGCCATGTAAGTCTAATATAAATAATCACTGTCATAATTTTGTTAAATTCTTCTTTAAAAAAAAAAACCCAACATGTTTAGGTATACAGAATCAAACAATGTACACAAAATAAAAATCTAAAGTTACAGCATATCAAGTTACAGACACGTGCTGAGAACAACATACCCTCCTCCCTAAACAACCCCTCCCCCCCCCCACCTTGATATCCGGTTTCTTGTATTAATTTTTTTTTTAGGAAATAACATGGCCCATGTTCCCCCTCCCCACTTGAAACTAAAATTAACAACAGCTTTAAGATAAATGCAGATATGCAGGATCTTCTCTTTTATCACGTTGGATCAGTGGCGCAACCAGCCAAAAATGTTTCACATTATGAAAAAGACAGTTTGACAGACTTTTTTTTTGTAACTTTATAACGTTAATTATGTATTGATGATTTGGCCCCCCTGCCCCCCCCCCCCCGGTTGCGCCACTGCCTTGGATGGTTCAATTTATATACAGGCAAATGTGTCTCATTAAGAAATATGCCACTTGTGCAACAAATGGAGAACGGGGAGGAGGGGAGGGATTAGGGGGGGGGGGGGTTATTTGTAAAACACGAGGAGAAGCCAATCATGTCTCTTGGTTACAATAACCAGCATGGATCTTAGATGAGTATCTTTAACGTCCTGTGGTTGGGGTGTGTGTGTGTGGGAGAGGGCACAGTGATGTAATCATATTGACCTGTCTGAACTAGGAATGGAAATCTGTATAACATGTAACTACCGAACGTAGAGAAATGGCAGGCAAAGTATCTGAAACTATAACGTAGTGTCATGGTAGTAGTAGTCCTTCAAGTCTTGGGTATTTAGGTCACTATGATGTATAGAGAGAGAGATAAACATAGGAAATGAATACAAGCATATCACCCCGCCGCTCTGTAGGCATGGTAGACAGGCATCAGCGCCGCAAAAAAAAAAAGGTTGCTATACGGAAGGCACACAACACCCTGTCACGGAAAGAGGGGCGGCGCACAACAAACAAACAACAAACAAGCACATCTTTTTTTTTTAAATAGTAAAATATAACACTTTGTGATGCAGGGAAAGAGTAAAATATAACACTTTGTGACGCAGGACAAGTGTAAAATATAACACTTTGTGATGCAGGGAAAGAGTAAAATATAACACTTTGTGACGCAGGACAAGAGTAAAATATAACACTTTGTGACGCAGGGCAAGAGTAAAATATAACACTTTGTGACGCAGGGCAAGAGTAAAATATAACACTTTGTGACGCAGGACAAGTGTAAAATATTACACTTTGTGACGCAGGGAAAGAGTAAAATATAACACTTTGTGACGCAGGACAAGAGTAAAATATAACACTTTGTGACGCAGGGCAAGAGTAAAATATAACACTTTGTGACGCAGGACAAGTGTAAAATATAACACTTTGTGACGCAGGACAAGAGTAAAATATAACACTTTGTGATGCAGGGAAGAGTAAAATATAACACTTTGCGACGCAGGGCAAGAGTAAAATATAACACTTTGTCACGCAGGACAAGAGTAAAATATAACACTTTGTGATGCAGGGCAAGAGTAAAATATAACACTTTGTGACGCAGGACAAGAGTAATAAAATAAAAACAAACAAACCTATTTAACAGCCAGTAACTGCCCTTGGTTAAGGAGCTTCCGGGCCCGTTCTTAGATTTCCGGAGATCATAGGCGGAGATTTTCAAATAAATTATTAAGGCCCGGAATGACGGGGGGGGGGGAGGCGGGCTAAGCAAAATTACTATTATATATATATACTTGTTAAATTTAACATAAGAATTAGTAGAAATGAATGCCGGAAAAAAAAGGGGGGGGGGGGCACTAGCTCATCGCCTAGTCTGCCTATCCATAAAGAAACGCTCCTGGCACTGTTGTGGCTCACAGTGCCGAGATGTATTTCGCCCGATGAAACTGGTCGTAGATGATTTGTTTATGTTTTTTTTTATATTGCCAGCAAGTTGTCCACCATCAGTCGATGTCTGTTTACATGAGTACACAGACAAACAGACAGACGCACACAGACAGACAATCGCCTATATCGAACAGCCATCTCATTGACTTACAGATGATTCTGGCAGAAACGTCCCCCCCCCATGTACTTGGGTTGGGGGGGGGGGTAGAAAGACCCAGGCAAAAGTATCTATCAACTGACACACCCATGTAAACGAAATGCGCTGACCCCTCCCCCCCCACCCCCAACAAGTGGAAACGGGAGGAGGGGCCTTCATAAAAGATTCATGGCGCATTTTGAGGTTCATAATTAATTACCCCCCCCCAGCGTTGCAATTGATGTACAGTTTGTCATTCTATGATTTTATATATATATATATATATATATATATATATATATATATATATATATATATATATAACAAACATTGCGGACAGAAATGTGTAGAGATGGAGCTGATTAAACCTAACATAGCCTGTTTGTTTATTAAAAAAAAGGGATACAAATCCCTGTCCGGGGGGGGGGGGAGGGGCATATTTGGAGAGAGAGAGGTGCTCGGTGGGGGGGGGGTGAACCAAATGATCACCTTATTACACCATGGCCCATAAAGGCTAGGAACCTGTACACACACACACATACATGCTAAAAAACAGTGAACTTTCTCTGTATGTCACAATATAAACCCATTAGTTCTATAGGCCTACTAAAGAATATAAAGTAAAAATATATCTTAACTTTAATCACAATGATTAAATTTACATCATCGCTGTACACGGCTTTTAAAATAAATGATTAATTAAAGAATGATTTACTTTTTAATCAGTGCCGAGATGAAGACATTTACCCCCCTCCCGCCCCCTTTTTTCCTTCTTATGATATATGATGTTTCGCAACTTAAAAACAAACAAATAAATAAATCAGTACCGATATATCAAAGAAAGCTGGCAATGATAATGTGTTTACATAAATGACGTAATCCAAATATGTGTGTGTGTTAGTGTATGATGACAATACGAGAAGTACGCACGTCCGTCTCTAAATTAACATCGTGTTTCAGAGAATAATGTACGACTCTGTGCCAACTTTCTAACGTGTGCTCTCAGAGAGTTGTTTACAAACAGGCAAACAAATCCATGCGCGGTTGAATGTAAGAACAGTAGGCCTGCCCACACCATTTAACTAGTTAAAACATACGCACAGACACTTGAAGCTGGCATGTCTCCTGACAATAACATCAATACAACTCGTCATCGGATTAAAACAAAAAAAAAGACCACAACAACAACAACAACAACCCATAATATTTGCTAGACCAAAATTGGGACCCACCCACAGCAATACGGATTTCGTTAAACATCAAATAACTTAATTATGTGAGATTCATTAGTAATGGATGATGATGCGCGCGCGCACACACACACACACACAAAACCAGGACAATGGTAGATAGACGGTTAATACCAACCCTTTAAACAAATAAACACAAAAGATTAAGCCTTTCATCCCAGTTTCAGCACGTGCACTTTTGAAAAATCAATAAACTATAATTCCAGTCGTATTTTTTTTTTCAAAGGATCAGCTAATTTTGCTGGATACAGTCAGAAAAATCTGGTCAGACGAGAGTCCATAAAAAAAATAAATCTTTTATCAAGAAACATCTGCCAGTGTGGCTCTGGCTCTCAAACATAGCAGGAGTGAGGGTTTAACTGGCCAGTGAATGGACTCAGGTGGTGACTTTATCTTAACACAACGTCATTGAGTTCTGGCTTCAACTCTCAGCGCCACTGAAAATTAAGTACATGTACAGCTGGCCAAACTAGCTGAAGTATAAGTCTATGTACAGCTGGCCAATCTAGCTGAAGTATAAGTATATGTACAGCTGGCCAATCTAGCTGAAGTATAAGTACATGCACAGCTGGCCAATCTAGCTGAAGTATAAGTATACATGTACAGCTTTGGCCAATCTAGCTGAAGTATAAGTCTATGTACAGCTGGCCAATCTAGCTAAAGTAGTGGTACATGTGCAGCTGGCCAATCTGGCTGATGTATAAGTACATGCACAGCTGGCCAATCTCGTTAAAGTATAAGTACATGTACAGCTGGCCAATCTCGTTGAAGTATAAGTGCATGTACAGCTGGCCAATCTGGCCAATATCGTTGAAGTATAAAAAGCTGGCCAATCTAGCTGAAATATAAGTACACGTACAGCCTTGCCGGTCGTCCCTCAAGATTCCATTGGTGTTGGAGTACATGCACAGCTGTTATGGCCGTGCCCCATCCAGTTGGGAAAAAAAAAACAACAACAAATGTCATCTGCTGGCCACACCCTCCTCACTCCCGCCACCCACTGCCCCTGTCCTCCTGCACCAAGCGGCAGTGCATGAATAAGGCAGACGACTCCTTGAGATAGTAGGCTTAGTTTTACATCGGAGATTCTCTCTTGAGTCTCTGACGGAAAGTCAGTCAAACGTGAAGAGGTCTACAAAATGATCAACAGCGACAGAACAACCCCCCCCCCCCACACACACACTCTGACCTCCCAAGGTTTCATTCAACTGTAGATAACAAAAACTGAATGAAAAAAAAATGAAAAAGACACATGCTGGGGGGAAGGGGCGAGTGTGTGGGGCGTGGAAGGGCGGAGAGGGAGACAGTGTATTAGTTTGGTTTGTTTTTAAGCTTTTGGTGAAGCAGAAGACAAAATAACATTTAAAAAAAAAATAACACATACAGTGAAGTTGGCTTGAGCAGTTTGTTCTACTGGTATCTACAATAGTGCTTAAACATTTTGTTCTATGCCCATAAAGAGTTAGTTCTACTGCCAACTACATTAGTGTCTACACACATGCCCATAAACATTTTTGTTCTACGCCCATACACTGTTTGTTCTACTACCAACTACATTGGTGTCTACACACATGGCCATAAACATTTTGTTCTATGCCCATACACTGTTTGTTCTACTGCCATCTACATTAGTGTCAACACACATAGCCATAAACATTTTGTTCTATGCCCATACACTGTTTGTTCTACTGCCATCTACATTAGTGTCTACACACATGGCCATAAACATTTTGTTCTATGCCCATACACTGTTTGTTCTACTGCCATCTACATTGGTGTCTACACACATGGCCATAAACATTTTGTTCTATGCCCATACACTGTTTGTTCTACTGCCATCTACATTAGTGTCTACACACATGGCCATAAACATTTTGTTCTATGCCCATACACTGTTTGTTCTACTGCCATCTACATTAGTGTCTACACACATGGCCATAAACATTTTGTTCTATGCCCATACACTGTTTGTTCTACTACCAACTACATTAATGTCAACACACATGGCCATAAACATTTTGTTCTATGCCCATACACTGTTTGTTCTACTACCAACTACATTAGTGTCTACACACATGACCATAAACATTTTGTTCTATGCCCATACATTGTTTGTTCTACTGGCATCTATATTAGTGTCTACACACATGGCCATAAACATTTTGTTCTATGCCCATACACTGTTTGTTCTACTGCCATCTACATTAGTGTCTACACACATGGCCATAAACATTTTGTTCTATGCCCATACACTGTTTGTTCTACTGCCATCTACATTAGTGTCTACACACATGGCCATAAACATTTTGTTCTATGCCCATACACTGTTTGTTCTACTACCAACTACATTAATGTCAACACACATGGCCATAAACATTTTGTTCTATGCCCATACACTGTTTGTTCTACTACCAACTACATTAGTGTCTACACACATGACCATAAACATTTTGTTCTATGCCCATACATTGTTTGTTCTACTGGCATCTATATTAGTGTCTACACACATGGCCATTAACATTTTGTTCTATGCCCATACACTGTTTGTTCTACTACCAACTACATTAGTGTCTACACATGACCATAAACATTTTGTTCTATGCCCATACATTGTTTGTTCTACTGGTATCTATATTAGTGTCTACACACATGGCCATTAACATTTTGTTCTATGCCCATACACTGTTTGTTCTACTACCAACTACATTAGTGTCTACACACATGGCCATTAACATTTTGTTCTATGCCCATACACTGTTTGTTCTACTACCAACTACATTAGTGTCAACACACATGACCATAAACATTTTGTTCTATGCCCATACACTGTTTGTTCTACTGTGGCATCTACATTAGTGTCTACACACATGACCATAAACATTTTGTTCTATGCCCATACACTGTTTGTTCTACTGGCATCTATAATAGTGTCTACACACATGGCTATAAACATTTTGTTCTATGCCCATACACTGTTTGTTCTACTACCAACTACATTAGTGTCAACACACATGACCATAAACATTTTGTTCTATGCCCATACACTGTTTGTTCTACTACCAACTACATTAGTGTCTACACACATGACCATAAACATTTTGTTCTATGCCCATACACTGTTTGTTCTACTGCCATCTACATTAGTGTCTACACATGACCATAAACATTTTGTTCTATGCCCATACACTGTTTGTTCTACTGCCATCTACATTAGTGTCTACCCACATGACCATAAACATTTTGTTCTATGCCCATTATTGAAACTCAAATCACAACAGATTAAATAGGTTAAAACTCTAACAATTTAGAAATCAAACAAAAAATTATTTGCTTCAGATTCCTAAATCCCATGAGAAATTAAAGCATCCAGCTATCTCATTGTTTTTTTTTTATTTAGCACCATCTATGAGTGCTATGAAACCAATGAGATTTCTCATTTGAAATCTTCTCAGTGCATTCTCCAACATTTTTTTTCTTTGCTAATTTAAAGATTTTCATAGATATTGTTTGTTTATTTTCAAAATAGAACAATGACTCAAGGTATTCACCTTTCAAATATTTTGCATGTGACTGCTGGAATTATTATTACAATTACTTAACGGAAGAGACGGGTCAATCTGGATCTAGTAAACTTCTAGTGTGATTGTTTTCGAAGAGCTCTTTTTAAGCTTTGGCCACACCCATGAGTGGCTTTGTGGGTAACAACAGAAGACTATTAGAACTAAATTAAAGTTTGGATTTGGAGGTACCGGAGTAAAATATAAATCTGTTTGTCTCAGCTACTGCCTCAATCAAACCCAACTGTGATGAATAATATGACCGTTAACGAGACGGTTCCCAGGCTCAATATGTTGAAATAATCCAGACAATAAAAGACTTTACTTACAGCTTCAAAGTGATTCTTCTTCATCTCCAGCACACCCAGGTTGTTGTAAGCCTCTGAGTGGTCATTGTTGTGTGACAGAGCCAGGCGGAAACATTGGTAGGCCAACTTCATATCCCCGATACCCTGAAATTAATTTTAAAAAAAAACATCACATATCTTGAGAAGATAGGGTGTCCCTGTGAGGATGTATGGCAGCTGGCGGAATGTCTTCGACTCCTGGCCTTTCCTAGACAATCTCTGAAAAAAATGGGGTCCCTCCCACAACAGCCAACTAATTTCATAACTGAATTTGAAAAGCAGTGGGCCCTCAAAGACTGAAGGTGCCCGACTAGTGTTCAGGTCAATGCCCCACCAATGCAGACCTGAAGGGATGACCCAATGACCATTGTTAGGACAGTTTTACCAATTTTTACATCCTTGTCACAGTCAGCCCCTGATGTCAGAAAATGTTAGCAGCCACGGAATAAACTACAGAGATAGTCAGAAGATATTCTGGAGCTTTTTTAAAGTGTTAAAGGAGCATTGGCAAATACTTAGAGATATTTTTAAGTGTTTAAGGAGCATTAGCAAATACTTAGAGATATTTTTAAGTGTTTAAGGAGCATTAGCAAATACTTAGAGATATTTTGGGGGGCTTATACATATACTTGTTAGTATTTTTACTGCAAGGTGGCCCTCGGTCGCTTTATTTGCCTTCTGTTACAGACTGTCGCAGCAGCAGTTATTGTATTCACATATGATTAAGAGATTATGTGTTAGATATACATTTCAGTAATTCAACCTTAGGTAAAGAAGAGGGGAAAAAAAAAATGTTTTACTATAAAACTGTCATTATTAACACAAAGCATTAAAATATTCCAATAAAGTTGATAAACCAATGTGTCAAACCAAAGTGATCTATTAAATTAATAGTTAAAATAAAAGTAAAAAATTTGTTTAACAATTTACTGAATAATTACAAAGGGAAATAATATAGATAAAAGTTATTTTCAAAATTCACATTCTGTAAAAAGTTATCTCCCATCTTTCATGTAAAAATATGAGCAGCTAAAAATATGAATTACAATACATTTGGGTATAATTCATTGCTAATAACATGGTTTTATGGAAGCTTGGTAATAATGAGATACAACTAATTCAAAGAATGTCAAAGCATGATTTGAAATATAATTTTTATTATTGTGATGACGATAATAAAGATTTGAATAGCACAAACTAATTAGTCCATTCATCTAACTTTAATGACCTGTTAACTTAAACACCAATGAGTCACTATTATTTAAAAAGTAAATATTCTTCCAATTTGAAAGAAGGTTAAACACCATTGAGTATCTATTATGTGTTTTTGAGATAAAAATAACACTATTTTAGAGATGGTAATTTTGATCTCTTTCTCAACATAAAGCACTCAAATGCCAGCCTGAGGGTTAGATCTTCTGTGAGACCCAAGGGAATACTTAAGGTCATAGTTAAAGTTCCCTCCATGGTCATAAGTTAAAGTTCCCTCCATGGTCATTGCATTATCGGCTATGGTGGGGATGAAAGTAGGGCAAAGTGGTTAATAGGATCTAGGAGTATTTTATCTTTAAAGGGACTTCAAAGATCACAATGTCTAATTAGCATCTCAATTCATTATGGATTGCATGTGATTTATATAGAAAAAAAAGACTTATAAATTAAAAGATATTAAAAGTATTATAAAACAGAAATTCTTACCAGTGCCACATGTCCAAGATTAAACCACACATCACCAATGACCATGTCATCTTCAGCAAGTAACAAAGCCCTCATAAAACATGTCAATGTCATGTCATACTGCTGAGCATAGAAACAGCAAAGACCTAAATTGTTGAAGAGCTCAGCATTATAGACACCCATTTGAAGCAGACGCCTGAAAAGGAAAAGGATAATTCACATTTAAAAAAAAAAAAATTATGAGCAAATAACTGGCAAAAAAAATATATCAACTGACAATAACATTTTATTTTTCAAAATATTTTCAAATTATAAAAACTACTGTTGAATGCTCTGTTAATGGCAAATTAGTATACATTCATTGCAAACAGGAACTGTTTTAAAATTTAGGTGGAGATGAGTCTAAAACCCTCTTTGATGTTTCTTTAAAACAAAATATATCTTAGAGGCACTTTCCAGATCTATTATGGCAAACTTGAGTCTTTCAATTAATATTGCTAGATCTGCAAGAGTTGGCAGATTCTGGGTTTGATTGCATCAGATAACAGCATAAATAATTTTTTTTTTACACCTTTTGGACATTTTTTTAATGATTTTTTTTTTCATCAATTTTGATTCCCAAAATAAATAAGTAAAGCAGTAGCCAAAAGAATTTTTGGAAAATCTGAATTTGATTACTCAAAATGGACCTAAAATATCCATTTTATTTCTTTTTTATATACATGTATTGAATTTTGTCTCTGTTTAAATTGTACTCATTATACTAAGAGCTCCACCAATTTTCCTAATAGGGGACAACTGGAAAATGCTGTGGGGTGCATCATGAAAATTAACCAGAATTCCTAGTATAAAATAAAATGCATATACAAGCATATCAATGATATTAATAAACTATATTATTTTTCCATGCTCAAATTATGGGCTATTGATTTATACAATTTTTAGAGTATAACAAAACAAACAATACTGCTTTTTAGTAATAAAAAAAACCGATTTAAAAAAAAAAACACCACTGACCTGTAAAATTTTAATGACAATTCTGGCTGATCTGAGTAGAAATGGTTTGTTGCGATACATGCAATAGCCTCCACATGCATGTTGTCTGACTTCAGGACCTCCTTGTAGTACTTGACACCCTCTTCCATTTTACCTAAACTCTGCAAATGAAATCCTTCTTCATTACATTACAGAATAACTAATATGTAAGTAAGTCTTTTCCATTTGAGCTTGAAACATTTGGTTGGAAGTTATGTACCTCACCAGACAGAAAGCCATATATTTAAAGACAAAAACTCAGTAAAAGCTAACCTCGTGTATTCTGGCGATTCCAGTAAGTAAGGTAGTTTCACCAGGAAACTGTTTTAGACCTTGCTCATAAACATCTATGGCTGACAAAGGTTGATCCAGTCGGCAGTAAACTTTTGCCAAATGAAGATAAGCATCAATGATTTCATCTGTTTTAAGAGCAGATCGCAGTTGTTTCTCTGCATCTCTGTACATACCTAATCTGCATAAATAAAAAAGTTATGTTCTAATGATATTAAATTGAATTTTTACAACTAAATACCCATAATTATTGACAATGTATAATCACAACAGTTTCACAAATTACCTAAAATAACATTTCGCCAAAGCAACTTTCCACCACCAATCACTGTACTGAAATGCTTCAGTGGCTAATGCTGCCAGCTCTAAGGCCTAAGGATACAATTTTACAATAATAGAATTGTAGTATTAAAAAAAATTGCACATTAGCATTTTACTAAATACATTACATTAAATCTAAAAATAACACAACAGCTGCAAAAACATTATTTCATCAAAAGATACTTTTTAGTTATTAACAAACCTTATAATTTGATTACAAAAATGGAGAAAAATTCTGTCAACATAATATCATAAAAATATTCAAAAATAGAAAATTGTATGAAATTAAATAATTCTTTTTCTTCTTAAAAGTGAAAAGATTGTTGATTATACACAATTAAAATTCATAATTAGGTATTACATTGCGAACATCATTTTCATGATGAAATATGTATTCAAACAATCCCTTTGCTAAAGTTGCTCGTGCTGCATACTTAGAAAAATTAATACGACCGATATTTATGAATGGTCCATCAGGGGTAGACAACATAGATGCCTATAAAATAAAAATTTAATGTGCACAAGATTAAATAAATATCAAAACCAAAACAATTTTGAAAATAATTAAAGTAATTTTTTTAGGCACAAACTTAATACTTCTTTTCTTTTGTAATTTAATATTGACAGTAACTTACTGTGCCTAAACGTACAAATCTCCCTGAAGCACTAGTTACTGGCCTAGCTGTATGAGCTGTGCGAGGAGTTCTTATTGCCTGTTCCATTGTGCCAGGTCTCCCTGATTGTGTACCAGGACGAACATAGCCTGACAGAGGTCTCCCACCTTGACTTGTGGGTCTGGATGAAGGAAAAATTTCACATTGTAGTTTCAGAATAATAAATAGCTACTAAAATAATGAACCAGGCTGGAATATTTAAATGTTACAATTATGATAATCACTGCACAATAGATAAAATTTTCCATTCAGCTTACTATCAATCCCATTGTTCTAATATGAACTATTTTTATTAAATCACTTTGTTAACTTTCACAAACACTATTTTTAAATAATGCAAAATATAATGAAGAATGTAATGAATGTTTACTGTCACTTGAGCTACATCTTAAAATATTGTTACTAAACATAGGTGCTTTGATTTGTATTTAACATGCTCAAATTTTTTTAAATTAGCCTTTTTTTCCGAAAGAATCAAGAAATATGTTTATTTAAGGTTTTTGTCATGTAATAACCAAATGAATAGTGCCTAATTTTTTGTTAATAGTTTTTTATAACACACAATTTAGTGTTGAGTACACACAGAAACACATTAAGTGAGAATAGGGGTTTTATGCATGTGATATTTTTAGCTTCATTGTCAATATACCTAACACCCTGACTTGGTCCATTATTTTCTTTTACAGATGGACCTCTTAAAGATGTCCCAGGACGAGCTACATTGGCTATTACATTGTCATCCATTAAAATTTCAGCGATTCCTTCTTCATCAACTTCAACTTCATCAACATACACCTGATTAGTCAAAGATCTGGTCTTCAAATGCCAAGCAGCCTAAGAAAGTTTTAAAAATGAGAAAAATTAAATACATCAAAATATAGGTATAAAATTATTATCTGTTTAAACTACTGCCAATATTTTTGTATTCTTTGTCATTGCTGATAAAAATCTTACAATTTACATATGTCATGATATGCAAACTATCATTGTGTGGCAACAAAGTGTTTGTCAAAAAATCTAAGAAAAATTACTATTTTTTAGACAATTAGATATACTAAACCCCAACCCCCTAGTGGGTTGGAAATTGCGGTTAGGTCTTTATTATATATATATATATATATATATATATATATATATATATAAATATATATATATATTATATAATAAATAATATAGTATATACGTTATAATTATGATACTATGATTTAAATATGTTATACTATAACTTATAGTAACCGTTATATAGTATATACCACTCATTCATTGTTATAAAATATAAGGAATACGATTATGGTAAATAAATAACTGATAAAATATTCTGCTTGGGGCTCATTTTATTTAAAATATCACTTCATATCATATGAATTCAATATTTAACAACACTAACAAATTATATTAGCGTCATTGGCAACGGTGACCAATAGGTAGGACTGTTTAGACAACGAACAAATCTACTCAGCTTTTAAATCAAATAAATACCTGATCATAAGGATTTCTCTCCAATATTTTTGTGCAAACATCAGCTGCTTCTTTAAATTTTCTTCGGCGAAAATAGCTATAAGCCATAAAGAGAGGATCCATTTTCACTTACAGGAATTCCTCACTAAAACAAAAGCACTGACATATATAATAATAACAGATAAGGGAAAAAGAAGACTGCCAACTCAAGATCAACCTGGTATCTACGGGAAGTTACAAATTAAACATACATACATATATAGGCCCTAAATATATATATATATACACCCACCCACATGCACACACACTGAAGTACATGATTCAAAAAAGATAAAATTGTTGTTTTATGTTAATAGTCCTAAATCTTAATAAGAAAAATTTCACAAAAATGATCAAATCATATGATTAGGTTATCTTTCAGCACGGTGTTTATAGCGCCATTCTTTTATCCAAGAGTGCAACAGCCATGTAGGCAGCACGGGAGACGTACGTAGGTGACTAGTACAGCCCCACGTTTTCCCAGTATTAGACAGGTACCCATTAAAAACTAGGTTGACGAGAATTTTCACTGCAACCTGAATAAATCCCGAGTTTTTCTCAGCGATGACAGAACTCGGGACTTACAGGTCGACAGTCAAGTGTCTAAAATACACGCCCTAAAACAATTGTCTCCAATAAATTGTTGTAATTTTACTTAAGAAAAAAACAACAACAGTTTTT